>JABWTJ010000980.1:152500-170000 GCA_016801875.1 Solanum sitiens
CCACCACCACCACCAACAATAACAACAACAACAACAACAACAACAAAAACAATAATAACAACAACAACATAAGCAACAACAATAACAACAACAAAAATAACAACAACAACAAAAACATCACCAACAATAACAATAACAACAACAACAACAACAACTAAAACAGCACCAACACCACCATTATCACAACCAACAACAACAGAAACAACAACAACAATGACACCCACACTATCACTTTCACCACCACCACCAACAATAACAACAGAAGGAACATCAATAACAATAACAACAACAACAACAGAAACAACAACAAACAACAACAATAACAACAACAAGAACAATAATATAACAACATCACCACCAACAACAATAATATAACAACAACAACAACACAACTGTAACAACCCTTAAAAATGAATAGGATCAAGACTTAGGTTTTCAAGAATGCTTGCGATTAGACCAAGGTCCACACGGACTGATACGCGTAGAACCAGACATCAGAACCCTTACTACGACCAAGCCAACTAACTTGGGGAGCTAATTGAACTTGGAAAGGTTGGAACCAACCATGTGAGGCTCATGAAAACGAAGATTTAATCGAAGGAGTCCTTACCGGACTTAAAAGAAGAAATTTCAAGGTTAATGAGAAGAATTATCCACTCATGACCTGGAGTTGGCAGCTGTGGTGTTTGCACTGAAGCTATGGAGGCATTATCTGTAAGGAGTGCATGTAGATGTGTTCACAGACCATAAGAGTCTCCAGTACGTGTTCACACAGAGGGAGTTGAATCTACGTCAGCGACATGATTGGAGCTGTTGAAGGATTATGACATGAATGTACACTACCATCCAGGTAAGGCTAATGTTGTAGCTGATGCTTTGAGCAGGATGAGCATCGGAAGTACAACTCACGTTGAGGATGAGAAGAAGGAGCTGGTGAAAGATGTACACAGACTGGACAGACTGGGTGTGCGTTTGGTTGACTCCACTAGTGGGGATATTTCAGTTCATCCTAGTTTTGAATCATCCTTGGTTGTTGAAGTCAAGCAGGGTCAGCATCTAGATCCCGTGTTGATGGAGCTGAAGGACTCAGTGCTGATGAAGATGAATGAGTCTTTTGCTTTGGGAGGTGATGGCATACTTAGGTATCAGGACAGGCTGTGTGTGCCAGATATGGATGATTTGCGGACCAGGATTGTTGCAGAGGCCCATGGTTCCAGATATTCTATACATCCAGGTTCCACCAAGATGTATCATGATCTCAAGCAGATTTATTGGTGGGATGGCATGAAGAAGGACATTGCGGAATATGTGGCCAAGTGTCCTAATTGTCAGCAGGTTAAGGCCGAGCATCTTAAGCCTGGTGGTCTGACTCAGATTATTGAGGTTCCGACATGGAAATGGGAGGCCATTAATATGGACTTCGTGGTTGGGTTTCCGAGGACTAGGAGGCAGTATGACTCTATATGGGTTATTGTGGACAAATTGACTAAGTCTGCCCACTTTATCCCTGTGAAGTCTACTTACAAAGCCGAGGATTATGCGAGACTCTACATTGATGAGATTGTGAGATGGCATAGGATTCCCTTGTCTATTATTTCAGACAGAGGAGGTCAGTTTACTTCTCATTTCTGGAAATCTTTCCAGAAGAGCTTGGGCACGCAGGTGAAGCTTAGCACTGCCTTTCACCCTCAGACAGATGGGCAGGCAGAGCGCACCATACAGACATTGGAGGATATGTTGAGAGCGTGTGTGATTGACTTCAGAGGTAACTGGGATGACCATCTGCCTTTGATAGAGTTCTCGTATAATAATATCTATCACTCCAACATTGGGATGGCACCGTTTGAGGCACTGTATGGTAGGAGGTGTAGATCTCCAGTTGGGTGGTTCGAGGTTGGAGAGTCATCCATTTTGGGGCATGAGATCATTCATGAGGCCTTAGAGAAGGTCAGAATGATTAGGGACAGGTTGACTACTGCTTACAGTCGGCAGAAGTCATATGCTGATAACAGAAAGCGGCCCTTAGAGTTTGATGTTGATGACCAGGTTTACTTGAAAATATCGCCTATGAAAGGGGTGATGAGATTTGGTAGAAAAGGGAAGCTGAGTCCGAGGTATGTTGGGCCATATGAGATCCTACAGCGTGTGGGTGAGGTGGCCTATGAGTTAGCATATCCTACAGAACTAGCTTCTGTTCATCTAGTCTTTCATGTCTCCATGTTGAAGAAGTGCCTAGGTGATCCAGCATCAATCTTACCTATTGAAGGTTTCGGGGTTGGTGAAGACTTGTCTTATTAGGAGGTACCTGTTGAAATCTTAGACAGACAGGTCAAGCGGCTGAGGAACAAGGAGATTGCCACAGTGAAGGTATTGTGGAGAAATCATCTTGTTGAGGGTGCTACATGAGAGGCTGAGGCCGACATGAGAGCCCGCTACCCTCATATGTTCAGCTCTTGAGGTTAGACTTTATATTCTTAAACCTATGTTTCCTTATTGCCCCGTATTTTTGTGCTATTGATTGACTGTGTATAGCGATTTTATTATGATCTGACTGGTATTACGACGTGAAGTAGTAGTGTCATTCGGGGATGAATGTTCCTAAGGGGGTATAATGTAACAACCCTAAAAATGAATAGGATCAAGACTTAGGTTTTCAAGAATGCTTGCGATTAGACCAAGGTCCACACAGACTGATACGCGTAAAACCAGACCTCAGAACCCTTACTACGACCAAGCCAACTAACTTGGGGAGCTAATTGAACTTGGAAAGGTTGGAACCAACCATGTGAGGCTTACGAAAACGAAGATTTAATCGAAGGAGTCCTCACCGGACTTAAAAGAAGAAATTTCAAGTTTTGAGGGTCCAAGGGTAAAATGGTCTTTTCCAGGCCAAGGGTAATATTGTAATTACCCTGAGGAATTAATTATTTAATTGATTAATTTAATTAATAAAGCAATTCGGGTTGGGGCGACCCGAAGTGACCCATTTTCGCAAATGGGGTGTCACTCGGGTTCGAGCCCCACTAGAAGCAATGATTAAATTTGTTTTTTTTTTGTTGATAAATTAATTTAATTAATTAATAAATATTAGATGATTTAAGAAAAAGAAAAATCAGATTTTTATTTAAAAGCTTGAAAGAGTCCTAGTTGACTAAGTCCTTACCTAAGTCTAAACCACCTTGCACGTTTAACTCTCTCTTTCTCTCACATCAATATCTCTTTTCTCCTTCACGTTCTCTCTGCCAAAAACACAAGAACTGATCAGCAACTAAAAGTTCTTCACACTTGAAGAACTTTCACGTCAAAAACTTATTCAAAACATAACCAAAAACGTTAGGCAAAGAGAGGAGTTTTTCCGTCGAGTTAGTGATTGGAGTTTGTTGAACTTGGACTGATTTTGGAGAGGCTTTTGGGCAGCAATTTCGTGGTTGAACAAGAAAAATAAAGTTATGGGTTTTCTTACTCTTGGTCCCTTTCCCAAGAGACCATTAGGACTCAGACGAATCTATTCCGGAAACTAGGGTTATTCCCCATTGCATGTCCCTGTCACTAGCTCCCATCGAATCATAGGTTGGGTATATTTGCTGATAGAAATTAGGGATGTAATGTGTTTTCGTGATGATTATGTTCATGTATGTATGTTCAAAATTATGTGAATATTGAGCATGTTGCCCGAAATTAAGTGAAAAGAATGGTGTGTGTGCAAAGTGTAGCCGTAAGGTGCACTCTCGGATTCAAGTTGAAAATGACATGTTATGGTTAATATTTTATGTACACAAACATATGTAAATGATGATGTTCATTTAAGTGTAATGTGGCTGAATTTAATGATAAACTCTTGGCCAAATGTATCCATGAAAATGTACCTAAAGGAGTCACTAAAAACTACTCCAAACGCATGAACATTTAACGTTAAAGAGGTGAGAAAATAAGCTGCAAAAAAAGTGATCAAAATTCCCAGCTCTTTGATGTTGGTTTCGGCCAGCAACTTGTAGTTTTGGGGAGAGTTTAAAAAGGAATTAAAGTAGGTGAGGTCAAGGGGAATCGAACCCAAGACCTCACATGACCAAGAGGCTAAAAAAAAATGTAAGGGGGCTAAGGGGATTCGAACCCCTTAGCTGTTGTTCACGCAAGAAAATATCAAGGGAAATAGGGCTGGTGGGAATCGAACACGCAACGCTTGGGAAGAAAGGAAGAGGAAAAATAAATAAAAAGAAAATGTGAGGCGTGGGAATCGAACCCACGACCTCAAGGCTGGAAATAGAGAGGGGGCGAAAATGAGTAATAAAGCATGTGAGGTTGTGGGGGTTCGATCCCACGACCTAACTGCCAAGTACCCTCAACCTAGCGAAAAATTAAAAAAAATAAATATATGGGGCTGTGGGTGTTCGAACCCACCACCTCACAGCCCCTAGCGAAATTGAATTAAAGATAAGGAGGCTGTGGGGGTTCGAACCCACAACCTCCCTATTTATGCGAATTAAATGACAAAAATAAAAGAGGCTGTGGGGATTTGATCCCACAACCTCTTGGTTGGGCGAAAATGAACAATGAAATATTAATGAAAATAAAAAGAGGTTGTGGGGGTTTGAACCCACAACCCTTCGGCCAACTTAGGAGTATTATTAAGGAGAAAATTAAACCTTCAATGTTAATATTGTGATTTAACTTAGAGTCATAATGTTATGAATATTAGAATAAAATCAATTAAAAATATAAATGATATCCAATTGATTCAAGACTTGGGTTTACTTGCCCAAGCTTCCGTATTGATACATAAGTCATACGTGAATAAAATATCCGAGAATAATGCCACATACTTAGATCGAAATCAAGATCTTGGCATACATACAAGATACATAAGTCTTGTATCACATAATCTTAGAAAGATATGAATCACTTAGACGAAATATGAATGAAGCCTCATGGATTGTATGTATAGACACACAAGTCTAACATATGTTCAAAGTAAGTGAATCTAAGAAGTATGTAATGAATTGATGAACCCTAGAAGGGTTAAGTATGAGTGTAAGATACACTAAATGGCCAAGTGCATTGGCATATGATGAAATGAACGTTCACGTAATAAGAGGTGAGTAACTATGAAAAGCAAAGGTGCTAATGATAATGAATGTGGTGACAACATGATATAAGGCTAATGTAAATGATGAGAGTAATCTCAAATGAGCCTAAATAAATGTTACCAATACGTACTCACCTATGAGAGTGTAAGATAATGAAGAGACCAGACTCTATGAACACTCTAATGAAGGTATTGAGCTCAACACACTTAATACTAATGATGAGATGAGAAATCATCTAATGAGCTATGATGTCCTCATACTAGAAGCTAGCTTCCATGACGTATGAGATGAATGAAATGGAACGTTATACTGAGCACCGATAGACTAGCTATGAGCGGTGATGCCTTCTTTCGGGAAGGACGGAGGTTCACGTAACTCTCATGAGATGAGACTGTCTGGCTTGCCGGGTATGGGTCTCCTTATATCTCCTAGTCTTCGAACCTATACTGCCAATATAGGGATCTGGCGGGGTTAAATTCCAATGTACGCTAGCATGTTATTGGATCACTTTGGCCAGTGATTCCACCTCTTTTCGGTGTGGGGGAGACACTGGATTTCATGATGCTCACATGATCTATATCAGTTAAAGTTAAAGTTTCCAATGAATGAATGATGCCAGCCTCAAATGATGCACATAATGAAATGAATGATACCAAAGGTGTTAGGATATGATAATCGAAGGTGAGTTAGATTCAAGTAATGACATTAGGTCATTCTTGTTCATTGCACAACGAACCTAATGAAAGTCTTAAACTACATCCTAGGTATAGTTGGTGGTTACACTGGCCTATGAATGAAACGAAATGAAGTACGTATGAATGAATGAAGCAGACTCTGTGTTTGCTAATGGAGATTCCCTAGTTGAGGTCCCATCTGTTGAGCCCTCATTTTTGGGATGTCTTAATGTCAAGTCCATGATTCCAAGGTCTCATTGCATATGAATGAATGATATGAAAGAAGTTATGTGCTACATGCAAAATGTACCGTATGTTATATGATATGTGCTATGTATAAATGTTATGTGTTGTGTGCAAATGTGAAAAGTATGATGAGGTATGTTATTCTCATGGCATCACTTTCCTAATCCAAATTTGGAAAGCTCATTTACTTTCCTAACCCAAATTTGGAAACTTTCCTAATCTCAATTTGGCAAGTCCACTGACTTGACTTTCCAAAAATCATGTTGTTAGGAAAGAGCTACTCTTTCTCATGCATGTCCTTGGTGTGTGCTTGCATATACCCATACTTAGTACAAGTGTCTACTAACCCTATACAAACTTGTAACAACCCTAAAAATAAAGAGTATCAAGACTTAGGTTTTTCAAGAATGCGTGCAATTAGACCAAGGTTCACACAGATTGATACGCGTAGAACCAGACCTCAGAACCCTTACTAAGACCAAGCCAACTAACTTGGTGAGTTAATTGAGGTTGGAAAGGTTGGAACCAACCATGTGAGGCTCACGAAAACGAAGATTTAATCGAAAGAGTTTTTACCAGACTCAAAAGAAGAAATTTTAAGTTTTGAGGGTCCAAGCGTAAAATGATCTTTTCCAGGCCAGCGGTAATATTGTAATTAGCCTGGGAAATTAATTATTTAATTAATTAATTTAATTGAAGGAAGAAATTCGGGTGGGGCAACCCGAAGTGACCCATTTTTGCAAATGGGAGCCACTCGGGTTCGAGCCCCACTAGAAGCAAGGATTTAACTTGCTTTTATTTAGTTTAATGAATTAACTTAATTAAATAATGAATAATAGATGATTTAGGAAAAAGAAATCATATTTTATTAATAATTAATTATTAATTAATTTGACTAAGTCTTACCAACAAGTCCTAGTTCTAAGAGACCACTACCTCCCATCTCCCTCTCTTTCACATCAATCTCTCTCATTTTCACACTCTCTTCTGGCTGCCAAACGTGAGAAAGAAATCAGAAAGAAAACAAGAGTTCTTCACGCTTGAAGAATTCACACGCAAACCACAAACGAGATAGCAATTCGATAACGTTAAGCAAAACGTAATAATATAGTCGGGTAAGGTGTGAGTTTCGGTGTTTGGACTAATTTTTGGAGAGGTTCTTGGGCAGCATTCTCGTGGTTGAACAAGAAAACTAAGGTATGGGTCTTCTTACTCTTGGTCCCTTTCCCAAGAGACCCTTAGGACTCAGAATATTCGGCTCAAAACTAAGGATGTTTTCCCCGTTGCATGTCCCTGTCATTAGCTTCCAACGAATTCGTAGGTTGGTATGAATGCTGGTAGACTTAGGATTATGTGATGTTTGTGCTGGATATGAATGTGTTGGATGTACATTAATTTATGAAAAATGACAACCCATGTATGTGTTCGGAATTATGTAAAATTATGTGCAAGTGTGTGACCATGGCAAGAGTTTCGTCCTTGTTACTATAATTTGTAAATATTGTGGTTGTTAATTTACGTACACAAACTCATGAAGATCGTGATGTTCATAAAAAGGAAATGTGTCTGACTTGAATAATGATTTTATAGCCAATAAATTCTATGAAAGATGCACTTAAAAATACGTTGAAGTGGATTCATGAACGAAATTTTGAACTAAGTAAAACATTGATGTTATGAGTTAAAAGTGACTAAACTTTCTAGCATTTTAGAAGTTAGTTTTAGACTAAAGTTTAATGCATAAGAATCTGGAAATTTAGTTTAAAATAAAAGAATGAGGCCACTAGGAATTGAACCCGTGACCTCATCCTTGAGCGAAATAACCCACGAAATGGGTGAGGGCTGGGGGGGTTCGATCCTGAGTATGGGCGAGGGAATGAAGGAGAAAACAAATTAATGAGGGGAGTGGGATTCGAACCCACCACCCCTCGGCCAGAACTCAAGAAGAACAAAAATAAAGAAAAAGAATAGCATAACTTTCCTATTCCAAATCTGGAAAGCTCACTGACTTTCCTAATCCAAATTTGTAAAGATCATTTACTTTCCTAATCCAAATTAGGAAACTTTCCAAATCTCAATTTGGCAAGTCCACTGACTTGACTTCCAAAAATCATGTTGTTAGGAAAGAGCTATTCTTTCTCATGCATGTCCTTGGTGTGTGATTGCATATACCCATACTTAGTACAAGTGTGTACTAACCCCATACAAACTATACTATTTTAGGTGCAGGCACATGTGGACGATAGAGCTGCAGGATCATCGTTGCAGTTATCCGGACATCCAGCATTCATCCGGAGTTGGTAGGTCCTCATGCTTTCGAGGATGCTACTGTTTTATGTTCTAGCTTAGTTTTAGAGTTGAGCTAGTGGAGCATGTTCCACTAGCGTGTCTTTCATATTTTATTCAGACTATGTATTGGTGCCACTTTGGCAATTATACAATTGAGATTTATTGAACTATTTCTTTTATTTGATTATCTCTTAATGTTAGATGGTTGATGTTGAACCAATTACGAATGCATTAGAAATGTTTAGTAAGCAATGTTTAGAAACAAAAAGTTTCAAATTTTCCGCTAAAATTAACCTATGTAGAGTAAGAATGACGTAAGTAGGCTTGTCTGCGACCTCTGAGAGGTCAACGACGCCGGTCTCGTCTGGGGTCTACATTCCGCTCATGACAAAGTTGGTATCAGAGCACTAGGTTAAATTTTGAGAATAATGAGTTCACATCAACCACATTGAGTAGTTTCTAAGTCATGGTAGTGAAGTGCACCACTATCCTGAATTAGAGACTGCATGATGCGTAGGAAAGTTTCCCTTCTTCTGATCTTATCGTGCTTTTCTGAATGTCTGAATTCTTGGTGTTATGAGCATGTCTAACATCAATCCTTTTTGTTTTTCTAGAGAATGAACACTAGGAGAGGAAATGGTCAGAGGAGAGGAGGAGCAGCTGCTAGGGGTAATCAGGATCTACCCCAGGGTCCCGCTGAAGGAGTGGCCATGCCAGTTAACCCAACTGGGTTGACTGATGCTGAGGTGCGGACATCTTTGGCCCAAATGGCACAGGCCATTACTATGCAGGCCCAGGCTATAACTGCCCAGGTCAACAGACAGGATGTTCAGAGGGAGAACCCACTGGTTCGTAGCATGGTTGACAGGCTGAGGGATTTCACGAGGATGAATCCTCCCATTTTCACAGGGGTTAAGACATCGGAGGATCCTCAAGAGTTTTTAGATGAGGTGCATAAGATTCTGGTAGCTATGGGGGCCACTGATATTAAGAAGGCTGAGCTGGCTTCCTATCAGCTCAAGGATGTTGCACAGACTTGGTGCAAGATATGGCAAGATAGTCGTGTCTTAGTTGGAGTACCATTCACATGGGAGTTGTTCAAGACAGCATTTCTGGAGAGATTCTTTCCCAGGGAGATGAGGGAAGCCAAGGTTGAGGAATTCATCAACCTCAAACAAGGCTCCATGACAGTCAGGGAGTATTCCCTGAAGTTTGTTAAGATGTCAAGGTATGTTGAATTTTTTTTTCCGAAGTATTTAATAGCAAGAATAAGGATAATACTGAACCTTATTGAAATCTCCCAGGTATGATGCTTCCCTGGTTTCTAACAGGAGGGATGAGATGAGCAGGTTCCTCACAGGAATCAATGGAGACCTGGAGGAGGAGTGTCAATCTGTTATGCTCCATGATAATATGGATCTTTCCAGGTTGATGGTGCATGTACAGCAGGTAGAGGACAGCCGCAGAAAGAGAGGTGTTCGTGATGCTAGGAGGCCTAGGCCTCAAGATCAGGCAGGACCCAGTCACGGAGGCCACAGGAACAACTTTGGCGTCCGTGAGCAGCCAAGGTTCAAAAAGGGACAACAGAGTTCTGGGAATTCTAATCCTCAGAGGAGTGCTACACCTAAAGGAGGCAGACCTGAGCCCAAGAAGGGAAATGGAGGTGAGATGCAGCGTACTAAGAAGAATTGTGCTAAGTGTGGCCGAGCTCATAGTGGAGAGTGCAGACAGGGCACTAATGCCTGCTTCGGTTCTGGTAAGAGTGGACACATGGTCAGAGACTGCCCACAGAACAGAGGTCAGGCTGGAGGTAATACTCAGCCTAGGCCTAATCCACAGGGTGCAGCAGCAGCCGAGCCTCCTAAGAGGAACAGGTTCTATGCCCTGAAAGGCAGAGAGGAGCAGGAGAAGTCCGCTGATGTGGTCACAGGTATGCTGCAAGTGTTCTCAACTTCTGTTTATGCTTTACTTGATCCAGGGTCTACACTTTCCTTTGTAACTCCTCTGCTTGCTCTTACTTTTGAGGTATTGCCTGAAGTTCTACGTGATCCTATAGTGGTTAGTACACCTTTAGGAGAGAATGTAAGAACTGATAGAGTATACAAGGATTCCCCAATAGTTGTGAGTGGAAAGACTATGTGTGCAAACCTGGTTGAGTTACCCATGCTTGATTTTGATGTTATTCTTGGCATGGATTGGCTTCACAGTTGTTATGCTTACTTGGACTATCATAGTAGAGTGGTGAGATTTCGCTTTCCTAATGAAGAAGAGTTAGTCTGGGAGGGGTGCAATTCGAATCGTCCTAACCCCTTGATTCCTAACCTTAAGGCCAATAAAATGATGTCCAAGGGGTTATTGTGTCATCTAGTGAGTGTTAATGATTTAGATCATAACATTCCTTCCATAGACTCAGTACCTGTAGTGAATGAGTTCTTAGATGTGTTTCCTCATGATTTACCTAGAGTCCCTCCCCTTTGAGAGATTGACTTTGGTATCGTTTTAGAACCCAATACTAAACCAATCTCAATTCCTCCTTACAGAATGGCTACAGTTAAAAGGTCTCACTGACAAGGGTTTCATTCAGCTGAGCATATCCCCTTGGGGCGCTCCAGTGTTGTTTGTAAAGAAGAAAGATGGAACCCTTAGAATGTGTATCGATTATCGGCAGCTCAACAAAGTCACTATAAAGAATAAGTATCCACTCCCCAGAATAGATGATTTGTTCGATCAACTCCAAGGGTCTAGTTTCTTCTCTAAGATTGATCTTCGTTCAGGGTATCATCAACTTAGGGTTAGGGATGGAGATATCCCAAAGACAGCCTTTCGTACCCGCTATGGTCACTATGAGTTTTTAGTCATGTCATTTGGTCTCTCGAATGCACCTGCTGCATTTATGGATCTCTTGAACAGGGTCTTCCGTGAATACCTTGACTCTTTCGTCATAGTATTCATTGATGACATTCTCATCTACTCCAAGACCAAGGAAGAGCATGAACAACATTTGAGACTAACCTTGCAGGTACTTAGACAGCATCAGTTATATGCCAAATTCAGCAAATGTGAATTCTATCTGAGATCAGTGACCTTCCTGGGTCATGTTGTGTCCGATCAGGGCGTGGAGGTGGATCCCAGAAAGACTGAGGCTGTGAAGAACTGGCCAAAGCCTCTTACTCCCACTGACATCCGTAGCTTTTTGGGATTGGCTGGTTACTACCGCAGGTTTGTGGAGGGCTTTTCTTCCATTGCTGCCCCATTGACAGCTTTGACTAAGAAGAAGGCCAATTTTGAATGGACAGAGACTTGTGAGAAGAGTTTCCAGGAGCTTAAGGACAGACTCACTTCAGCCCCGGTGCTTACTTTGCCTAAGTGTGGTGAGAATTATACTGTTTATTGTGATGCATCTAGGGTTGGTTTGGGTTGTGTTCTTATGCAGGTTGGTAAGGTGATAGCCTATGCATCCAGACAGCTCAAGGTTCATGAGAAAAATTATCCCACTCATGACCTGGAGTTGGCAGCTGTGGTGTTTCCACTGAAGTTGTGGAGGCATTATCTGTATGGAGTGCATGTAGATGTGTTCACTGACCATAAGAGTCTCCAGTATGTGATCACACAGAGGGAGTTGAATCTACATCAGCGGAGGTGGCTGGAGCTGTTGAAGGATTATGACATGAATGTGCACTACCATCCAGGTAAGGCTAATGTTGTAGCTGATGCTTTGAGCAGGATGAGCATAGGAAGTACAGCTCACGTTGAGGATGAGAAGAAGGAGCTGGTGAAAGATGTACACAGACTGGCCAGACTGGGTGTGCGTTTGGTTGACTCCACTAGTGGGGATATTTCAGTTCATCCTAGTTCTGAATCATCCTTGGTAGTTGAAGTCAAGCAGGGTCAGCATCTAGATCCCGTGTTGATGGAGCTGAAGGACTCAGTGCTGATGAAGATGAATGAGTCTTTTGCTTTGGGAGGTGATGGCATACTTAGGTACCAGGACAGGATGTGTGTGCCAGAGGTGGATGATTTGTGGACCAGTATTGTTGCAGTGGCCCATGGTTCTAGATATTCTATACATCCAGGTTCCATCAAGATGTATCATGACCTCAAGCAGATTTATTGGTGGGATGGCATGAAGAAGGACATTGCAGAATATGTGGCCAAGTGTCCTAATTGTCAGCAGGTTAAGGTAGAGCATCTTAAGCCTGGTGGTCTGATGCAGATTATTGAGGTTCCGACTTGGAAATGGGAGGCCATTAATATGGACTTCGTGGTTGGGCTTCCAAGGACTAGGAGGCAGCATGATTCTATATGGGTTATTGTGGACAGATTGACTAAGTCTGCCCACTTTATCCCTGTGAAGTCTACTTACAGAGCCGAGGATTATGCGAGACTCTACATTGATGAGATTGTGAGATGGCATGGGATTCCCTTGTCTATTATTTCAGACAGAGGAGCTCAGTTTACTTCTCATTTCTGGAGACCCTTCTAGAAGAGCTTGGGCACGCAGGTGAAGCTTAGCACTGCCTTTCACCCTCAGACAGATGGGTAGGCAGAGCGCACCATACAGACATTGGAGGATATGTTGAGGGCGTGTGTGATTGACTTCAGAGGTAACTGGGATGACCATCTGCCTTTGATAGAGTTCTCGTATAATAATAGCTATCACTCCAGCATTGGGATGGCACCATTTGAGGCACTGTACGGTAGGAGGTGTAGATCTCCAGTTGGGTGGTTCGAGGTTGGAGAGTCATCCATTTTGGGGCCGGAGATTATTCATGAGGCCTTAGAGAAGGTGAGAATGATTAGGGACAGGTTGACTACTGCGTACAGTCGGCAGAAGTCATATGCTGATAATAGGAAGTGGCCTTTAGAGTTTGATGTTGGTTACCAGGTTTACTTGAAAATATCGCCTATGAAAGGGGTGATGAGATTTGGTAGGAAAGGGAAGCTGAGTCCGAGGTATGTTGGGCCATATGAGATCCTACAGCGTGTGGGTGAGGTGGCCTATAAGTTGGCATTGCCTGCAGAATTAGCTTCTGTTCATCCAGTCTTTCATGTATCTATGTTGAAGAAGTGCCTAGGCGATCCAGCATCAATCTTACCTGTGAAAGGTTTGGGGGTTGGTGAAGACTTTTCTTATGAGGAGGTACCGGTCGAATCTTAGACAGACAGGTCAAGCGGCTGAGGAACAAGGAGATTGCCACAGTGAAAGTATTGTGGAGAAATCATCTTGTTCAGGGTGCTATGTGGGAAGCTGAGGCCGACATGAGGGCCCGCTACCCTCACCTGTTCAGCCCTTGAGGTTAGACTTTATACTCTTAAACCTATGTTTCCTTACCTCCCCGTATTTTGTTGCTATTGATTGACTGTGGATAGTGCTTTTATTATGATCCGAATGGCATTACAACGTGAAGTAGTAGTGTCATTCGGGGACGAATGTTCCTAAGGGGGGGGGGGATAATGTAACAACCCTAAAAATAAAGAGGATCAAGACTTAGGTTTTTCAAGAATGCGTGCAATTAGACCAAGGTTCACACAGATTGATACGCGTAGAACCAGACCTCAGAACCTTTACTACGACCAAGCCAACTAACTTCGGGAGTTAATTGAGCTTGGAAAGGTTGGAACCAACCATGTGAGGCTCACGAAAACGATGATTTAATCGAAAGAGTTTTTATCGGACTCAAAAGAAGAAATTTTATGTTTTGAGGGTCCAAGGGTAAAATGGTCTCTTCCAGGCCAGGGGTAATATTGTTATTACCCTGGGAAATTAATTATTTAATTAATTAATTTAATTGAAGGAAGAAATTCGGGTGGGGCAACCCGAAGTGACCCATTTTTGCAAATGGGAGCCACTCGGGTTCGAGCCTCACTAGAAGCAAGGATTTAACTTGCTTTTATTTAGTTTAATGAATTAACTTAATTAAATAATGAATATTAGCTGATTTAGGAAAAAGAAATCAGTTTTTATTAATTATTAATTATTAATTAATTTGACTAAGTCTTACCAACAAGTCCTAGTTCTAAGAGACCACTACCTCCCATCTCCTCTCTTTCACGTCAATCTCTCTCATTTTCACACTCTCTTCTGGCTGCCAAACGTGAGAAAGAAATCAGAAAGAAAACAAGAGTTCTTCACGCTTGAAGAATTCACACGCAAACCACAAACGAGAAAGCAATTCGATAACGTTAAGCAAAACGTAATACGCTAGTCGGGTAAGGTGTGAGTTTCGGTGTTTGGACTGATTTTTGGAGAGGTTCTTGGGCAGCATTCTCATGGTTGAAAAAGAAAACTAAGGTATGGGTCTTCTTACTCTTGGTCCCTTTCCCAAGAGATCCCTAGGACTCAGAATATTCGGCTCAAAACTAAGGTTGTTTTCCCCATTGCATGTCTCTGTCATTAGCTCCCAACGAATTCGTAGGTTGGTATGAATGCTGGTAGACTTAGGATTATGTGATGTTTGTGCTGGATATGAATGTGTTGGATGTACGTTAATTTATGAAAAATGACAACCCATGTATGTGTTCGAAATTATGTAAAATTATGTGCAAGTGTGTGACCATGGCAAGAGTTTCGGCTTTGTTACTATAATTAGTAAATATTGTGGTTGTTAATTTACGTACACAAACTCATGAAGATCGTGATGTTCATAAAAAGGAAATGTGGATGACTTGAATAAGGATTTTATAGCCAATAAATTCTATGAAAGATGCACTTAAAAATACGTTGAAGTGGATTCATGAACGAAATTTTGAACTAAGTAAAACATTGATGTTATGAGTTAAAAGTGACTAAACTTTCTAGCATTTTACAAGTTAGTTTTACACTAAAGTTTAATGCATAAGAATCTGGAAATTTAGTTTAAAATAAAAGAATGAGGCCACTAGGAATTGAACCCGTGACCTCATCCTTGGGCGAAATAACCCACGAAATGGGTGAGGGCTGGGGGGGTTCAATCCTGGGTATGGGCGAGGGAATGAAGGAGAAACAATTAATGAGGGGAGTGGGATTCGAACCCACCACCCCTCGGCCAGAACTCAAGAAGAACAAAAATAAAGAAAAAGAAAAGGATGTGAGGCGTGGGATTCGAACCCACGACCTCAAGATTGGGAATAGAGGAGGCGAAAATAAGTTTTAAAATAGGTGAGGCCGTGGGGGTTCGATACCACGACCTCACTGCCTATGCTCTCAACTTAGAGAAAAAATATTAAAATTATATGTATGGGGTTGTGGGGGTTCGAACCCACCACCTCACAGCCCCTAGCGAAAATAAATAAAAGTAAGGAGGCTGTGGGGGTTCGAACCCACAACCTCCCTACTTGGGGCGAATTAAGGAGTAAAATAATCCCACAACCTCTTTGTTTAAGAAAAATGGGAGAATATCATGTTAATGAAAAAAATGAAAATGGGGTTGTGGGGGCTCGAACCCACAACCCATCGGCCAAATTCAAGAAAAAGGTTAAATAGAAAAGTAATCCTTCAATGTTAATATTGTGATTTAACTTAGACTTAAATTTTATGAATATTAGAATAAAAATAAATTAAAAATATAAATGATATCCAATTGATTCAAGACTTGGGTTTCCTTGCCCAAATTTCCGTTTGATACATAAGTCATACGTGAACAAATTATCCTAGATTAACGCCACCTACTTAGATCGAAATCAAAGTCTTGGTATATATACAAGATACATAAGTCTTGTACTATGAAATCTTAGGAATGTATGAGTCACATAATGAACTACGAATGAAGCCTCATGGCTTGTATGCATAGACACATAATTCTAACATACGTTCAAAAGTAAGTGAACCTAAGATGTATGAAATGAAATGATGAACCCTAGAGGGGTTAAGTATGAGTGTAAGATACACTAAATGGCCAAGTGCATTGGCATAAGACGAAATGAACATTCACGTAATAAGAAGTGAATAACTATGAAAAGCCAAGGTGCTAATAATGACGAACGTGGTGACAACATGATACGAGGCTAATGTAAATGACGAGAGCAATCTCAAATGAGCCTAAGTAAATGTTACCAATATGTATTCACCTATGAGAGTGTAAGATAATGAAGAGACCAGTCTCTATGAACACTCTAATGAGAGTATTGAGCTTAACACATTTAATACGAATGATGAGATGAGAAATCATCTAATGAGCTATGATGTACTCATACTAGATGTCAGCTTCCATGATGTATGAGATGAATGAAACGGAACTTTATAGTGAGCACCGATAGACTAGCTATGAGCGGTGATGCCTTCTTTCGGGAAGGGCGGAGTTTCACGTAACTCTCATGAGATGAGACTGTCCGGCTTGCCGGGTATGGGTCTCCTTATATCTCCTAGTCTTCGAACCTATACTGCTAATATAGGGATCTGGCGGGGTTAAATTCCCATGTACGCTAGCATGTTATTGGATCACTTTGGCCGGTGATTCCACCTCTTTTCGGTGTGGGGGAGACACGGGATTTCATGATGCTCACATGATCTATGTCGGTTAAAGTTAAACTTCCCAATGAATGAATGAGGCCAGCCTCAAATGATGCACATAATGAAATGAATGAATACCAAAGGTGTTAGGATAGGATAATCAAAAGGTCAGTTAGATTCAAGTAATAAAATTAGGTCATTCTTGGTCATTGCACAACGAACCTAATGAAAGTCTTAAACTACATCCTAGGTATAACCGGTGATTTCACTGGACTATAAATGAAAAGAAATGGAGTACGTGTGAATGAATGAAGCAGACTCTGTGTTTGCTAACGAAGGCTCCCAGTTGAGGTCCCATATGTTGAGCCCTCTTTTCTGGATGTCTTAATGTCAAGTCCATGATTCCAAGGTCTCATGGCGTATGAATGAATGATATAAACAAAGTTATGTGCTACATGAAAAATGTACTGTATTGCTATATGATGTGTGCTATGTGTAAACGTTATGTGTTGCGTGCAAATGTGAAAAGTATGATGATGTCTGTTATTCTCATGGCATAACTTTCCTATTCCAAATCTGGAAAGCTCACTGACTTTCCTAATCCAAATTTGGAAAGATCATTTACTTTCCTAATCCAAATTAGAAAAACTTTCCAAATCTCAATTTGGCAAGTCCACTGCCTTGACTTCCAAAAATCATGTTGTTAGGAAAGAGCTATTCTTTCTCATGCATGTCCTTGGTGTGTGATTGCATATACCCATACCTAGTACAAGTGTGTA
>JABWTJ010000981.1:0-181481 GCA_016801875.1 Solanum sitiens
AGCAACCTAAGTTGCTCGGACACAAGTGCGGGTGTCCGATACGGGTGCAGTAGAGGTCAGACCCTCTATGATCTAAATTTTAAGATTTGGGGATACGGATCCATGTCTGGATACGGATGCGGGGATTCAGCTAAAAAAAATTAAATACCTAAAAATAGTGTTATAAAACCTAAAATTATGAGATATGATGTGGAAAACTTAAGGAGAAAATATTGATAGAGAGGAGAATCCTGGAAGGAGATAAAAGAAAAGGGAGTGACAGTAGAAATTTATACATTCAAGGTACTCCATTTTCTTCGATTCCACCTTAGTTCTTGTTTTGATTACAAAAAATCATTGAATTTATCCAGAATTTCTCCCTCGAATTTGGTCAAAAAACTCAAAACCGGTTGACTGGATCGGGTACGGATTCCACACCCACATCGCATCGACACGGGCATGGCACTGAGAGTGAAGTAAAGGAACGGTGCATGTCTTTAGTGCCAAATATTCAAATTCCTCAGTTTCCCATTCTTTTAGAGTAGAAGCAAGTTTCAAAAATAATCTAGAAAGGCTTATCATATCAGAGCATTCAACTAAAAGCTTAGAGCGAGAGGTTGAAACTGTTTAGTTAATGGTTAACAAGGAAACAACTCCCCCAGGTAGGGGATAAGGTCTGCATACACCCTACCCTCCCCAGACCCCACCTAGTGGGATTACACTGGGTATGATGTTGTTGTTGCTGTTGGTTAACAAGGAAACAACTCCCTCTTTTGGTTAATAATTAACAAGGAAACAACTCCCTCTTTTAGTTAATAGTTAACAAGGAAACAACTCCCTCTTATAGTAAATAGTTAACAAGGAAACAATGCTCTCTTTTAGTTAATAGTTAACAAGGAAACAACTCCGTCTTTTAGTTAACAGTTAAAAAGGAAACAACTGTCTTTTAAGTCAATAGTTAACAAGGAAACAGCTCCATCAAACATGCATATTCATCACACCTACGACCATGTAGACACAAACATTTTACTTGGGACAATCTGTTTCTTTAGTTTCTTACCATTTGAGGACCAAACAGTTACGATACTCAGTATCGAGTCTCCAGGCAAGACAAATACATTTATGTAGATAAGAGGGATAAGGTACACACCTCTGACCTTTCCAACCTTCTGCAGAATAAGCATCAATAAGGTTCTGCTCTAGCTTCATCTTGATCAAGAGGTATCTTGTCCTTCTTTGTAAACGTGAAACATCATTTGGATCTGCGTTATGTTTTCTTCTCCTCCTTTTTCTTCTTTTCTTTAACTTTTCAGACCCAGTATCCAGGTTATCATGTTTTAAGTTGTCCTTTGAGTTGCATGCTTGAAGCTTCTCTCCTTCGCAGCTCAATACGGACAGCTTCTTTGATGATTTAGCTTGTTTCAGAATTTCATTCTTAAGTATGTTTTCCCCAGAACAGCACTTCCCCTTACCATCACCAGCAACTCTTCTCTTTGACGAAGATGCATGAGTAGACCTTCCATGAGATTTTGATTTCAGCCTAGATCTCTTTTTTTCTAATCTTCTCAACACATTTTTTACTTGTGATGAGCTTGCAACTGCTTTATGCATATCTTTATCTGTTTTTCCAGGCATCGTAGCTTGTTGTGTTACATTAAAAGTCCTGCAAGGACAAGACAATCAATGATCAAATAACCTCTAAGACAACACGAAAACAGCAGATGAGGAGAGGTCTTTTTCTTTTTATAAATGAGAAAAATATCAAATCTTTGTCAAGCCAAAAATACAAAAGTTGCACTTCTTGTTTCAATGTTACTTGTAGACTGTAGTAAATACATACCACAACAGATATTCACTGAAAAGAGGAAGAAGAAAAACTGCCAAGTAACTCTTAGTTCACTAGGAAGCACAAGTGCAATATATGTGAATCTCTTCTGCTACAGACACAAAATTTCATAATTATCAACTTTACTCGACTGAAGCAACTGTAATGAAGCAGAACATCTGAGCAAATAACAAGATATATGAAGACCTAGCAAATGAAGAAAGACAAATTATGCTTAACTCAATAAGAAAGAAAAGAAGCAACTTTTTTGAAATAAAAGATACTTGCTACAACAACAACTTACCCCCCATCCACAAAGTGGGGTCTAGAGCCAGTAAAGTGTACACAGACCTTAGAGAGTTTGTTTCCTATAGACCCACGACTCAAGGAATAAAAGATGCTTACTATTAGAGCAAAACTAGTTTACCCTTAGATCAGTATGGATTTTGAGATGCCAGAGAATTGTGCTGAAACTTATCAGACAATTTAACATGTCACTGGAAAAAGACAGTTCCAATTGATATTTGGGGGAAAAAAAGTTGAAAATGGGTATTGGCTTTCATCAAATACAATCATCAATCTAATGTAGCTAACTCCCAAACAAGATCCAATCTTTCACTCAACTCTTCCCCAATCTTCAAGTCATTACAAACTGGGATGTCAATCACAAATTAGGCACTCTACACACAACCAGTGAAAAGCTCAATGCATTCAAGAACCACAAAAAACATTCACAGTACTAATCCATTTATCACTCATTCTGATAACAAAAGATTGAATTTCCAAATACCCAAAAACAAAAAAAGACTTAAAACAAACACAAACATATATATACACATAAACAAAAATACTTCAAATTTCAATCTTTGATCAACCAGTTGATAACCCCAATTAGGCACATTCAACAAAACACTTACATTATTGATCCAAGTAACACTTCAGTCCAAGATTGAAATTTGACAAACACCCAGAAAAGACTTAACCATGAATTCTCAGAAAAACCAAAAAAGATTCAAACTTTAACACAATTAATCAAATGGGTATTCCTTAAAAAGGGAAAAAAACCAAAAGGGGCTAACCTTAAAGTGAAGGAGAAATAGAAAGATCGCCCAAGTATCTCATTGGTATTTTTGAATGCAGAAATTTCACTTTCCTTGTTCTTGGAAAATTTATAGATTAAGGAAGTACTTAATAGTTAAATTCTTAAAATTATTCAATCATAAATGAATCATGGGAATAAAATTACTTCATTTATTGTACAAAAATATTAGTAAAAGTATTCATAACTTGCAGTTTCTGTTTGTTTCTTTTCCTTAAATTGCTTCAAAATATTGAGTATCTTCTTTGTTTTGTTTTTGGTTTTTTATTCCACCAAAATTTATATTACAATAAAATTAAATCAAGTTCATAACTCATTCAGTATTTGTTATCTATTTTGGAGTGATTAAATTTAATTTCATGTCGGAAAGTCTCATATTAAGAGGGGGAAAAATGCTCCCTTCGTAACTTGATTGACGATGAATGTGTAGTTATCACTCGACCACAACTACTGTTGATAGTTAATTGAGTTTCATAATATGAATCGATACAATAGTCGTGCAAGCACAAATCTAATATATGTGATTTTATTTGTCTCAAATTTTTATGACACAAATGTAAGTAGGAGAGTCAGCAAAATATATATATGATTTAAAAATATTTTAAGCTGTCAATTATTATGATTTATAGTAATTTTAAAATAATTTTGAGATAATATGTTATTTCCTTTGTCTCAATATATGTGACATAATGTACAGTTTTTAGAATGAACCAAATTTTTAATATGTTTATTAAAAAGAAATTAAATCTTTAATTGTTGTAATTTATAGTACTTTGAATGTAATATTCAAATAATATATGTTACTTCATTTGTTCTAATTTTTTTTTTTTAAAGTAACTATATAAAATAAGAGGAACTTTCGCATATAACCCCTCAAAATTAGTCTAATTATGCTCCATAGCTATAGTTTGCTAATTACGATTTATATCTACATGTTATAGGGAGGAGAGTGACGAGCGAGACTGGGAGAGGAAGGAGAAAGGTGAGCGAGAGAGGGCAGAAAGTGGGAGACAGGTGAATTGTATATGTATATTGGTAAAACAGTTGTATATTATACATAATGTATTTGTATATTTTGGCGAGAGAGATTGAGAAAGGGGGAGAGATACGAGCTAGAGAGGACAATAATTTGTATAATTCGCATGTACATTTGTATAATTCACATGTTTTTGTATAATTGAGTAATATAAAGTCTGAAATTATATAAATATAATAACACTCGAAATAACAAATTGATAAAAACATAAACATATGAATGTATATGATGACAAAACTGAAAAACCAAAGGAAATCATCGTCATATACAAATACAGACAATCGTATACCAATACAAATCAAACAAAGAATTGTTAGTTGCGAATTATACATATACAAACATGCCTAATTATACAAACTCGAAGTCAACCTAATAATTAGTGTATAATATTAGTCGTAAATGGTAATTATAACAAACTATAACTATGATGAGTAATTTAGTAGTATAAGTTTACTTAACCGCATAACTTTTTCATTCTTTAACTTCACCATTTTGTCAAGCCCAACTCTTAAATTTTAGTCAAACTATTACAACCCTAAATCCAAGTCCACTAAAATCTTTTACTTTAGTCTTTACCTATCCTACCTCACGTAAGATAGTCACGTTTTCTCTTAATTGAATTACTTTATTCGTGTAATAATAACTCTAGTATTACTTGATTGCTTAATTGAACCGACAATAGCTTTCATGTGGATTGTTCATATACTAGGTGTTTGTGTAGATACATATGTCCTCAATTTTTTATTACTTTCAAAACGAAAAAACCAAAAAACTGACCAAATCGAATCAAATCAACGGTTATTTTTCGTTTGGCTTGGTTTGGTTTGATTTTAAAAATTTTAAGAAGACAAGATTGAATTGATTTTGATTTTAACTAATAACCGATCTAAATTCAACTACGGACACCCAATCTAATCAATTTCTTTCTTTATATATTTTGACAAGTTTTATTTCCTATTAAGTAACCCCTATTTTAAATTTTTATTTTAATAATTTAAACATATTTTCTTGATAATATCTGTGATTTTTTTTTATGAAATTGCACTTTTGATACAAATACTCCAATCTGAAAGTAGGGTCATCTAATTGCAAAAAGTAGATTTATCAACAAATTTCTGCAATACAATTATATTGGATTATAAAGAAGAATATAATATAATAACAAAAAAAAATACATCTTCAACATATATTTGTAATACAATCAAACACAAAAATATTTTGTAGTACAAAAACACACAAATTCAAATAAACACTTAACTAAAACATATTTTGTATTAATTTGGATCACTCTTCTTCAATGAATCAATCTACAACTTAGTGTTTTCCATGACTCTCTTGATGTTTTTTATGTTCAAGATGACGAAGTTCTTCCGGGAGCGCGACCAAATAAGAGAAAGCCATGCCACCAAAACAAACATGATAGACAGGATCAACAGAATTAGTTATGATATATTTTGTATGATAATTGTCTAGCCTTTTGGCTATAAATCTCCCAAAAAATGAGAACATTGTGAATTTGTAAGGTTAAAATAGGAAAATGATGAGGATTTGTAAAAGAATCACAAAAGAAAGACAAAGAAGAAGTTTTGTTAATGATTTTTTTTTTTTTAATAAATGGAATATAAACCTAAGAAGTTAGGTTGTTATATTGTTTTCTTTTAAACAAAAGACGTGTGTCAATGTGATCCTTAAATTGTGGATAATGCGAGGCTATTTTATTTTAGTTTTTTTATTCATATTTGGTGTGTGTGAGAGGGGTATAAAAGGTAATTACTTATTCGTATTTGATGTTTATATCAAATCATATAATCTTACGTAATTTAATAAGGTAAGAATGCATACTGGTCAATTATGATTGAGGGTTAAAAGGTTTATATACGAGTATAAACACATGTCATGCATTTATTGATTTGATATAAAACAGATTTCAATAAGTAATTATAGTATGAAAACCTTATAATAAGTTGTGGACTATGTGATCCAAAGTAACCATAATTGTTCAAAATAGATAATAATTATTGGGGGAGAAGCACTTATTTATACAACAACATTAGATACATATTTTACAAAATGTAGTAGGAGATTTCATTTACCAAATATAACAAGAGTTTTTTTTTTCTTTTTCAAAACATATACAAGTTCAACAATTGTCATTAATATTTTAAGAACTATCCCACCCTTAAAAGCTGTGGCCTTGAAATCAAAGCGCAACACGTGATATATGAGTTAATCAAACGTTACAAGTTCGAACCTTGAGTCAAACATAGTATGTTGTTTGATGATCACAATCATATGGACAATAGGAAATGTTCATAAGTTAAAATGGTGTTTCCAAAACATTCCTCAAGTCATATTTGGCTTAGTAATGGTAAAGGTTCTCTACCGTTAATCAGATATTTCAAGTTCGAGCTTTAGAAATGAAAGTACTCCTTGTTGGTTTTCATGCCTCAGAACTGAACTTTACCTAGTTTTTTCTGTTGCTTGGCGCGTTCAACAGATTCTTGAATCTGTTGGTCATGAGCTCTAAGTATTCTATCCACATCGATTGGTTTTGTTGCAGATGGAAGTGGACTAAAATATTGGTTGTCTTTCAATATTTTATGATCTTGTAGGACTCGTGCATCGTGCTCTCTTGGTAAGCCCTGCATATTGGTCCATTTTTCAGGTAAAAGAGTAGATATATGTTCATTAGTCGATGTTGATGCACCTAAAGAACGAATCGTCTTTTCCTTAGAGTCATAGTCATTCCCTTTAGCTGTTGATCCCTTCTCAAGACTCGCAGGCGTAGCAGTTTTGAAGATCATCATGGCATCATTCTCTCTGAGTAGATCATACATTTTATCTGATGGATCAGATATTGGACCTAACCATTTTGTCGTTCCCTTGGTATCTTGAATTGGTTCTTTCCTTATTGCTCTCTGATTGTTCCTTTGATGAGGAGTAGTAGAACTCTGAGTGTAACTCTTTGAGCCCTCTTTTCTTCTTGACTCCTGAAAAGATGGAGAAGAGTTTGTTCCTTCATTTATAACACCTCCCGAGACATATTCATTTGTTTTTTTGAATCCTATTCCGGACTTTTGAATGTGTAATGAGTCGTCTTCTGTCTATGTTAAGCATTAGCTTCAGCTGCTGGAATTGCCCTTACACTTCTAGCGCGTTGCATAACTCCGGTCCCTACTCCCCTTGGTTTCTGTCTTTTTCGCGTTGATATCTTTGCTGGGGAGGCATTGTGACAAACTTGAGGGATCACAAGCAAATGGTTCTGTTGTGAAAAATTCATTCTGAAGAGCAAGAGTTGCAGTCCCTCTATATTCAGCTTTTATGGAAAGTAAAGTGTCCATTAGTCCTAAAGCAGTTGCAGGAAGATCATGAAAGATCGCGTGAAGAATGCGTCTATAAGGCTCTATAGGCTTAAATATTTTTGCATTAGGCAATTTAATTGTAGCCAAAAATCATCAGATGGAGAACCACAGAGCTTGAAGATTTTGTGCAATTGCTCAACTTCAGTTTTACCAGGCATAATTGGTAAATATTTCACCAAGTACACAACCAACAGCCCAAAAATCAACTCCAACTCTATAAGAATTTGATCCAAGCAAAAGTTCCGGTGGCCGATACAATAGAGTCACAATATTGCTAGTCAAGGGAATGCTTTGTTCTGGATCAAAAAATGTTGACAACCCAAAATCTGCAATTTTCAGGATACCATCTTTGTTAACTAACAGGTTAGAAGTTGTTATATCTCGATGCAAGATACCACGGCTATGGCAGTGATCTAGCCCTTTAAGCAGCTGGTGCATGTAACATTTGATCTCAGGTTCAGAAAACTTGACAACTTTGTGTTTTTGAATTCCCTTGAGATCATATTCCATGCAATCACAAACAAGGTACAAGCTGCTGGACAGTCTTGAGGTGGCTAAACCTTCCAATTTGATAAGGTTCGGGTGATCACCAAGCCTTCTCAATATGATGATCTCTCTCGCTATAAACTTGACACTATCGGGATCAAATTGTCCAAACAAACCTTCTTCAGAGCAACAACCTTACTGAGTAAACAATCGTGAGCCTTGTAGACATTACTATAAGTTCCCTGGCCAATCTTACCTATCTTCGCGAAAGTATCAGGTGTTCTTGGAAGCCATCAAATTAAAGCTTCACTAGCTACTGCAACAAGCCAATTAGGCCATCCAGCAGAAACTAGTTCACCTTCTATGTGTTTTGGTACTCCTCTGCTGAGTCTTGGATTCGGTTTCCGTCTCCTGGTGTGAAGGATTTCTTCCTTCTTTTCTGCCATAAATGTCTCAACTACATCTGAGGATATCTTGCCTTAAACTGATTGATCCCTGATAGTTAAAGATTTTCCAAACTGGAACCCATAGTTTCCGATGATAACCAATCGAAGTCTTGTTTTACATTCAGAGAACAACACAAACTAATTCTTCTTTACTAAAGCTTTGTTTACATACCAAGAAAACAAACATTCATAGAAATAAGTATGAGAACTCAAATGACAAATCAAGGTAGTTGACTTTATAAAAGCAATAATAGTAGGCTGAGTTGTAAACAAGACTTGGTCCTTTACATGGTATAGTCAACAAAGACTTATGAGAAGTGTCCAGCAGTAGAAATCATCAATATTATAAGAAGAACTTACATGCATCTAATGAGAAAGGCAACAGGTTGACATTGTGCCTCACCAGGGAGAGTAAGAAAAAGCTGAGTTTTTTCGGTAGCTGAGTTTTTTTGGTATAGGAACTTCTTTGATGTGCTAATTTATGATTGACAGTATTTGGAATGACAGAGGACATTTTTCAAAAAGTATATTCTTAAAAGATAATTTCCAATATAAGTTGGTAAGTAGAAACATTATTAAAGATTTATAATAATGATATTGAATTGTGTTTTCAATTTTTTGTTCAGTTTCTTGAATCTGCCATTACTTAGAAGCCACCTGCATTGTATATCTTCAATCTGCTTAGCTCGAGCCTCGTCAAGCTTTTCCTGGAAGAACATTAGGATAAGCAGACAGAACATGACATGCTGTAAATGATCAATTCATGACTTGACTGAAGCATGAAAAAGCTGTTGAATATGGACAGTGTCACGACCCAAGTCCATGACACATTGTCCTCTTTGGGTCTAACCCGCACGAATTTGTCTTTCAGGCCCTGTCGTGTACCATGAAAACTTGAACTATGCCTTGTAAAACTCTTTACTTTCTTCTCCCATTTTGATGTGAACTCACCTAATTAAGGTGTCATGTGCACATCATCTTAAAGCTTGCCGGCCTAGAAGCCTAAGAGCTCAAGACCGGGATCTTGAGTAGGATTTGACATGACAGATTGGAGGATTTTAGAGGTTAGGTTTCGACGAAGGAGACACCATAGGGGGGAAATCAGATGGTGATCTGATGAGTACTTTTGATTGTGTGCACTTCCCTTGGAAGATCAGATAAAACAGCACCTTGATGGACTAATGTTTGGTAGGCTAATGAGTGGATAGCAACAAATTCGAAGGATGGAAAGATCCGGTTCTTAATAGGTTGATGAGAGGACAATACTTATTCTTGAGGTCCCTGAGGATGAGTTGTATATCAACATTAAACCATAGTAAGCTCCGCATCACCGTAAAAGGAAAGGGTTCTGTTGGGAGTTTCTTGTTCTTCTGGTTGGATTTCGGAAACAATAGATTGGAGATGGATTTCAGGAAGAATGAGCTGCCCACAGTGATGATGATGATGTGAGCCATCATTCCATTATTTTACGTTTGTGTAGAAATGCTTACTGCATCTACAAGTTGACAACTTTTCTTTAGTATTATTTTCATATGTCAGTATGCCATTATTTATTTAAGCACTGAAAGTTTTCAAAATATCAACTATCTTAAGTTCATGAATGTATGTTTACATCAATATAAAGCCAATGACATTAAAAGGGCTTACACTTAGTTTTAGTTTTTACGAAAGTGAGTTCCTGCACTTGTCAACCAAAACTTCTCAAACTTGAATGTACCTTAGTCTTCCATATGTTTGCTTCATTCTTCATTCTTTCTATATCAATTGCGTCAAGTTAAAGAATCAATCCAAGGCACAGAAGGTCAGTCAAAGATGTTACTAATTGGCAACTTTTGTGAAGTCTGAGTACTTGTTGCAGCATGGCAGTGCAGGATGCTGCTTTCACCTTTCCATTCTAGAAATAGAGTTAATCGTAGTGTTTTTATGATGATAGCAAGGCTTAAGCTATAGAAGACAGCTGCTGATGAATTTGGCTACTTTTGTGAAGTCTGAGTACTTGGTGATCGGACTCGAATCAATGAAGAAACGTTTGTGGTGGACACAGAAAACCACAAAAAGTTGTACCACAAGTTGTGCTTTCCATGTTGAGAAGTTGGTTACCTTTTAGTTTAATAGGTAACTGAGCAACATGATTAAATTGTACCACATGAGTGGTAGTAGAAACTGCAGAACCACTTGCAACAGTAGCATCAAACTGGAGCCAAAGATTAGGGAGAATGAAATAGATCTTACTCGGTGGAGCTTATCGGAGTTCTGATACCATATAAAGATTCAGAGAAGGAAATGGTTCTGTTAAATCTGGCAGCAAGCTTTTAAATACATAATATACAACTAACTGGACCTAAAGTGTATGCCACTATTTGCACAATCTACAATTACTAACTGAAGTTAATGGCTAACTATTCATAAATATGCTCCAAACATCAGGAGACTTATTCAACCTTTAACAACTAATAACAAGAGATAAATAAAGATAGTTAATAGTTTCACCTTCTCATTATGGAAATAGACTATATATTGATCCAGAATAGACCTTTTTTGCTGTAAAAAGAGTGAATATCCAAGCAGCTTATATTGGTTTTCATATCTCAAAACTGAGCTTTACCTAGTTTTTTCTGTTGCTTGGCACGTTCTACAGATTCTTGGATCTGTCGGTCGTGCTCTCTAAGTATTCAATTCACATCAATTGGTTTTGATACAGATGAAAGTAGACCACAATATTGGTAGTCTTCCAGGAAGTTAAGGCCATCTGATTCTGCAGGTGGCAACAATTGTTCAATAAGTTGGTTCTTCTCTAGCTTGGAGTTATTTCCTTCCCCTTCCGCCTTTTTTTCCTTGTCAGACATCACCCATCGAGCATTTTTTAGGATCCGTGCCTCGTTCTCTCTTGGTAATCCCTGCATATTGGTTGATGGACCTAAAGAATGATACTTCTTTCCCTTCGAGACATGGTCATTCACTTTAGCTATTAATCCCTTCTCTAGCCTCCCACGAGTAACAGCTTTGAGGATCATGTCATTACACTCTCTGAATAAATCCTGCATTTTGTCTGATTCATCAGGTAATCGACCTGTCCACTTCTTCTTTCCCTTTATGTCATGGTCATGAATTGGTTCTTCCCATATTACTCTCTGATTATCCCTTTGATGAGTAGTAGCAGACCTCTGAGTATAAGAGTTTGTTCCTTCATTTAGAACACCTCCTGAGACACTTTCATTTGGCTTTTCAAGCCTATTCCTGAGTCGTCTTCTGTCTACTGACCGCTGTAATCCTGCATTAAATTCCCTAATCATCTTGGTTTCTTTAGCATTCATCTCATTTCTAGGAGGGCATCGTGGCAAACTTAAAGGATCACAAGCAAATGGTTCTGTTGTGAAGAACTCACCCTGAAGAGCAAGAGCTGCAGTTCCTCGATATTCAGGTTCTATGGAAAGTAAAGTGTCCATTAGTCCTACAGCAGCAGCAGGAAGATCATGAAAGGTTTCTTGAATTTGTAGTCTATAAGGCATTTGCGGCTTTAATATTGATGCATTGGGTAAGTCGGATTTTCAATCATCAGATGGAGAACCACAAAGCTTGAAGATATAATACAATTGCTCAAATTCAGTTTTACCAGGCATAATAGGCTTGCCAGTAAATAGTTCACCGAGTACACAACCAACACCCCATAAATCAACTTCAAATCCATAATAATTTGATCCGAGCAAAAGCTCTGGTGGTCGATACCAGAGAGTCCCAATATTGCTAGTTAAGGGAATGCTTTGTTCTGGATCAAAAAATGTTGACAGCCCAAAATCTGCAATTTTCAAGATGCCATCTTTATTAACTAACAGGTTAGAAGTCTTTACATCTCGATGCAAGATACCACGGCTATGATGTTGACTCTTTGGCCTAATTATTTAGTCCCACATCGGAGTTTTATGTATTGTGAAGGAGAATTTGGGGTTATAAAAGAACTCCTCCTCCTTCATTGTAAAATGCACCATTTGTAATCTCTTCTCTCTATCTAATAAAAGCAGGCTGCTTTGAGCGGTGCTCGGAGATTAAGCTTTCGCGGCTGAACTCCATTATTAAAATTGTTAGGTCTCTTTTCTCTTCTTTTCAGTTAATATTCGATATTACTTGTCGGGTATCTTTGTTAGTGTTCTGTCCGGTTCAGTTCATTTGAACCGGTTCATTTCACTAAAGTTGTTCCGTTTTGTAGGGAAATTACCCGAATTTCCCAACAAGTGGTATCAGAGCCAAGGTTCTGTCTGAGTATGCTCTGTGGTTGTAGCTGAGTCTGATCTTCCACATCAGAAAAGAATTATTTTGGTTCTTTTGTGTCGAAAGATTTTTCTAAGTCAGAGTTCTGTCTGAGTATGCTCTGTGGTTGCAGCTGCGTCTGATCTTCCACATCAGAAAAGAATTATTTTGGTCATTTTGTGTCGAAAGTTTTTTCTAAGTCAGAGTTCTGTCTGAGTATGCTCTGTGGTTGCAGTTTAGCCTGATCTTCCACACCAGAAAGGAATTACTTTGTCTCAGTAGAAGCCTTCGATTGTTTGAATTCTGTTGTAATATCCAATATTTTTTTTTTGAGTCTGTAATGGCAAATAAAGATCAAGAAATGGAGTCTGTTGCAAATATTCCACCGAAGACATCGGGTGCCTCGTCATCATGGTCAAGATTCTCGATGTCTACTTTGAAGTTGGCGGTTGAAATATTCGATGGTACGGGCCATTTCGGTATGTGGCAAGGGGAGGTTTTGGACTCCCTTTTCCAGCAGGGTCTTGATATTGCTATTGAAGAAGTCAAACTAGAAGGAGTTGAAGATAAAGATTGGAAAATCATTAATCGGTTGGCATGCGGAACAATTCGATCGTGTCTATCTAGGGAGCAAAAGTATGCTTTCAAGAATGAGACTTCTGCATACAAATTGTGGAAGGCATTGGAGGACAAGTTTCTGAAAAAGAGTGGTCAGAACAAGCTCCTAATGAAGAAAAGGTTGTTCCGATTTGATTACAAACAAGGTACTACTATGAATGAACATATCACTATGTTTAATCAATTAGTAGCAGACTTGCTTAATTTAGATGTCATATTCGATGATGAAGATCTGGCTTTGATGTTGTTATCATCTCTTCCCGATGAATTTGAACATTTGGAGACAACGTTACTTCACGGGAAGGAGAATGTGTCGTTAGATGCTGTTTGTTCTGCTTTATATAGTCATGAACTGAGAAAGCAGGATAAGATGAAAACAAAGGCAACAACATCAGAAGAAGTATTGGTGGCAAGAGGTCGTCATCAAAACCAGACAAAAGGGAGAAGAGGAAGGTCCAAATCAAAAGGTCGAGCCATTGCCAAAGATGAGTGTGCTTTCTGTCATGAGAAAGGGCACTGGAGGAAAGACTGTCCAAAGTTGAAGAAGAAAGGGAAGGCTCCGCAAGACGCCAATGTTGCAGAATGCAAAAGCGATGCGGAATCAGATATCTCTTTAGTGGTCGCTCCTACAACATCACATGCAGATGAGTGGATATTGGATTCAGGTTGTACCTATCATATGTGTCCCATTCGGGAGTGGTTCTTTGAATTTCAGGATCTCGATGGCGGAGTTGTTTACATGGGTAATGATAATTCATGTAAAACAACCGGAATAGGTTCAATCAAACTGCAGAATCATGATGGATCCACCAGAATCTTGCGAGATGTGCGGTACGTGCCAAAGTTGAAGAAGAATCTCATCTCATTGGGGGCTTTAGAATCTAAAGGCCTAGTTATAACGATGCGAGATGGAGTTCTTAAAGCAACTTCTGGAGCGTTGGTGATGTTGAAGGGTGTGAGAAAGAACAATCTGTATTACTATCAAGGTAGTACAGTGGTCGGGACAGTAACAACAGTAACTTCTTGCACCAAGAAAGATACTGAGGCAACGAAGTTGTGGCATATGCGGTTGGGACATGCTGGTGAAAAATCTTTGCAAATTCTTGCCAAGCAAGGATTGTTGAAAGGTACGAAGACTTGCAAACTTGAGTTTTGTGAACATTGTGTTCTTGGAAAACAACGAAGAGTGAAGTTTGGCACTGCAATTCATAATACCAAGGGTATTCTGGATTATGTGCATTCAGATGTATGGGGACCTGCCAAGACTCCGTCTCTTGGAGGAAGGCATTATTTTGTCACTTTTGTTGATGATTTTTCCAGGAGAGTTTGGGTGTTTTCTATGAAGAACAAAGATGATGTACTTGGAATTTTCCTTAAGTGGAAAGTTCAAGTTGAAAACCAGACGGGAAGGAAGATCAAGGTTCTCCGAACAGACAATGGTGGAGAATACAAGAGTGATCCGTTCCTTAAGGTATGCCAAGACTGTGGCATAGTTCGGCACTTCACCGTCAGGAAAACACCGCAACAGAATGGGGTGTCAGAGCGTATGAACAGGACACTTGTGGAGAAAGTTCGCTGTATGCTGTCTAATGCTGGGTTAGGCAGAAAATTTTGGGCTGAGGCGATAACATATGCTCAACATCTCGTCAATCGTTTGCCATCATCTGCTATTGATGGCAAAACTCCATTAGAGGTATGGTCTGGAAAACCTGCAACTGATTATGATACTTTGCACGTTTTTGGTTCTGTTGCATATTATCATGTGATTGAATCAAAGTTGGATCCACGGGCAAAGAAGGCTTTGTTCATGGGATTCAATGCTGGAGTGAAGGGATACCGTCTGTGGTGTCTCGAGGCAAAGAAAACAATTATAAGCAGAGATGTTACCTTTGATGAATCTGCCATGTTAAAGAAGGTAAATCCAGAAGATGCTGAGAGTACTCCTGAACAGGTGGCGTGTACTCCGAAGCAGGTGGAGTTTGAGGAGACAGTGGTGATCCCAGCACGGAGCACCACGAGTGACTCTCCTACGGCAGAAGAAGAGTCAGATGAGGAAGAGGTTCCTACCCAAGAACCTCTACAGCAATCGGAGCCAATTGCAGTTAGAAGACAGAGACGAGCGATCCAAAAGCCCGCTCGTTTCACTGACATGGTAGCTTATGCACTTCCAGTTTCAGATGAAGATGTTCCATCCACCTACCCAGAGGCCATACGAAGTTCAGAAAGTGGCAATTGGGCAGGTGCAATGGAAGAGGAAATGCAATCCCTCAAGAAGAACATGACGTGGAAGTTGACACAACTACCGATAGGCAAGAAGGCAATTGGATGCAAATGGGTATTTGCAAAGAAAGAAGGATTTCCCGATAAAGACGATGTTCGCTACAAGGCAAGGTTGGTAGCTAAAGGCTACGCTCAAAGGGAGGGAATTGATTATAATGAGGTATTTTCTCCAGTTGTTAAACATTCCTCCATTAGAATTATGTTGGCCTTGGTAGCGCAGTTGAATTTGGAGCTAGCTCAACTTGATGTGAAGACCGCGTTCCTACACGGTGATTTGAAGGAGGAAATCTATATGACTCAGCCAGAAGGAAATAAGGTTGCTGATAAAGAGAATTGGGTTTGCAAACTTGTCAAATCATTGTACGGACTGAAACAATCTCCGAGACAGTGGTACAAACGATTTGATAGTTTCATGAAGGGTCAGAAGTACAAGAGAAGCAAATACGATCATTGTGTGTATTTGCGCAGGCTTCAAGACGGTTCCTACATCTACTTACTCTTATATGTTGATGATATGCTGATTGCAGCAAAGAGCCAAACTGAGATTGACAAACTGAAGGCTCAGTTGAGTAAAGAGTTCGAGATGAAGGATTTGGGGGAAGCCAAGAAGATTCTCGGCATGGAGATAAACAGGGACAGAGAGAGAGGCAAGCTTTGGCTGTCACAGAAGCAGTATTTGAAGAAGGTACTAAGACGTTTTGGTATGCACGAAGATACAAAACACGTGAGTACCCCACTTGCTCCTCATTTGAAACTGAGTAGCCGGTTATCTCCGACGACTGATGAAGAGCGAGAATACATGGCGAAAGTCCCGTATGCAAATGCAGTTGGAAGCTTGATGTATGCAATGGTGTGTACGAGACCAGATATTTCACAGGCTGTTAGTGTTGTTAGCAGGTACATGCATGATCCAGGCCAGGGTCATTGGCAAGCTGTGAAATGGATTCTACGGTATCTGCAAAATACCGTAGATATTGGATTGGTATTCGAGCAGGATAAATCACTTGGTCAATGCATAGTTGGATACTGTGATTCTGACTATGCAGGTGATTTGGATAAGCGACGATCTACAACTGGCTATTTGTTCACTTTAGCAAAAGCGCCAGTTAGTTGGAAGTCTACTTTACAGTCAACGGTGGCTTTGTCTACGACAGAGGCAGAGTATATGGCGATTACAGAGGCTGTAAAGGAGGCGATTTGGCTTCATGGGTTGCTTAAAGACTTGGGAGTTGGTCAGAAACAACTTGAGGTTTATTCTGACAGTCAGAGTGCTATTCATTTAGCAAAGAATCAAGTCTTTCATGCACGGACGAAGCACATTGATGTTCGCTATCACTTTGTGAGGGAAATTCTCGAAGAAGAGGAGATACTTCTGTTGAAGATTCATACTACGGAGAATCCCGCAGATATGCTGACCAAGGTGGTTACAAAGGCCAAGTTTGAACACTGTTTAGACTTGGTCAATGTCCTGCACATTTGAAGTTGGCGCCTCACGGCGCAAATTTGGAAGCAACGTGAAAACTGCTTTTATTATTTGTTTGTTTGAGAAGATTTGTATTTGGTGGGACTGGATATTAAGCCAAGGTGGAGATTTGTTGACTCTTTGGCCTAATTATTTAGTCCCACATCGGAGTTTTATGTATTGTGAAGGAGAATTTGGGGTTATAAAAGAACTCCTCCTCCTTCATTGTAAAATGCACCATTTGTAATCTCTTCTCTCTATCTAATAAAAGCAGGCTGCTTTGAGCGGTGCTCGGAGATTAAGCTTTCGCGGCTGAACTCCATTATTAAAATTGTTCGGTCTCTTTTCTCTTCTTTTCAGTTAATATTCGATATTACTTGTCGGGTATCTTTGTTAGTGTTCTGTCCGGTTCAGTTCATTTGAACCGGTTCATTTCACTAAAGTTGTTCCGTTTTGTAGGGAAATTACCCGAATTTCCCAACATATGACAGTGATCAAGCCCTTTAAGCAAACTGGTTCATGTAACATTTTATCTCAGGTTCAGAAAATTTGACACCTTTTTGTTCTTGAATTCCCTTGAGATCATACTCCATGCAATCAAAAACAAGGTACCAACTGCAGGACATTTTCAAGGGGACTACAGCTTCCAGCTTGATAACATTCGGGTGATCACCAAGCTTTCGCAATAAGACAATCTCTCTCGCCATAATCTTGAAACTGTCGGGATCAAGATTGTCAGCACAAACCTTTTTCAAGACAACAATCTTATTGAGCAAACAATCGCGAGCTTTGTAGACATTACTGTAACTTCCTTGGCCAATCTTATGTATCTTCTCGAAAGTATCAGGTGTTCTTGGAAGCCATCCAATTAAAGCTTCACTAGCTACCTCAACAAGCCATTCAGGCCATCCAGCAGCAACTAGTTCAACTTTCTAAGCCTTTTGGTACTCCTCTGCTGAGTCTTGGATTCAGTCTTTTTCTCATGGTACTACTGTTTTCTTCCTTTTGGTCTGTCATTCATTGAAACTATCTCAGTTTTTTACTAGATATTATTCCTTAAGCATGATGTGTATAAGATTTGCCAAGAATGTGGGCAAAAAAAAACAGATACAACAATAACAATTACTACGAACTACGCCTCAATCTCAAAACAAGTTAACGTGAACTATATGAATCCTTATATTACATATGATAAAATTAAACAACAACTACACCTTAGTTCCAAACAAGTCGGGATCGGCTATATAAATGCTCATTTCTTAGTCTAAACTCATCTCATCTCATATCAAAGCATAAATATTTGTTTTGTGCATGTCATACTATATGTTAAATCATTTATGTATCTTCTGAAAATAAAAAGACAGATGTTGGTTCACCTTCAATGCCTTTTGTTACTTCTCTGTTGAGTCCTGATTTGGTGATAAGGCTTTCTTTAACTGATTCATCTCTTTTACTTGAAAATTTTACATTACTGGAACCCATAGTTTTCCAATCTAATTAAGTCTTCTTTTACATTAAGTTAACAACACACACTCTTTTAAGTATTCTTTCCTACTGCTAATGAGAAAACCAATCCAAGGGAGTTAGTTGACTACATAAAACCAATTATAATGGTAGGTTGAGTTGTCCTATCAGTTTCCTATAAACAATCAATTTGCAAATACATACTTGTTACTCCTTTACCTCCGTCCCAAAATTGTTGGGAATAAACTCGTAACAGAAATAATATTTGCGGTGATAAAAGCAATAAAAACGGAACACAACAATACGGTTAATCAACGAGAATAATAAGAGAAATAATGCCACCAAGATTTTACGTGGAAACCCTCCTAAATAAGGGAAAAACCACGACCCGAGAGGAGCAACGAATATCACTATAGTAAGGATTTTTACACTTGTAGGTCTGAGTAAAACTCCAAAGACCACTACACACTCAAAAAAAATAACCCTCTTTTGATTTTTCAACTCACTTCAATATCGCTCGCACTCTCTATTTTTTCCTCACAGATTATTTTCTTCTGTGATGCCTCACTCTTCTTTTCTCTTCTTTGTAATTTTTCTTGTACATTGAGAATGAAGAATTGTCCTCCCTTTTATAGAGAACAAATACACTACCCTCCAAATGTGCTACAGAAGAAAAAAAATAATTTTTTCTTCTTCATAGCTTACCAACTCTGCCAAACTTTGAAATTGGCAGAAAACAATTCAAAGTTTGGTACATGGGGATGGACCCCACAATCTCCCCCTCCAGACCCATTCACCTGAAGAAGGTAGCTCTAGGTTTCTAGCTTGAGTGCATGCCGACAAGTTCTTTGCATAGCTCAAACTTGTCTCTTGATACCACCTTGGTCAGCATATCTGAAGGGTTTTCACTAGTAGGGATCTTCATGACCTGCATAGATCCGTCCTCTATCTTTTCACGAATCCAGTGATATCTCATGTCGATATGCTTCGTCCTTGCATGATACATGATGTTCTTACTCAAGTCTATTGCACTTTGACTGTCACAATAGACGACATAATCCTTCTGATTCAATCCAAGTTCTTGAAGATATCGTTTCAGCCATACCATCTCTTTGCCAGCTTCAGTAGCTGCAATATACTCTGCCTCAGTTGTAGAGAGTGCGACACACTTCTGCAACTTTGACTGCCATGATATAGCTCCCCCAGAAAATGTAAACAAATATCCAGTAGTGGATTTTCTATTATCGAGGTCACCTGCCATATCAGCATCTGTATAGCCCTTCAAGATTGGGTCAGATCCTTCAAAACACAAGCAGTCTCTTGTGGTACCTCTTAGGTACCTGAGTATCCACTTAACTGCCTCCCAATGTTCTTTTCCAGGATTTTCAATGAATCTGCTAACAACACCAACTGCATGAGCAATAGCAGGTCTTGTACACACCATTGCATACATCAAACTCCCCACTGCTGAAGAATAAGGAACTTTGTTCATTTCCTCTTTCTCCTCTTTTGTTGTAGGACACATCTGTTTGCTCAACTTCAGATGACTCGCAAGAGGCGTGCTAACAGATTTAGCACTCTTCATGTTAAAGCGTTCTAGTACACGTTCAATATACTTTTCTTGAGATAGCCACAACTTTCGTTTTGTTCGTTCTCGAACAATTTTCATCCCTAAAATTTATTGTGCTGGGCCCAAGTCCTTCATGTCAAATGACTTGGACAAATCTCTCTTCAACCTTGCAATCAACTCTTTGTCTTGTCCTACAATTAACATGTCATCCACATACAACAACAAAATGATAAATTATTGTTAGAAAATCTTTTGAAGTATACACATGGATCAGAATAGGTCTTTGTGTACGTTTGACTTTTCATGAAAGAGTCAAACTTTTTGTACCATTGCCTTGGTGCCTGTTTCAACCCATAAAGACTCTTATTCAATTTGCACACCATGTGTTTCTTTCCAGATACTTCAAATCCCTCTGGTTGCTCCATATAAATCTCTTCTTCCAAATCTCCGTGAAGAAATGCAGTTTTCACGTCCAATTGCTCCACTTCAAGATCTAGACTAGCTGCTATGCTCAAAATAGTTCGAATATAAGTCATTTTGACAACAGGTGAAAAAATTTCATCAAAATCAATACCTTTCTTTTGTTCGAAGCCTTTTACAACCAATCGAGCTTTGTACCTGACCAACTTGCCATTTCCATCTTTCTTGAGTTTAAAGACCCACTTGCACTTAAGCGGTCTTTTGCCTTTTGGAAGTTCAACTAGCTGGTATGTGCCATTTTTATGTAGAGATCCCATCTCTTCGTGCATGACTTTCATCTATTGGCTCTTTTCTGGATGAGACAATACCTCCTTAAGACTTTCTGGCTCCCCTTCATCATTGATGAGGACATACTCTGAGGAAGGGTATTTGGATGACTCTACCCTTTGTCTTTCTGATCTCCTCAGAGCTTGAGATTGTTTTTCTTCTTCTGGGTACTCCATTTGCTCGGTATTATCACCATGTTGCTCCCCCTGCTCAACAATCTTATCAGGTTGCTCTTCATGCTCAGCAACTTCATCGATCGTACTTTCTGCACATATGGGATGGTTAGAAGAAGAAGGAATGGTAACAAGATTAGGGACTATACCATTCTTTTTCTTGGCCTTATCGGATAGATCATCAGCAGTTTCAACTTCACTTTCTCGAAAGATTACATCTCTGCTTCTGATGACCTTCTTCTTTACAAGATCCCATAGTCTGTACCCGAACTCTTCATCTCCATATCCGATGAATATGCAGGGAACTGATTTATCATCTAGCTTGGTTCTCTGCTCCTTCGGTACATGTGCAAAAGCTTTGCAACCGAACACCTTTAGGTGCGAGTAAGACATCTCCTTGTTGGTCCAAACTCTCTCCGAAATGTCAAACTCCAACGGAACTGATGGACTACGATTGATAAGATAACACGCTGTCCGAACTGCTTCACCCCAGAATGTCTTGGGTAATTTAGCCATTCTGAGCATGCTTCTCACCTTCTCAATAATGGTACGATTCATTCTCTCAGTTATACCATTGTGTTGTGGGGTTTTAGGAACTGTCTTTTCATGTCTGATTCCATGGTTTGAACAGTACTCTTCAAATTCTCTTGAAGTGTACTCACCTCCATTGTCAGTTCGGAGACGTTTTAGCTTCCGACCTGTCTCTCTTTCTACCAGAGCATGAAACTTTTGAAATACTTGAAACACCTGATCTTTGGTTCTCAAGATATAAACCCACAATTTTTTAGAAGCGTCATCAATAAAGGTAACAAAGTATTTATTACCTCCTATCGATTCTATCTCCATTGGACCACAAACATCAGAATATACCAAATCAAGTATATTCGACTTTCTTTCAGATGATGTTTGAAATGAGACTCTATGTTGTTTACCAAATAAGCAGTAGTTACAAGGTTTTATCGTTGTACCTTTGGCAAAAAAGATGAGTGATTTTTTGGAAAGAATTTGCAATCCCTTCTCGCTCATATGACCCATTTTTTTATGCCATAAATCTGCAGAATTCTCTTCGTGAGCCGCATTTAATTCACTTGGCACATTTCTGCATTTGTCCTCTACAACATGCCACGAGCAACTCCTTTTGCAATCACCAATGCCCCTTTCGTGAGTCTCCATTTTTTATTTGCAAAGTAGTTCTCATATCCATCTCGGTCCAAAGCAACTCCCGAGATCAAGTTCATCCGCAAATCAGGTACGTGGCGCACATCTTTCAACACTAATGTGCATCCAACATTTGTCTTTAAGCAAATGTCTCCGATCCCCGCAATCTTTGAGTAACTTGTGTTACTCATTTTCACATTGCCAAAATCACCGGCTACATATCTACAAAAAAGATCTCTTACCGGTGTGGCATGGTAAGATGCTGCTATGTCGAGCACCCATTCCGACTCTACACCTGCCAAGTGCATGCATTCTTCTTCCTCATTTATGAGGAGAACAACATTGTCGTTATTTTGCACCATGGCAGCTGTGTTGTCATCATTCTTCTGGCCGCTGCTTTCCCCTTTGCCCCTTTTTAGATTTGGACAATCTCTTTTGAAGTGTCCTGGTTGATCGCAATTGTAGCAATTTCTTGCCTTCGATTTTGATCGGACCTTGGACTTTCCACGAGCTCCGGATCTACCATAGTTACTTGAGCTCCTTTGGTAACTTCTGCCTCTACTTTCCGTGATGAGAGCCTGTCCGTGATTTTCAGGCCTTTTTCTCATCTTCTCATTAAGCAAAAGGGCTGATGTGACATCCTTCAACTCAATAGAGTCTTTACCATGTAAAATGGTTGTTGCTAAAGTATCGTAGGAAGATGGCAACGAGTTTAGGAGCACTATGGCTTTATCTTCATCCTCGATCTTTACTCCGAGGTTTGCTAGCTGCGTGATTAGTCCATTAAGTACATTTAAATGAGACAAAAAATTTGTACCTTCACCCATATGTAGCGCATATAACTCCTTCTTTAGGTACAATTTATTTGTCAGCGTTTTGGACATGTATAGATTTTCTAACTTTGTCCAAATGCCACATGCACTCTCTTCATCGATGATGTTATTAACTACATCATCTGTTAAGTGCAATCTGATTGCACTGGCAGCCTTTTCATCCATTTCTTCCCAATCCCCAAGTTTCATGGATTCGGGCTTTTTTGATTTGCCGCCTAGTGCCTTGTGCAAACCCTGTTGGATGAGCAAGTCTTTCATCCTTCTCTGCCACGTTGAGAAACCGCTATCACCGTTGAATTTTGCTACCTCGTACTTTACTCCAGACATTTTTTTTTCAACTGAGTATAGTACAATAAGCTGCAAAAAATATTTCTGTAAATGAGCAGAACCTGTGCTCTGATACCAATTGTTGGGAATAAACTCGTAACAGAAATAATATTTGCTGTGATAAAAGCAATAAAAGCGGAACACAACAATACGGTTAATCAACGAGAATAAAAAGAGAAATAATGACACCAAGATTTTACGTGGAAACCCTCCTAAATAAGGGAAAAACCACGACCCGAGAGGAGCAACGAATATCACTATAGTAAGGATTTTTACACTTGTAGGTCTGAGTAAAACTCCAAAGACCACTACACACTCAAAAGAAATAACCCTCTTTGTTGACACCCAATTTTGGCCTAACATTTTAAAAAATTCATAATTTTGAAGTTTTATTAATTTAATAGCTTAGAATAATCATTTTTATATAATTCGATAACTATCTTTTATCAAAATTTAGGATTTTTGTTTGTTAATTTTTAAAACTGCATTTCACATGTCATTATTTACGTTCATTATATTATTTAAAATTCATTTTATTTGTCTTGTTGAATTTAGCACAATCTAAAATTTAGTCAAATACGGAAAAAAAAAATTAAAAACGAAAAAAATTCAGAAATTTTATTGAGATAATTTTGGGCCACAATACTAAGCCCATCATTTGAGCCCATTTTGTGTTTTCTTATTAATGTTATTAAGTAGGTGAATAATTTTTTGGGGATGGATAACATTTTGAGACTAAGGGATGAAAACTTTCCAAATTAGAAAACCCTAAAAGTTTCTCCTCCTATTTTTTGGCAAGGAGGCAGCCATCACCCAACCTTCCATTTTTCTTTCACCTCGATAACCAAACAACCACCTCCATTCCTTACCTTTTTCGGTGAAAAACTCTCCAGACTATCCGACTAAAAACCCCCTCATCTTTCACTTTTTTCCAGCGGGCTTCAAGCTCCACCGACGTCGAAGTACGACCTTGAATCACCAGTTCCAAGCTCCAATTGCTCCGTCAAACAAACCTTACTCCAAACCCACACCACCAAAGCAGCCTCAATCCTCTACAATTTTCGACCACAAACAGCTTCCGAACGAAACCCATTTGTGGTCTTCTTCTCTCCGCCTCCCTCTTCTCTTCCCCTCTCCTCTCCCATCGCCTCTTCTCCTCTCTCCTCTTCTCCTTCTTCTTTTTCTTCTCTTTGCAGCCAGCAGCAGCCTGCGAAGACCACCGGCAGATCTGGCCAACAACACAAGCAGCAGCGCGAGGCAACGCCACCATCTTCTCCGGCGAAACCGGACGAGCAAAAGTCAGGCGACTCCAGCCAGCAGCTGCGACCAGCAGCAGCTCTGGCGCCTTCTGTCCCTCTCCTCTCTTTTCCGGTGGACAGCGACACAACTCCGTCCAACCACCTAATCAGATCACCCAAAACCCCATCAGATTTCATCACCAAATCACCACCGAAAACCAACCAGAAATAACCAACAACTCAACCCAGCCCTTCACTCTTCCTCTCCGTCGAAACCCGACCGAAAACTCACCAGAGCGACATAAAAACTGCCAGTCCTTTCCCCTTTTCCCCTTTCGATTTTTTTGTTTGTTGATTCTTGCAGGTATTCGGCGAGGTTTCCAACTCCGGCGAGCTGTGAACCACAGATATATCTCCCTTCTGCCATTTTCGGTTGGCTCCAAGCAATATCAGCTTTGTAAATAGGTAGTTCTTTTATGTGTTATTTTTACTTTATTATTATTCATGTCTCTCAGATCTGGCCGGAGGGATTCAAACTCCGGCCACTTGCATTTTCATTTTTGTGATTTTTAGTCACTGTTCTAATTTTACAGAAGACCCCATTTTCCTAATTTGTTTTACTGTGTTAAGATGGTATAGTGCATATTCTCTTTTAATGAAATTAGTATTAGTTTTTTTTTTTTTTTTTTTCATAAGTAATTATTGTTTCTAGTACTAGTCTATGGTTCTATAAATTAGTATATCATTGTTGCTGCTTTATGATTTTTATTATATTAATCTTAGTATTACATTGTTATTTGAGCATATGTTTAGTTTACTTTATTTGATAAATATGTTTTATCGTAATTTGATATAAGTTTACTATTATTTGTTAAGTTGTTCTTGGTGTAATACACCAAAGTTTATTGGTTATTATCATATAATATAGTTGTTGCACTACTTAGTATCTTATCGCATGTTATGTTGATCTCTTCAATTTTGGATTAGTTTAGTGCATTTTATTTTTATTAAGTTGATCTTTTATTCTCCATGTTAAATTGGCCAATGACAAAACTCTCCGTCGGTTTTGGAGGCCTACGTAATATTAAAAGACGGAAATTTTTAGTTCAAGTTTTAATGCTTGTTATTGTTTAGATTTATTCCATTTTTTTCATTTATTGTTATTGTCTTCAATTGATCCAGATATATTTAGTTGGTGAATATGCTTAGTTATTATTATTAATTATTTATTTTATTATTTATTCCTTGCAGTGAATAATAATGTTGTTCATTTTAAAGCAATTTTAGTTAATAATGATGTCCATCTGTTTTGTTGTTACAAGGTCGATTCACTTTTATTATTTTAATATATTACCATTATTATTATTGAGCTGTAAATTTAATGACATTATATTCCTTTGTTGATTAGTTTGATGGTCAAAATATATTTGCTTATTTTATTTGTTTCTTCTAGCGTTTTTATATATTCAATTTGTCATTGTCAATAATGTTAGTTGTCTTTACTGTTCATCTTAATTTGATCAACTATTTGAATTCTTTTGAGGGGTCTGACATGAAATGTCACATTATAAGTTTATTACCTTCAATAATTGTTATTATTTCTAAGTTGTAGTTTTTGTCGTGGATTATTTTAGAGACATTTGGTTACTTGTTGATTATATTTAATTGCTAAGAAACAAATTAAAGTGGCCGATGAAGAAATTACCGTCGATTTCCAAGGCCTCCAATGTTAATAAGACGGGTTTTTATTTTTAAGTTATTATTTCATATATTCAATTTTATTCATATTTATTTATTACTAACACTTTTACTAAGTGTGTTTACAGGTACCCCGGAGTTACTTTCCATTGAACTTATTCGAATTAAGTTCGAATTATACTCTTTATTCAATATTTTGTATATATTACGTTAGGCAAACTTTAGGCCGTTTCTTATATTTGCTTATTTTATTATTTGTGTATATTACATATTTATTATATTTGTACATTATTTTATTTTTCTCCTCAATTTAAAAAAAAATGAATTCAGTCGGGACCCACATTTGTGGATTTCGAAGGATGCTTAACCCCTTCCCTTCGGAATAATTTGAACCCCTTACCTAGAATCAAATTGATTTCGTAGATCATTTAATGGTTTCCTAGTTATTTCCTAAAATTAGGTGGCGACTCTTTTTTTAAAACTCATTCATTTTTTAAAACTCGTTAAAATTGAATCAATTAATTATTTTCGAGTTGCCGCGATGTTTCGCCCTATTTGAATAGAGTGGGGATGTAAACAGAATGGCGACTCTGCTGGGGACTATAGAGGTTTTAACCAATATGAATTTAATTTTTTTTTCAACTTGAGGAAATTTTTGTTTTATTATTATGCTATACCTTGTATTTTTATATTTTGCTGATTATTCGTTTATTGTATTTATTCATTATTTATTTTATTGTGTGTATATTATCATTGCATTCATGGCATAATATTTTCCGTCAAACGACAATTATTTCATTTCCACTAAAGGACGATTATGCGGGTTCGCAGTCGTTCATTAACCAAAATTTTCTCGGGGCACCCTGACGAGTGTAGTTGGCTACTTGATAGTCAACGATCGTTAACTGTCCCAGCCCAAATAGTCCGTTTGGGTTACATTTTCCACTCTAAATACAACCCACTCATAGTAAACTAGTGTAGTGCCGAGCCAAATCCAAATTTAAGCATCAGCCTAAGATGACCCAACACCCAAGGCGTGTTGAGTCAATTAGAAAGACCACTTTGAGTCCATAATGGCTTCCGGCCTAAACGGACAATCATAATTGTGTGTAATTTGAAGGATGTATACGATATTTGACAAACCATGGTCCATCTGATTAGAGAGTTATTTTAATAGTCTATTTTTGTCAAATTCGATTTTTCACAAGCTATCATTCCATCCAAAAGTGTTAGCAATCGAAGATGACAAGAATTTCAAGAGAAAGACCCTTCCGCAAAGGCTTAGAATAGGATGGTACCCCTACGTGGGATTGAATATTTATAATTTTTTCCTTCTTTCTTTTTCCTAACTCTATAATTCTATTTCATTTATTTATAAAATTGTACTATGTGTTTTGGGGACAGTGGAAAGTTGTCAAATGGCGTAATACATCCTTCAAATCGATAGGCCTGCCCTAGGCATAAAAGGGTCACATATTTGTATAGGACGCGCAATAATTGTTTGTATGCTATATGATATGTTTCAGTTTGTTGTTAATTAAAACAGTGTTTATGTGTTTAATTCATTATTTGTGTGATATTTTGCATTATCCATTATGAACAAGAACTAACACTTTTACCTTTTGAGTTGTTCTTCTTCAGAGCGAAATGTTGATTTATATCCGAATTCAGAAATTATTATTTGTTCGAAGTTGCAAGAGACAAGAGGATTAGCGAAATTAAAGTCCTTGCATTTCTCAATTATATCAAGTCAAAACGATAAATTAGGGGAGTATTTGACTATGAGGTGGCACCCACTTATTTTTATTATTATTTTGCATGATGGTCCTGCTCTCACATATTTCTCATATTTTTGTAGGAATACCGTCCCCGACATCAGTCGGGGATGGTCATAACAATGTCTGGATCTCGTGAAAATTGGAAAGAGACAAAGGTTCAAGAAAAAACATCCAAAAAGAGTATACTTAGAAATTACTGTAGAAATTCATAGGTTACATTCAACAGACAGTATAAATATTGACGATTAAGAGGCTATAAAACATATTGGTGCGAAAAAAGAAAAAAAAAAGAAAAAGAAAAAAAAATTCATGGCGCTAGACCTAGGAATTTCTTTCAGTTGTCTAAATCTTTAAATTATGCCTTATCTGGACGAACTACGCGTACCTGATTCTCATTTTAATGAGATACGTAGGCAACCCTTCTTGGGTTCGGTATTATCTTTTCCAAAAAAACAAAAAAAAAACAAATAGTTTGTGCATATTTTCCAAATCATATCTGCACGAACTACGCGTACCTGATTCTCATCTTAATGAGATACGTAGGCAACCCTTTTTGGGTTCGGTATTATCTTCTCAAAAAAAAAAAAATAGTTTGTTAATATTTTCCAAGTCATATCTGCATGAACTACGCACACCTGATTCTCATCTTAATGAGATACGTAGGCAGCCCTTATCGGGTTCGGTAATCATTCTTTCAAAAAATAAAATAGCTTGTATATAATGTAAGAGTCATGTCTTCAGCTCGATTGGTACCTATGTAATTAAGAGCATGTAAATATATTTGATATGATAGAAAAGACTGACTTTGCAGTAAACTATAGATTCTCATGGTACCTCTTATCTGTACTTTTGTGATGCTTGAAAATTCTCTTGCATGCAATCAAGATAAGAATAAAACTAACCTTATGTTTCACGTGCAATGTGTGGTGAGCTTTGATCAAAGTTCAATTGTGTTACACTGTTGATCTAGAACTTGACCTGAATGTTTTTCGAGGCGAAATCCTGAGTAATGTTTGATTTGAGAAAGGATTGTAGGCCTTTTTTGACCCGATTGTGCCTTTCAAAGCCTACCAAATTACATTAATCCCTAGTTTTCCCACTTTGAGCCTGAAACATTTCTTTGGACAACCACATTTTAACCACTACCCTTTTAAGTGCTTACAAGCACTATCCTCTCTTGGCCCAACCTTCTTGAGTGCACCAAGAATGTGCAAATTATAAGAGAAGATCCATGTTTGAAATTTCCAAAGGCAAAGATATCGAGTCTCCCAAGTCAAGGAAGCAAAAGACTTCTAGAGGAAAAGAAAGAAAGGAAGTAAGAAAAGGTGAAAGAAATAAAGAAAGACAAAAATGTCCTTACAAGGTCAATGAAATGTTGGAAGGAAAATACTCCAACAAAAAAGGAGAAAATTTATAAGAAAGGAGTGAAATAAAAGAAAAGCTCCGAGAAATAAGGATTCAAAAGAAGTCAAAACAAAGAAAAAAAAAGAAGAAGAAGAAGAGAAAAATGGAAAAGCTCCAAAAAATGAGAACTCAAAAGAAGTCGAAACAAAGGAAGAAAAAAGAAGAAGAAGGTAAAAGAGTCAAAAATGAGAATTCAAAAGAAGTTGAAAGGGGGGAGAACAATGAAGAGGATCTAACGCAAAGGCGTACCAATCATTAAGAGCACAAATTTTGGGTGACGCTCAGGAAGGAATTCAGTCACTTTTATCCCAAATAAATATCCTACCCATCCCTAAGCCTATGTTACAAGCCAATGACAAGCCCTACATGATCTCATTCCAAATGTTCTCACATTAGTAGAGATTTACATAAGGGTCAAGCATATGGTATCACAGTTGTACGCATTGAACATTCTTGTGAGTGTGAGTGCACTTTGGAAAATGTCCTAAAATTAAATATTTCAAATATGTGTGAAATAGGACAAGTCTTTTTCGTGAGGGCACTTGAAACATGAGGATTGATACAATTCAAAACCTTTGTTTGAAACAAGATGAACGGATCATGTTGATCCTTAAGTATATTGGAGGTACCACTTGAAGCTGTAGGAATAACCTTAAATTCAGTCTTAGAAAAAAAAAAAAGGAATGAGAGATTTACCTGCAATCTTAACTGTTGGTACCAATTGTAGTGAAGGTTTGACTATCTCATCACTTTTTTTTATTTTTTAAAAAGAAAAGAAAAAGTGAAAAAACACTCATTCTTAAATATTTTAAAACCTTTTTAAGAATCTTTCAATTTTATAAAAAAAAAAAATTACCTTTTGAGTTGTTCATTGTAAAAAGTGTAATCGGGTTAATCTCGTATGTGTGAGAGTCCTATTTTACTTCATGGATTGTCCGTCCCAAAATGTGACATGTTTTTTTTGTATCTCTAGGCTTTGGATATCACATGGAATACCATTTTCATATTTCATCATGTTCATATTGTGCATTTTTTACTGATGATCTTCTTTCAGATTCTTTGTAGTATTCATCATCTACAAGTTTGGAACTACATTTGACCTGATTCCTGCCTCAACAGGATATGTAGGCGCCACAACGGTTCGGTCATATACCCAGTGTGATTATATTTCTCCTTACAATAAAAACTGGAACTGAATTTTTGAAAATATTTCAAAAATTCACAATAAAGGTGTTATCGCCAACAAGTCAAGATTGAAGATCATTTTGAGATTCAAAAATTCTAACTGGGACAGAATTTTTGAGGAAGACCTCCAAAATTCTGATAAGTACTACGAGAAGCTTGATAGCAATTACAAAGATCATTTAGCGCTTGAAGCTCAACGTCAACGTGCAAATCTTCAGCGCGATATTTTTCTACTAATTGTTTCTTTTCAAGTACAGGAACAGGGGAAAGCATTGGGGAGATGAAACTTTCAAAACAATTCCCGAGCCATCCACCTCGTTATAGTTGGACAATCATCGAGCCATCCACCTTGTAACAGTGAAAAATCATTAGATCATGCATTGCGAGTTAATATTCATGCATCGCGAGTTAATATTCATGCATCGCAAGTCAATATTCATGCATCGAGAGTCAATAATTCATGCATCGCGGAAGATCATGCATCGAGAGTCAATATTCATGCATCGCGAGTCAATATTCATGCATCGAGAGTTAATATTCATGCATCGAGAGTTACTATTCACGCATCGCGAGAAGATTTCATACCTCGCAGAAATTTATGCATCGCAAGAAGATTTCATACCTTGCGAAATTCATGCATCGCGAGAAGATTTCATTCCTCGCAGAAATTCATGCATAGCGAGAAGATTTCATACCTCGCAGAAATTTATGCATCGCAAGAAGATTTCATACCTTGCGGAATTTATGCATCGCGAGAAGATTCCATCCCTCGCAAAATTCATGCATTGCGGGAAGATATTCATGCCCCGCAGAAGGTCATGCATCGAGAGTCAATATTCATGCATTGCAAAAAATCATGCATTGCGAGTCAATATTCATGCATCAAAAAAAATCATCATGCATCGCGAGTCAATATTCATGCATTGCAAAAGTTCATGCATCGCGAGTTAATATACATGCATTGTGAGAAGATTTCATTCCTCGCAAAAATTTACATATCGCAAGAAGATTTCATACCTTGCGGAATTTATGCATCGCGAGAAGATTCCATCCCTCGCAAAAATTTATGCATTGCAAAAGATCATGCATTGAGAGTCAATATTCATGCATTACAAAAAATCATGCATTGCGAGTCAATATTCATGCATCAAAAAAAAATCATCATGCATCGCGAGTCAATACTCATGCATTGCAAAAGTTCATGCATCGCGAGTTAATATACATGCATTGTGAGAAGATTTCATTCCTCGCAAAAATTTACATATCGCAAGAAGATTTCATACCTTGCGGAATTTATGCATCGCGAGAAGATTCCATCCCTCGCAAAAATTTATGCATTGCAAAAGATCATGCATTGAGAGTCAATATTCATGCATTGCAAAAAATCATGCATTGCGAGTATTAATGCATCAAAAAAAAATCATCATGCATCGCGAGTCAATATTCATGCATTGCAAAAGTTCATGCATCGCGAGTTAATATACATGCATTGTGAGAAGATTTCATTCCTCGCAAAAATTTACATATCGCAAGAAGATTTCATACCTTGCGAAATTTATGCATCGCGAGAAGATTTCATCCCTCGCAAAAATTCATGCATCGCGGAAGATCATGCATCGCGAGTCAATATTCATGCATCGCAAAAAAAAAAAAAAAAATCATCATGCATCGCGAGTCAATATTCATGCATTGCGGAAGATCACGCATCCAAGTTAATATTCATGCATCGCAAGTTATTATTCACGCATCGCGAGAAGATTTCATACCTCGCAGAAATTAATGCATCGCAAGAAGATTTCATACTTTATGCATCGTGAGAAGATTTCATCCCTCGCAAAATTTTATACATATCGAGAAGATTCTATCCCTCGCAAAAGTTTATACATCGCGAGAAGATTCTATCCCTCGCATAAGTTTATACATTGCCAAGAAGATATTTGCATTTAAGACGCATCTATTCGGAGGTGAAGGATGTGCACCATATCTTTTCAACGTTCAAGTCGGTGAAAACTTGCGTTGAATGATATTGGCATTTAAAACACATCTATTTGGAGGTGAAGGTTGTGCACCCTATCTATTCAACGTTCAAGTCGGTGGAAACTTGCGTTGAAAGATGTTTACATTTTGTCCTACCGATGGACATACATTCAAAATCCTACCGATGGATAATCTTTTCATTTGTCCTACCGATGGACATATGTTCAAAATCCTATCGATGGATAATCTTTTCATTCGTCCTATGGATGGACATGCTTTCAAAATCCTACCGATGGATAATCTTTTCATTCCTCTTACCGATGGACATACATTCCAAATCCTACAGATTGATCATCATCTTCATTCTTCCTACCAAGGGACCTGTATTTATCATCATTTATCGTATCATAAGAGATGCTACCCTTTTTCTTTTAGTTTTGCCTATAATAATGACTTTTATCTTTGTTTTTTTTAGAATATTCTAGAGGATGCACTCTCAGAGGAGCCACATGTGCGAATTACTTCAACAAAGACGAAACAAAGCGTGGAACCTTTTAGATGCGAGTTCGGGATTGACTTCCACTATACTTCCACCGCACTTCTCTACAAAGGTCATGTGTTCGGTCAAAATTGGTTTGTCAATTTTCGTTGTCCACGATTTCTTTCATCAATCATACACAACGAAAGGGACAGCTGTTGACACCCAATTTTGGCCTAACATTTTAAAAAAATTCATAATTTTGAAGTTTTATTAATTTAATAGCTTAGAATAATCATTTTTATATAATTCGATAACTATCTTTTATCAAAATTTAGGATTTTTGTTTGTTAATTTTTAAAACTGCATTTCACATGTCATGATTTACGTTCATTATATTATTTAAAATTCATTTTATTTGTCTTGTTGAATTTAGCACAATCTAAAATTTAGTCAAATATGGAGAAAAAAAATTAAAAACGAAAAAAATTCAGGAATTTTATTGAGATAATTTTGGGCCACAATACTAAGCCCATCATTTGAGCCCATTTTGTGTTTTCTTATTAATGTTATTAAGTAGGTGAATAATTTTTTGGGGATGGATAACATTTTGAGACTAAGGGATGAAAACTTTCCAAATTAGAAAACCCTAAAAGTTTCTCCTCCTATTTTTTGGCAAGGAGGCAGCCATCACCCAACCTTCCATTTTTCTTTCACCTCGATAACCAAACAACCACCTCCATTCCTTACCTTTTTCGGTGAAAAACTCTCCAGACTATCCGATTAAAAAACCCCTCATCTTTCACTTTTTTCCAGCGGGCTTCAAGCTCCACCGACGTCGAAGTACGACCTTGAATCACCAGTTCCAAGCTCCAATCGCTCCGTCAAACAAACCTTACTCCAAACCCACACCACCAAAGCAGCCTCAATCCTCTACAATTTTCGACCACAAACAGCTTCCGAACGAAACCCATTTGTGGTCTTCTTCTCTCCGCCTCCCTCTTCTCTTCTCCTCTCCTCTCCCATCGCCTCTTCTCCTCTCTCCTCTTCTCCTTCTTCTTTTTCTTCTCTTTGCAGCCAGCAGCAGCCTGCGAAGACCACCGGCAGATCTGGCCAACAACACAAGCAGCAGCGCGAGGCAACGCCACCATCTTCTCCGGCGAAACCGGACGAGCAAAAGTCAGGCGACTCCAGCCAGCAGCTGCGACCAGCAGCAGCTCTGGAGCCTTCTGTCCCTCTCCTCTCTTTTCCGGTGGACAGCGACACAACTCCGTCCAACCACCTAATCAGATCACCCAAAACCCCATCAGATTTCATCACCAAATCACCACCGAAAACCAACCAGAAATAACCAACAACTCAACCCAGCCCTTCACTCTTCCTCTCCGTCGAAACCCGACCGAAAACTCACCAGAGCGACATAAAAACTGCCAGTCCTTTCCCCTTTTCCCCTTTCGATTTTTTTGTTTGTTGATTCTTGCAGGTATTCGGCGAGGTTTCCAACTCCGGCGAGCTGTGAACCACAGATATATCTCCCTTCTGCCATTTTCGGTTGGCTCCAAGCAATATCAGCTTTGTAAATAGGTAGTTCTTTTATGTGTTATTTTTACTTTATTATTATTCATGTCTCTCAGATCTGGCCGGAGGGATTCAAACTCCGGCCACTTGCATTTTCATTTTTGTGATTTTTAGTCACTGTTCTAATTTTACAGAAGACCCCATTTTCCTAATTTGTTTTACTGTGTTAAGATGGTATAGTGCATATTCTCTTTTAATGAAATTAGTATTAGTTTTTTTTTTTTTTTTTTTCATAAGTAATTATTGTTTCTAGTACTAGTCTATGGTTCTATAAATTAGTATATCATTGTTGCTGCTTTATGATTTTTATTATATTAATCTTAGTATTACATTGTTATTTGAGCATATGTTTAGTTTACTTTATTTGATAAATATGTTTTATCGTAATTTGATATAAGTTTACTATTATTTGTTAAGTTGTTCTTGGTGTAATACACCAAAGTTTATTGGTTATTATCATATAATATAGTTGTTGCACTACTTAGTATCTTATCGCATGTTATGTTGATCTCTTCAATTTTGGATTAGTTTAGTGCATTTTATTTTTATTAAGTTGATCTTTTATTCTCCATGTTAAATTGGCCAATGACAAAACTCTCCGTCGGTTTTGGAGGCCTACGTAATATTAAAAGACGGAAATTTTTAGTTCAAGTTTTAATGCTTGTTATTGTTTAGATTTATTCCATTTTTTTCATTTATTGTTATTGTCTTCAATTGATCCGGATATATTTAGTTGGTGAATATGCTTAGTTATTATTATTAATTATTTATTTTATTATTTATTCCTTGCAGTGAATAATAATGTTGTTCATTTTAAAGCAATTTTAGTTAATAATGATGTCCATCTGTTTTGTTGTTACAAGGTCGATTCACTTTTATTATTTTAATATATTACCATTATTATTATTGAGCTGTAAATTTAATGACATTATATTCCTTTGTTGATTAGTTTGATGGTCAAAATATATTTGCTTATTTTATTTGTTTCTTCTAGCGTTTTTATATATTCAATTTGTCATTGTCAATAATGTTAGTTGTCTTTACTGTTCATCTTAATTTGATCAACTATTTGAATTCTTTTGAGGGGTCTGACATGAAATGTCACATTATAAGTTTATTACCTTCAATAATTGTTATTATTTCTAAGTTGTAGTTTTTGTCGTGGATTATTTTAGAGACATTTGGTTACTTGTTGATTATATTTAATTGCTAAGAAACAAATTAAAGTGGCCGATGAAGAAATTACCGTCGATTTCCAAGGCCTCCAATGTTAATAAGACGGGTTTTTATTTTTAAGTTATTATTTCATATATTCAATTTTATTCATATTTATTTATTACTAACACTTTTACTAAGTGTGTTTACAGGTACCCCGGAGTACTTTCCATTGAACTTATTCGAATTAAGTTCGAATTATACTCTTTATTCAATATTTTGTATATATTACGTTAGGCAAACTTTAGGCCGTTTCTTATATTTGCTTATTTTATTATTTGTGTATATTACATATTTATTATATTTGTACATTATTTTATTTTTCTCCTCAATTTAAAAAAAAATGAATTCAGTCGGGACCCACATTTGTGGATTTCGAAGGATGCTTAACCCCTTCCCTTCGGAATAATTTGAACCCCTTACCTAGAATCAAATTGATTTCGTAGATCATTTAATGGTTTCCTAGTTATTTCCTAAAATTAGGTGGCGACTCTTTTTTTAAAACTCATTCATTTTTTAAAACTCGTTAAAATTGAATCAATTAATTATTTTCGAGTTGCCGCGATGTTTCGCCCTATTTGAATAGAGTGGGGATGTAAACAGAATGGCGACTCTGCTGGGGACTATAGAGGTTTTAACCAATATGAATTTAATTTTTTTTTCAACTTGAGGAAATTTTTGTGTTATTATTATGCTATACCTTGTATTTTTATATTTTGCTGATTATTCGTTTATTGTATTTATTCATTATTTATTTTATTGTGTGTATATTATCATTGCATTCATGGCATAATATTTTCCGTCAAACGACAATTATTTCATTTCCACTAAAGGACGATTATGCGGGTTCGCAGTCGTTCATTAACCAAAATTTTCTCGGGGCACCCTGACGAGTGTAGTTGGCTACTTGATAGTCAACGATCGTTAACTGTCCCAGCCCAAATAGTCCGTTTGGGTTACATTTTCCACTCTAAATACAACCCACTCATAGTAAACTAGTGTAGTGCCGAGCCAAATCCAAATTTAAGCATCAGCCTAAGATGACCCAACACCCAAGGCGTGTTGAGTCAATTAGAAAGACCACTTTGAGTCCATAATGGCTTCCGGCCTAAACGGACAATCATAATTGTGTGTAATTTGAAGGATGTATACGATATTTGACAAACCATGGTCCATCTGATTAGAGAGTTATTTTAATAGTCTATTTTTGTCAAATTCGATTTTTCACAAGCTATCATTCCATCCAAAAGTGTTAGCAATCGAAGATGACAAGAATTTCAAGAGAAAGACCCTTCCGCAAAGGCTTAGAATAGGATGGTACCCCTACGTGGGATTGAATATTTATAATTTTTTCCTTCTTTCTTTTTCCTAACTCTATAATTCTATTTCATTTATTTATAAAATTGTACTATGTGTTTTGGGGACAGTGGAAAGTTGTCAAATGGCGTAATACATCCTTCAAATCGATAGGCCTGCCCTAGGCATAAAAGGGTCACATATTTGTATAGGACGCGCAATAATTGTTTGTATGCTATATGATATGTTTCAGTTTGTTGTTAATTAAAACAGTGTTTATGTGTTTAATTCATTATTTGTGTGATATTTTGCATTATCCATTATGAACAAGAACTAACACTTTTACCTTTTGAGTTGTTCTTCTTCAGAGCGAAATGTTGATTTATATCCGAATTCAGAAATTATTATTTGTTCGAAGTTGCAAGAGACAAGAGGATTAGCGAAATTAAAGTCCTTGCATTTCTCAATTATATCAAGTCAAAACGATAAATTAGGGGAGTATTTGACTATGAGGTGGCACCCACTTATTTTTATTATTATTTTGCATGATGGTCCTGCTCTCACATATTTCTCATATTTTTGTAGGAATACCGTCCCCGACATCAGTCGGGGATGGTCATAACAATGTCTGGATCTCGTGAAAATTGGAAAGAGACAAAGGTTCAAGAAAAAACATCCAAAAAGAGTATACTTAGAAATTACTGTAGAAATTCATAGGTTACATTCAACAGACAGTATAAATATTGACGATTAAGAGGCTATAAAACATATTGGTGCGAAAAAAGAAAAAAAAAAGAAAAAGAAAAAAAAATTCATGGCGCTAGACCTAGGAATTTCTTTCAGTTGTCTAAATCTTTAAATTATGCCTTATCTGGACGAACTACGCGTACCTGATTCTCATTTTAATGAGATACGTAGGCAACCCTTCTTGGGTTCGGTATTATCTTTTCCAAAAAAACAAAAAAAAAACAAATAGTTTGTGCATATTTTCCAAATCATATCTGCACGAACTACGCGTACCTGATTCTCATCTTAATGAGATACGTAGGCAACCCTTTTTGGGTTCGGTATTATCTTCTCAAAAAAAAAAAAATAGTTTGTTAATATTTTCCAAGTCATATCTGCATGAACTACGCACACCTGATTCTCATCTTAATGAGATACGTAGGCAGCCCTTATCGGGTTCGGTAATCATTCTTTCAAAAAATAAAATAGCTTGTATATAATGTAAGAGTCATGTCTTCAGCTCGATTGGTACCTATGTAGTTAAGAGCATGTAAATATATTTGATATGATAGAAAAGACTGACTTTGCAGTAAACTATAGATTCTCATGGTACCTCTTATCTGTACTTTTGTGATGCTTGAAAATTCTCTTGCATGCAATCAAGATAAGAATAAAACTAACCTTATGTTTCACGTGCAATGTGTGGTGAGCTTTGATCAAAGTTCAATTGTGTTACACTGTTGATCTAGAACTTGACCTGAATGTTTTTCGAGGCGAAATCCTGAGTAATGTTTGATTTGAGAAAGGATTGTAGGCCTTTTTTGACCCGATTGTGCCTTTCAAAGCCTACCAAATTACATTAATCCCTAGTTTTCCCACTTTGAGCCTGAAACATTTCTTTGGAGAACCACATTTTAACCACTACCCTTTTAAGTGCTTACAAGCACTATCCTCTCTTGGCCCAACCTTCTTGAGTGCACCAAGAATGTGCAAATTATAAGAGAAGATCCATGTTTGAAATTTCCAAAGGCAAAGATATCGAGTCTCCCAAGTCAAGGAAGCAAAAGACTTCTAGAGGAAAAGAAAGAAAGGAAGTAAGAAAAGGTGAAAGAAATAAAGAAAGACAAAAATGTCCTTACAAGGTCAATGAAATGTTGGAAGGAAAATACTCCAACAAAAAAGGAGAAAATTTATAAGAAAGGAGTGAAATAAAAGAAAAGCTCCGAGAAATAAGGATTCAAAAGAAGTCAAAACAAAGAAAAAAAAAGAAGAAGAAGAAGAGAAAAATGGAAAAGCTCCAAAAAATGAGAACTCAAAAGAAGTCGAAACAAAGGAAGAAAAAAGAAGAAGAAGGTAAAAGAGTCAAAAATGAGAATTCAAAAGAAGTTGAAAGGGGGGAGAACAATGAAGAGGATCTAACGCAAAGGCGTACCAATCATTAAGAGCACAAATTTTGGGTGACGCTCAGGAAGGAATTCAGTCACTTTTATCCCAAATAAATATCCTACCCATCCCTAAGCCTACGTTACAAGCCAATGACAAGCCCTACATGATCTCATTCCAAATGTTCTCACATTAGTAGAGATTTACATAAGGGTCAAGCATATGGTATCACAGTTGTACGCATTGAACATTCTTGTGAGTGTGAGTGCACTTTGGAAAATGTCCTAAAATTAAATATTTCAAATATGTGTGAAATAGGACAAGTCTTTTTCGTGAGGGCACTTGAAACATGAGGATTGATACAATTCAAAACCTTTGTTTGAAACAAGATGAACGGATCATGTTGATCCTTAAGTATATTGGAGGTACCACTTGAAGCTGTAGGAATAACCTTAAATTCAGTCTTAGAAAAAAAAAAAGGAATGAGAGATTTACCTGCAATCTTAACTGTTGGTACCAATTGTAGTGAAGGTTTGACTATCTCATCACTTTTTTTTATTTTTTAAAAAGAAAAGAAAAAGTGAAAAAACACTCATTCTTAAATATTTTAAAACCTTTTTAAGAATCTTTCAATTTTATAAAAAAAAAAATTACCTTTTGAGTTGTTCATTGTAAAAAGTGTAATCGGGTTAATCTCGTATGTGTGAGAGTCCTATTTTACTTCATGGATTGTCCGTCCCAAAATGTGACATGTTTTTTTTGTATCTCTAGGCTTTGGATATCACATGGAATACCATTTTCATATTTCATCATGTTCATATTGTGCATTTTTTACTGATGATCTTCTTTCAGATTCTTTGTAGTATTCATCATCTACAAGTTTGGAACTACATTTGACCTGATTCCTGCCTCAACAGGATATGTAGGCGCCACAACGGTTCGGTCATATACCCAGTGTGATTATATTTCTCCTTACAATAAAAACTGGAACTGAATTTTTGAAAATATTTCAAAAATTCACAATAAAGGTGTTATCGCCAACAAGTCAAGATTGAAGATCATTTTGAGATTCAAAAATTCTAACTGGGACAGAATTTTTGAGGAAGACCTCCAAAATTCTGATAAGTACTACGAGAAGCTTGATAGCAATTACAAAGATCATTTAGCGCTTGAAGCTCAACGTCAACGTGCAAATCTTCAGCGCGATATTTTTCTACTAATTGTTTCTTTTCAAGTACAGGAACAGGGGAAAGCATTGGGGAGATGAAACTTTCAAAACAATTCCCGAGCCATCCACCTCGTTATAGTTGGACAATCATCGAGCCATCCACCTTGTAACAGTGAAAAATCATTAGATCATGCATTGCGAGTTAATATTCATGCATCGCGAGTTAATATTCATGCATCGCAAGTCAATATTCATGCATCGAGAGTCAATAATTCATGCATCGCGGAAGATCATGCATCGAGAGTCAATATTCATGCATCGCGAGTCAATATTCATGCATCGAGAGTTAATATTCATGCATCGAGAGTTACTATTCACGCATCGCGAGAAGATTTCATACCTCGCAGAAATTTATGCATCGCAAGAAGATTTCATACCTTGCGAAATTCATGCATCGCGAGAAGATTTCATTCCTCGCAGAAATTCATGCATAGCGAGAAGATTTCATACCTCGCAGAAATTTATGCATCGCAAGAAGATTTCATACCTTGCGGAATTTATGCATCGCGAGAAGATTCCATCCCTCGCAAAATTCATGCATTGCGGGAAGATATTCATGCCCCGCAGAAGGTCATGCATCGAGAGTCAATATTCATGCATTGCAAAAAATCATGCATTGCGAGTCAATATTCATGCATCAAAAAAAATCATCATGCATCGCGAGTCAATATTCATGCATTGCAAAAGTTCATGCATCGCGAGTTAATATACATGCATTGTGAGAAGATTTCATTCCTCGCAAAAATTTACATATCGCAAGAAGATTTCATACCTTGCGGAATTTATGCATCGCGAGAAGATTCCATCCCTCGCAAAAATTTATGCATTGCAAAAGATCATGCATTGAGAGTCAATATTCATGCATTACAAAAAATCATGCATTGCGAGTCAATATTCATGCATCAAAAAAAAATCATCATGCATCGCGAGTCAATACTCATGCATTGCAAAAGTTCATGCATCGCGAGTTAATATACATGCATTGTGAGAAGATTTCATTCCTCGCAAAAATTTACATATCGCAAGAAGATTTCATACCTTGCGGAATTTATGCATCGCGAGAAGATTCCATCCCTCGCAAAAATTTATGCATTGCAAAAGATCATGCATTGAGAGTCAATATTCATGCATTACAAAAAATCATGCATTGCGAGTCAATATTCATGCATCAAAAAAAAATCATCATGCATCGCGAGTCAATACTCATGCATTGCAAAAGTTCATGCATCGCGAGTTAATATACATGCATTGTGAGAAGATTTCATTCCTCGCAAAAATTTACATATCGCAAGAAGATTTCATACCTTGCGGAATTTATGCATCGCGAGAAGATTCCATCCCTCGCAAAAATTTATGCATTGCAAAAGATCATGCATTGAGAGTCAATATTCATGCATTGCAAAAAATCATGCATTGCGAGTATTAATGCATCAAAAAAAAATCATCATGCATCGCGAGTCAATATTCATGCATTGCAAAAGTTCATGCATCGCGAGTTAATATACATGCATTGTGAGAAGATTTCATTCCTCGCAAAAATTTACATATCGCAAGAAGATTTCATACCTTGCGAAATTTATGCATCGCGAGAAGATTTCATCCCTCGCAAAAATTCATGCATCGCGGAAGATCATGCATCGCGAGTCAATATTCATGCATCGCAAAAAAAAAAAAAAAAATCATCATGCATCGCGAGTCAATATTCATGCATTGCGGAAGATCACGCATCCAAGTTAATATTCATGCATCGCAAGTTATTATTCACGCATCGCGAGAAGATTTCATACCTCGCAGAAATTAATGCATCGCAAGAAGATTTCATACTTTATGCATCGTGAGAAGATTTCATCCCTCGCAAAATTTTATACATCGCGAGAAGATTCTATCCCTCGCAAAAGTTTATACATCGCGAGAAGATTCTATCCCTCGCATAAGTTTATACATTGCCAAGAAGATATTTGCATTTAAGACGCATCTATTCGGAGGTGAAGGATGTGCACCATATCTTTTCAACGTTCAAGTCGGTGAAAACTTGCGTTGAATGATATTGGCATTTAAAACACATCTATTTGGAGGTGAAGGTTGTGCACCCTATCTATTCAACGTTCAAGTCGGTGGAAACTTGCGTTGAAAGATGTTTACATTTTGTCCTACCGATGGACATACATTCAAAATCCTACCGATGGATAATCTTTTCATTTGTCCTACCGATGGACATATGTTCAAAATCCTATCGATGGATAATCTTTTCATTCGTCCTATGGATGGACATACTTTCAAAATCCTACCGATGGATAATCTTTTCATTCCTCTTACCGATGGACATACATTCCAAATCCTACAGATTGATCATCATCTTCATTCTTCCTACCAAGGGACCTGTATTTATCATCATTTATCGTATCATAAGAGATGCTACCCTTTTTCTTTTAGTTTTGCCTATAATAATGACTTTTATCTTTGTTTTTTTTAGAATATTCTAGAGGATGCACTCTCAGAGGAGCCACATGTGCGAATTACTTCAACAAAGACGAAACAAAGCGTGGAACCTTTTAGATGTGAGTTCGGGATTGACTTCCACTATATTTCCACCGCACTTCTCTACAAAGGTCATGTGTTCGGTCAAAATTGGTTTGTCAATTTTCGTTGTCCACGATTTCTTTCATCAATCATACACAACGAAAGGGACAGCTGTTGACACCCAATTTTGGCCTAACATTTTAAAAAAATTCATAATTTTGAAGTTTTATTAATTTAATAGCTTAGAATAATCATTTTTATATAATTCGATAACTATCTTTTATCAAAATTTAGGATTTTTGTTTGTTAATTTTTAAAACTGCATTTCACATGTCATTATTTACGTTCATTATATTATTTAAAATTCATTTTATTTGTCTTGTTGAATTTAGCACAATCTAAAATTTAGTCAAATATGGAAAAAAAAAATTAAAAACGAAAAAAATTCAGGAATTTTATTGAGATAATTTTGGGCCACAATACTAAGCCCATCATTTGAGCCCATTTTGTGTTTTCTTATTAATGTTATTAAGTAGGTGAATAATTTTTTGGGGATGGATAACATTTTGAGACTAAGGGATGAAAACTTTCCAAATTAGAAAACCCTAAAAGTTTCTCCTCCTATTTTTTGGCAAGGAGGCAGCCATCACCCAACCTTCCATTTTTCTTTCACCTCGATAACCAAACAACCACCTCCATTCCTTACCTTTTTCGGTGAAAAACTCTCCAGACTATCCGACTAAAAACCCCCTCATCTTTCACTTTTTTCCAGCGGGCTTCAAGCTCCACCAACGTCGAAGTACGACCTTGAATCACCAGTTCCAAGCTCCAATCGCTCCGTCAAACAAACCTTACTCCAAACCCACACCACCAAAGCAGCCTCAATCCTCTACAATTTTCGACCACAAACAGCTTCCGAACGAAACCCATTTGTGGTCTTCTTCTCTCCGCCTCCCTCTTCTCTTCCCCTCTCCTCTCCCATCGCCTCTTCTCCTCTCTCCTCTTCTCCTTCTTCTTTTTCTTCTCTTTGCAGCCAGCAGCAGCCTGCGAAGACCACCGGCAGATCTGGCCAACAACACAAGCAGCAGCGAGAGGCAACGCCACCATCTTCTCCGGCGAAACCGGACGAGCAAAAGTCAGGCGACTCCAGCCAGCAGCTGCGACCAGCAGCAGCTCTGGCGCCTTCTGTCCCTCTCCTCTCTTTTCCGGTGGACAGCGACACAACTCCGTTCAACCACCTAATCAGATCACCCAAAACCCCATCAGATTTCATCACCAAATCACCACCGAAAACCAACCAGAAATAACCAACAACTCAACCCAGCCCTTCACTCTTCCTCTCCGTCGAAACCCGACCGAAAACTCACCAGAGCGACATAAAAACTGCCAGTCCTTTCCCCTTTTCCCCTTTCGATTTTTTTGTTTGTTGATTCTTGCAGGTATTCGGCGAGGTTTCCAACTCCGGCGAGCTGTGAACCACAGATATATCTCCCTTCTGCCATTTTCGGCTGGCTCCAAGCAATATCAGCTTTGTAAATAGGTAGTTCTTTTATGTGTTATTTTTACTTTATTATTATTCATGTCTCTCAGATCTGGCCGGAGGGATTCAAACTCCGGCCACTTGCATTTTCATTTTTGTGATTTTTAGTCACTGTTCTAATTTTACAGAAGACCCCATTTTCCTAATTTGTTTTACTGTGTTTAGATGGTATAGTGCATATTCTCTTTTAATGAAATTAGTATTAGTTTGTTTTATTTTTATTTTTTTTTCATAAGTAATTATTGTTTCTAGTACTAGTCTATGGTTCTATAAATTAGTATATCATTGTTGCTGCTTTATGATTTTTATTATATTAATCTTAGTATTACATTGTTATTTGAGCATATGTTTAGTTTACTTTATTTGATAAATATGTTTTATCGTAATTTGATATAAGTTTACTATTATTGTTAAGTTGTTCTTGGTGTAATACACCAAAGTTTATTGGTTATTATCATATAATATAGTTGTTGCACTACTTAGTATCTTATCGCATGTTATGTTGATCTCTTCAATTTTGGATTAGTTTAGTGCATTTTATTTTTATTAAGTTGATCTTTTATTCTCCATGTTAAATTGGCCAATGACAAAACTCTCCGTCGGTTTTGGAGGCCTACGTAATATTAAAAGACGGAAATTTTTAGTTCAAGTTTTAATGCTTGTTATTGTTTAGATTTATTCCATTTTTTTCATTTATTGTTATTGTCTTCAATTGATCCGGATATATTTAGTTGGTGAATATGCTTAGTTATTATTATTAATTATTTATTTTATTATTTATTCCTTGCAGTGAATAATAATGTTGTTCATTTTAAAGCAATTTTAGTTAATAATGATGTCCATCTGTTTTGTTGTTACAAGGTCGATTCACTTTTATTATTTTAATATATTACCATTATTATTATTGAGCTGTAAATTTAATGACATTATATTCCTTTGTTGATTAGTTTGATGGTCAAAATATATTTGCTTATTTTATTTGTTTCTTCTAGCGTTTTTATATATTCAATTTGTCATTGTCAATAATGTTAGTTGTCTTTACTGTTCATCTTAATTTGATCAACTATTTGAATTCTTTTGAGGGGTCTGACATGAAATGTCACATTATAAGTTTATTACCTTCAATAATTGTTATTATTTCTAAGTTGTAGTTTTTGTCGTGGATTATTTTAGAGACATTTGGTTACTTGTTGATTATATTTAATTGCTAAGAAACAAATTAAAGTGGCCGATGAAGAAATTACCGTCGATTTCCAAGGCCTCCAATGTTAATAAGACGGGTTTTTATTTTTAAGTTATTATTTCATATATTCAATTTTATTCATATTTATTTATTACTAACACTTTTACTAAGTGTGTTTACAGGTACCCCGGAGTTACTTTCCATTGAACTTATTCGAATTAAGTTCGAATTATACTCTTTATTCAATATTTTGTATATATTACGTTAGGCAAACTTTAGGCCATTTCTTATATTTGCTTATTTTATTATTTGTGTATATTACATATTTATTATATTTGTACATTATTTTATTTTTCTCCTCAATTTAAAAAAAAATGAATTCAGTCGGGACCCACATTTGTGGATTTCGAAGGATGCTTAACCCCTTCCCTTCGGAATAATTTGAACCCCTTACCTAGAATCAAATTGATTTCGTAGATCTAATGGTTTCCTAGTTATTTCCTAAAATTAGGTGGCGACTCTTTTTTTAAAACTCATTCATTTTTTAAAACTCGTTAAAATTGAATCAATTAATTATTTTCGAGTTGCCGCGATGTTTCGCCCTATTTGAATAGAGTGGGGATGTAAACACTCTTTTGATTTTTCCACCTCACTACAATATCGCTCGCACTCTCTATTTTTTCCTCACAGATTATTTTCTTCTGTGATGCCTCACTCTTCTTTTCTCTTCTTTGTAATTTTTCTTGTACATTGAGAATGAAGAATTGTCCTCCCTTTTATAGAGAACAAATACACTACCTTCCAAATGTGCTACAGAAGAAAAAACAATTTTTTTTCTTCATAGCTTACCAACTCTTGCCAAACTTTGAATTGAAGAAAAAATAATTTTTTCTTTACCAACTCTGCCAAACTTTAAAATTGGCAGAAAACAATTCAAAGTTTGGTACATGGGGATGGACCTCACAAAAATAAGTGTCGTTTTGGCAACAAATTTTTATATCTCAAAATAAGTGTCACGGTAGGAATTCAAAACAAAAATATGTAAGTTTTAAGAAGTTCAAACATAACATTAGTTTGGGATAATACATATAAAACTTGACCTCAGTTAGTATCTATGTAACAGAGTACTTACTATTGTTGTAAATATGAATGAGTCATCTTCAGTTAATTTAGGGTTTAAGTTTGTAAAGTTTATTATTCAGTTAGGGTAGGTCACATATGTTTATTTGTTCCTATTTTCTAAGAGTTACGTTAACACGATCTGTTTTGTTGGTGTTATATAAAAACTCCATTGGAGACTCATATATAAACAAACAATTTCATTGTACTTTTTGTGCAATTATACTATCTTCAACTTGAGTGTCACAAGTAGACACTTAGGGGTTGTTTGGTTGGAAACAAGTTATTTCGAGATTAATTATCCTGAAACTAGCTATCGCGGGATAACTTATCCCACCATGTATGTGCAGGACGAACACAACCTTGGCCAAAGGGTGTCAAGCAACACCCTTCGCCGGAACATTACATTGTATATAGAGGTCAAATTTTGATTTAATCATATATTTATATAAATAAGAACAAACTAGAATATCCTTTTTAATTCATTTATTTCCAAATATAATTAATCTTCTCCTTTCATTAAAGAGAAAAGGGTCAAAAATGCCCTTAAACAATGTGAAAGGCTCAAAAATGTCCTCCGTTTACAGTTTGGCTCAAAAATGTCCTTACCGTCAATACTTTGGTTCAAAAATTCCCTTAAACTATGCGAAAGGAACAAAAATGCCCCCCCCCCCCCCCCCCCCCCAAATTTGTAGTTTGGTACAAAAATGCTCTTGTCATCAATATTTTGGTCCAAAATACCCTTATTGTTATTTAACGGGTCAAAAAAAACTCATTTTCCAAATAAATATATTATTATTTTCTTTTTGACATTTTTTTCAGTTAATGTTTTTAAAAAATTTAGCAAATGTTTATCTTACTTCAAGTCAGAAAAAAAATAAAAAATGAAAATATTTTTTATTTTATCATCAATATTTTTTATCGTCATATAAATATAAATGGGAAAATGGACAAATGTACCCTCGAACTATCAAAATGATATGTAGATACCCTCCGTCGTACTTTTGGGATATTGGTGTATACCCTTTATACTAACGAACATATACGTGTCATAATCTTATCCACCGACCCGACATCAAATCGATGGATAAGATTGCGCCACGTTTCCTTATTGTTACGCCTCGTATTTTTATACGTAGTGCGCGTCATGAGCTAGTCGATGTAAGTCCGGGGAATGAGATTTTATTTTAAGTTCCAAGTGATTAAAGGAAATCAGATTGTCATTAACTTTAAGTGGAGGATTAATTAGTGGCTGTTTGGGATTAAATTAATTAAGTGGAGGGCCCCACCACTCAAGGCATTAAAGGAAATCAGATGGGAGCTAGGCTTAGTGGGATGTGTAGTGGGGTGCTGTCTCCACTTCATATAATGAATGAAGTGGTGAAATGACAGCAAATATATCATCTTCTTCAACTTAGCTTAGGCAGCCATGGAAAAGAAGAAAACCAGCCATGAAACTCTCGGCCAGCAGCTTCAAGGAAGTTGGTTAGTAATCTCTTTGCTTGGTGTGTTAATTCTTTAGAATGCCTTTGTTAATTAGCCATTAATGTTAAGAAGGGTGTGTGACCAGTAGCTTAGAAAATTCGTTTTAGTTATTGATTGTGCTAAGTATGATCGGAAACTATAATCGGATTAGTGGTGTTGTGTTAGTGTTTGGGCTGTTTTGATTAAATCAAAATGTGGAAAATTCTGTTTTGGAGTTATGTATATGTTAATGTGATTATGGGTATATACTCCAAGGGATGAATACGATAAGGTAGATGTGTTGCGAATTATAAAACGAGTTATCGCTCGGTGTGTCGTTGTTCGTTACTATGGTTGCGGAGACGGAGCTGTTTTGGGGGGGACTGTTTAATATGATTCGTTGGGTTATATGTGTTATTGGTATTGCTGTGGATAATTTGGGTTGTTGTCGGATTGGGACGAAGTAAGGCAAATAGGGGAAGTGCTGCCGGATTTTCGTTAGATTATTAGCTAGCTTACAATAAGTAGTAAAGCGCGACGTCTATCTAATTGCGGCACGATTGTTGCTTGTTATAGATTAATAGCTTGGGCAGTAAATATTGGACGTACGACTCGACTATACGGTATGTAACGCTATCTTTTTTTTCTTTGTTTGGCATGACTTTTAAAAATGAGCGAATGACGGACAGGTTTGACACTTACTTCTAGAGTGTCTAGGTGACGTATATTCTTGCTTCTACAAACTATTCTTCTATATATCGGCTATGTCTAAGGCTATGGTGATTCCTCATATCTATGGTAGAGCTTCTTAGAGTCATTGAGATTTTACGTTTTCATATCGTGTTAAATGTTTATAATCTTGATAAAACGTTAATCTTTGGTAATACTCCTTGCTGGTTCACGTTGATTGTTCTATTGAGTTATAAGAAATGATTTTAATTGCATATGGTTGCTCATAATGTTCTACTCGTGCATAGAGTCATTTATCATTTCACCGAGTCCCGAGCCGGGTAATGTTCGTGCGGAGTTTCTTGCATATGTCACCGAGTCCCTCACTAGAGGGCCGGGTATGTATATTATATATATGATTGGTGATGAGGATGGTTATGATAATGATGATGACGGAGATGATGTGATGACTATTTCACCGAGTCCCTCACTAGAGGGCCGGGTACGTATGATGTATATATATGATGATTATTTTGCCGAGTCCCTTACTAGGGAAGCTGGGCACCTTATATGTTAAAGATATGCATGATTTTCACTTATAAGGTACATGTGTAGCGATATCATGTTTCGACTTATCATGTTGGTATCCTGTCATCTTTACCTTATGCTTTACATACTCAGTACATTGTCCATACTGACCCCCTTTCCTCGGGGGGGGGGGGCTGCGTTTCATGCCCGCAGGTGTAGACGCACAGTTCGGTGATCCTTCCGCCTAGGATATCTACTCAGCTGATTGGGAGAGCTCCACTGTTCCGGAGCCCAGTCGTTTTGGTACATAACTTCCTATGTAGTCTTTTGCTTATCTATGGGTACGGCGGGGCTCTGTCCCGTCGAGTTTCACTACTATACTCTTAGAGGTCTGTAAACATTATGTGGGTTGTATATATATGTTTTGGATGATGGTCTGGACATGGTTTGTTTGGGATGTTTCGCTTGTTCAGGGGCAGTCTTGTCGGCTGCGTACATCATTGTGTATTGTGTAGTGGCAGCCTTGTCGGCTTGCGTATGCTAGTATGCTTTGGATAGTGGCGGCCTTGTCGGCTCACGTATGTTGTTACGGTTAAATGGTTATAACTCCTTATGAGACAGATCCACTTTATATATATATGCGTTGGGGTATGTTTGATTTGATTAAATTCCATATTATCTTAGTTTCAGTTGGTTATACTTAGCAGGTTTGTTTATGAGTGTCCAAAACGGGCACTAGTCACGGCCCATCGGGTTGGGTCGTGACACTTATTTAGTCTTCCGTTAGAGTGAAGGGCATATATGCTCTATTTTTTGGACGACAGGGGGATCAATGTCCCAAAAGTATGACAAAGGATATCTACATACCATTTACGATAATTTGAGGGTATATTTGTCCCTTTTCCAAATATAAATTAATGATAGATATACTATGATCTTATATATAAACATATATTATCTATCGAAAGGGTACATGAAATTATTCAATTTTAATTGATAAAATGAGATTAAGAAAAAAAAATTCCTACATTTTTATTTGTTAAGGTGATTTTAGAAGAACGAAAACAAGAATATTGTTCCTTAATAATATTTTAATTAGGAAGAAGATGTGTATAAAAAGAAAAAAAAATATTTATTCGGAAAAAGGTATTTTTGACACATTTTGTAACTATATGGACATTTCTGGACCAAAGTATTGATTGCAAGGTCATTTTTGAGCCAAAGTATTGACGGTAAGAGCATTTTGAGTCAGACTATAAACGGATGGCATTTTGTTCCTTTCACATAGTATAAGGCATTTTTTACCCTTTTCTCTTCTTTAAAAGATGCAATTTTTATGAAAAGTTGCGATTTTTATGAATAATTACCCAAAATAGTCATCCCCTTTCATGAAAAACATGTGACTTTAATAAAAAATTGTGACTTTTATAAAGAGTTGTGAATTTTATGAAAGAAGTGACCTTTCTGAAGAGTCTAACTTTTCAAAGAGTTGTGACATTATTGATAAGGCATCATAAGCATTCGTTCACACTATCCTTTGTTGTCTATAAATAGAGGGATTTTCTCTCATTTTAAAACAACAAAAATTCTGAACTATTACTTCTTCTTCTTCTTCACAATTAAATATTCAAGTACTTTGATCATGTTGAATGACTCACTAACACTGTTGTTTTTGTATTTATATACTTGTGAATAAAATCATTCCATCTTGAGATTATCTATTCCATTAAACCTCGGATACTAGAGAGGAATAATTTCCTTAAGGGTACACTTTCACCGGGGTCAATTTTTTCCTTTCCGTTTCATTCTATTTTTATAGATCTTGGTATATTTTATTTACAGTCTGTTTTATGATAGTAATTGTTTTTTTTTTACTTTATGTTTTAAATTTTGTTGCTTATGTTTAAATTTAATATTTGATGTTGATGTTTGTCTAATTTCCCCAAAATATAAAATAGTAATACTTTATGGAGGCAAAAGGATAAATTGTAAAAATCAAAGATGATTGATTGAATAATAAATGATAAGATGTTATAATTATTATTTTTCTTTTCATTATTAATGTTCGTTATTATGTAATCTTGTATTTAAAATAATATAATGTTTTGATTTTAATGACTGATAGATTGTAAGTATTATTTTATAAAATATGTGATATTAAATTTCCGTGCGAATCACATATAATTTTACTAATAAATATATATAAAAATATTAATACCTCCTGACACAAGTGAAATGTTTAGTCTAGTGGTTAAGGGATTGCAATATTCCTTACTGGAATAGAATATCAAGGATCAATAGATTTTTTTTGTAACCACATGTTTTTTCGTTATTCTAAGTTGTTAGTTATTGCGATTTATAATATCCTAAATGCAACTTGCAAATATATAAAATATTGGAAATGTCTTCACTCTCTCTATCCCAATTATGTGCTACAAATGAAATTTGGAGAGTCAAACACATTTTTATTTAACCGTATTTTCTTTTTAAAAAATAGTTGTTAATTATTATAATTTATAATATATTTTATATAATTTCTAAAATATGTAAATTATTGAAAATTTCTTTTAATTAATTTAATGTAAATGACAAAAATACCCTTTAGTACAATTTTATTTCCACGAAGCACACAAATCGACAAAGACATGCATACTTGTAGAGTCTTCTACTATTATACAATACGTTCAATTTATAAATTTCTAGATATCATGATAACCTCAACACCCACATAATGTTACTTGATTATAGACAAACATGGAGGTCTCGACGATCCACACATAATTTAATTTCTATTCTATATAAACATCGAAATTAGCCGAGTTTATTACATGTTATGTTGACGAGAGCCTTATCGATTGATAACTTATTTTTTGAGTCAAGATATATTCACTAATTTCTTTTTGATTTTTCATCAAGTGTTCGATACTCATTGCAAACCGACTAAATTCGGATTAGGGCGTGACTTTAATGGATTGTTTTAACTTCTAACGCCACAAAAAGTCACGAGTCCCTTCAAAAGGCCTTTTCTTTTTCATCAGCGTTTCAGTACTGAAAACCCTTGTTGCTTCTCTTCCCCCAATTCAATTTCTGCAAGTTTTTTTGGGTGAAGAGTGATATGGAAAGGGTAACAGAGAAAGAGATTGGTAGTAGTAGTACTAGTAGTAGTAGTAATAGGAAACAAATCCCAGATTCAGTGATGGAAGCAGTGAACAGAACCTCAAAAAACATGGACGATTTGAGTAGTAATGTTGACGAATTTCTATCTCTTTATGGCGCTGGTGTTTTTCCCGATTTGGGTCCTCTACAACAAGCTCAATCTTTGATTTTGTTGGCTAAAGCTACAACAACACTCTTTGCATGTACTATTATTACTCTTTTTTCTTGTGACTTTTGAAATGTTGGTTTGTTTGTATGAGTAAATATTGTTTTTTTGATTGGTTACAGTGAGGCTTAGGTGTAAAGGGATCAACCCAGATGACCGTCCTGTCAAATTAGAGTTTGTATGTGTTCTTCCTGGAGATTCTGCATTTGCTATTCTATGGTGTTCTATTTTTATTTTTTTTTAATTTTTGTTCCTCAGAGAATAGTAACCCTTTTGGTTGTGAGGGCTTAATAGGTTGATTGGGTGTAAGTTTTAAATTTGTTGTCTAACTTTTCTCTACGATTTTGTGGTTCTGTTAATTAATATAGGAACGTTTGAGCTTGTTCCAAGAGAAACTGCAGGAATTGATGGACTTGAATAAAGGTAAGTTTGAATCTTTCTATAAGTTTCTGTGTGGTAGTGAAATAGATAAAGAAGTTGTGCCACAAAAGTTATAAAGTAAATGATTCGCTTAACGTAATAACAGAGTGTCCACTTTTGATACTATTGTTTCTGATCAGTAAAAAGAGAAAAGTATCATGCTTGCCTCCCATCACATGATGAAGAATGGGTGTGTGCTGGAGTGGAGATTCAAATGATTTCTGTTTGTTCAGCATATAATAGTTATTGTTGAAGATGTGTTATTTAGAAAGCTTGATTTGTTTCCATATGATGTAACAAGGACAAATGTTGAATACTGACTATACTCAATTTGTCCTATAAGCGCCATTGCGACCATCAGCAAGGATAAATCCGCAAGGTGCGGCTCGATTTGTTGAGCATGCATTGCCTGATCTTACACCTGGTAACTGCTAAACTACTTACCAAATATGTGCAAGTTCCATTGTGTTTGGGTTGTCTTAAAACAAGTCTGTCTTGCAGAGCAGAGAAAAAGCATGAGAGAAATCAGTAAAGGTGACGGGCCTAGGATTAAGTATCTGGAAAGAGTTGTTCATAAGAAGAGGAAGTATCCCGAGCAGCAATCTGTTCGAACTGCTACCCAGGAGTTCCTTGAGAAAGCTGCCCGTGAGCTTCTTGGTGAAAACCAGAGTGGTTTTAAGGGACCTTTACAACTGCCGGAGGGTGATGGTGAAGACGTACCTATGAGCTGATTGTCTGGTAGATTTTTAACTCATTTCTTCCAGTTTATATTCTCTCTCTACTTTATGGGTCTTGTAGTTGCGCTGCTGGCATATTATTTTATCTTCTCAAAATATTTTCGTGATTTTCCTAATTCCAAGTGCATGTGCTTATGGTGTTGTTGTGTGGGTATGGAATAAAGTTACTCAAATCTACCTCCTCTTTTGTTGGATTTGTAGCTGAGATAGAGATGAATTTTTTTATATTTCTTACGTATAATTGTTTAAAGATATATTTCCAACACCAATTGAACATATTAGTGACTCCATTGTTTTTTTCCATGGAAAATTCATGACGTCTTCCATAGATTGCCAGAGGAACTGTCTGATGCAGCTTCATATGGACCAAGTTTAACACGCTGTTCTGATGATGGAGATATTAAGGACTTCCATTTTGTTTTTTTGAAACATCAAGAGATACTAAGAACATACATATAATTCAACTTTATTTGTAGGCTCCTTTTTTTTTCTATGAAAGAATTGAACAACACGTATTTAAGAGCAAAGCATGTGCAGCACATGTTCTGAAAAAACTGCTTTTATGTATTAGCCTTTTGGACCATGTCAAGAAGATGTATGCTGTATAGGTACATTTCTTGAATTGCACAACTTTCTTGCTCTAGTGCAAATGCTATGGTCTTCCTTGTAGTTTATTTGGCTTAGTTTGTTCACCTTCTCTTTCGTAGAAAGGATATAGACTTCAGATTTAAAGGGTGATCAGGACTTTAGAATATGCACTAATTTTCATGCAAGTTGAAAGAAATAGTTGTGTCAAGGATAACAGATTCTTGGAGATGTTGGGGATCCTCTTACCAGTGTGCTAGTACCCTCAATTAGCTTCAAAGTGAATCAAGTCCATTCTCAAAAGGAAATGCAGAGTGCAGTTGGTTGATGAACGTGTAAAAATGCTTTTACTCATCCAAAATGAAAAACATAAATGGTTTTTTGAGGTTATTATATAATTCTCAGTCAAATGTTATGGCCAAAGAGATCCATTTTGTAACGTGATCTGCTTTTCATCAAGGAATCGAAAGCAATAGCTTTGACCAGTTGCAGCATCTTTTAGGAACGTGTCAAAAGGTTATGGTGAAAATGAACTTGTATGACACTGTAAAAAAGGACTTGCATGATATATCAAAGTGGCTCTAATCTAGATATTTAGGGTGCAACTTCTATTGTCTTTTCTTAGTCACATTCATCATAATAGGTCAGAAATGCAATCCTCATGGGGATCTTGCCTCTTACTGACTTCCACTAGGCACTAAGTTTGGTTTTAAATCTAGATCCTTGTAATAAAAAGTTCCCTTCCCAAAGATACTGAAGAACGACGGTCAAAAAGAAAATGAGAAAGGAATAGAGGGGTTAGAATAGAAAGGTAGGATCAAGCAATCAAAGATAAGTCACTAAAAGGGCAGCTCCATGCTCCAAGTTTGCACCATCGACGGTGTTGCGGAAGGGCTGGATCTACATGGAAGGGTGAGGGTGCCACGGCACCCGGTCACTCAGCTAAATTTTTCGTACACACATAGGCTTTTTTAATTAGTAATGAAATGTATAAAGGTTGGCTCCCACAGCACTATAGTAGTCGCTGGTCTGGTGGCCATTGGCCTGGGTGCCAGGGGCTATGTCTAAGTTCGAATCCCCGTGAACATTGTTAAAAAAAAACTATTCACGAATCACACTCTAAAGCAAATAAATATCCGTATTTCTTGTACCTTTTTTTGTCTTTTCTTACTTTTCCTAGTTCCCTTTTTATATGTTCGTTCTTATTCCGGTGTATATTTTTGCTTCTTTCTCTTCTTTTTTTTTTTTTAGAAAAAATCTTCAAGTATTTATTTGAATGTGATTTTAATCTTTTTCCTTTTCTATTCCTTCAAAATACATTTTATCTGTTCAATTTTTTGCCTTGTTTTTAATCTTTTTAACAGAAGTAACGGAAGCAAAGCCCAATGTATGCTACCTAAGTACTATAAGAAATACAAATGTTACCCGTTGCAAAAAAAAATAGAAAAACCCAATAATACTAGAACATTTAGAGCGAGCATTAGGTGATCTGATTATATGAATCAGTACAACTAAGTAAATTTTAGATGATGATTTTTACTGTCCTTTTTTCCCTTATGAAGTACCTGTGATTTATTAATGAAACATCCGGGGGATGCAAAGCAATAAAAAGCTGTTGCAGCTTCTATACCTAACTTAAGGAGCAAAAAAAATCAAGGAACATTTTACATTGTTCAGTTTTTTGCTTTAACAATAAGGTGAGGTATATCGTTGCAAGCTTGGGATTGGTGGTGATTCCCCTTCAAGCGACTCAGGTTTCTTTCCTTCCATAATGTCCTAGGAAATCACCCGCTATATGTCGTGCCGTAATCTTTTTATTGATCTGTACCATCAAAACTTCTTTTGCTGTTTGAGGCACTACACGAGCACAAAAATATCCTTTGTTGTACTGTAGTGAAGAGAGGTGGTAAATTTTTCTGAGAGTAATTGCACAAATAACAACTAGTACTTAGTACTAGTCTGCTCTTCTCGAGGTTTTCTTGAGTAAGGCATGTCTCCTGCATAACCAACTCACTAAAACATGCGTAGGAAAAGTAACTGTCCCTGAAATGAGATTAACATCTATTATTTTGTTGGTATGCTATAATAAGAACATGCACGAGACCCATACACATTAGTGAATGGGTTTAGAGCCATGAGACTGACACCAATTATATCTTATGCAGTGCTTCCTTCTTAGAGCCGAGGGTCTTTTGGAAACAACCTCTCTACCTCGAAGAGGTAGAGGTAAGGTCTGCGTACATTTATTTTACCTTCCCCAGACCCCACTTTGTGGGATTTCACTGGGTATGTTGTTGTTGTTGTTGTAGTAGTAGTTGTGCTTCCTTTATCCTTGTATGATTGATATTCTTTCCTCTTTGGTCCATCTAGAAATTGATACCTTTTGATATTTGAATCTATTTTGTACTTGTGGATCCCAAGGAGCACGGAAACAAGTACATTGGTAACAAGGCTAATCGTTTGTATTTATCCATATTTTACTTAGATTGTTGTTTCTTTCACGAACCACATGTCTAATCAAACTACCAAATAAAACGGTGCAGTGGAGGTAGTACTTGTGGATTTGTTTAGCAATTTTGTTTTAGTTTTGGTGTCAGTGTCTCCAGTTACTTCCCGTAAATTTCTTTAGCTCACAGTCAGGTACATGTTTCTGTCTTTTAATTAGTCACCTCATGATTGTGGATTTTACTTTTTACAACTTCCTTGGATATATGGAAGTTCTCATTTTTTTCATAGGATAATTGTTTGATTAACAAAAAGGAGGGAATTCCCCTGAAGTAGTGATACAAAAAGTTGAGTTTAAAATTTCCCTCTGTATAACTCCTCTGTTTGTTTAGAGTAAATCTCGAGTATCAGTTAGTGATATTCTGTCAATTTCAAGTCTCTTACTGTATTTCCTACTCCAATAAGTAACATCTGTACTCATGCTTGGTGATACTGAAGTTCCCTGTGATGCTGATGGAGACATTTCCCTCCTGCTGTTTTTCCCATTTCTGTCCCTTTCAGTTCAAAACGTCTTTAAGATATAACAAATATAAGATTCATGTGTCTTCATATATGATTGAGCTTACGGCTGAAATAAGATGAATGAGAAGATTTTATTATTTGTCTTCTGCAATGTTTGGCTCGTCAAGGGTTATCAAAATATAGTTTTGGGTAGTCACAAGATTTGAGAAAATGATGAGAATGCGACAGGAATTATTTTTAATAAACAGCAGACATGTAACTTCGGCTGGAGTATATTTTAACCCTTTGAATGACCATCTTCTATTATACTTGTTCTTAGTTTCTGATGTGTTAACTTCTAGTATCATCTTCTTCTTTTTTTGTGATGCTCAATTATCTTATGATAAGCATCAGAATTAATTGTTTTTTGTGTTTGAGCAGTAAGCTGCTCTACGTAACCCTTTGAAGTAACTTATACCTGGATAGCTTGACACCATTTTTCTTGAGAAAAAAATGTGTGATCCTCTTTGGTTGTGTCTTGCTTTTGGTTAACCATGATATGAATTCTATGGTTCAGAAATTCTTTTTTGCTGATGAAGCCATGCAAGTGCGCACCAGATTTTGTGCTGATGAGCTTTTCAAGCATTTTGTTCCATTTCCAACCTATGACGAAGATACTCAGATCATACACAAGCTTTGCAGCATTTGCTACTTTTGCCGCTAATGGTTGATGCAAGTTATAATTTAATAGAGTCTGCTTTCGGTTTTCAGCTATGAATCCAAAGTTGCTCCTTTTTTCTGTAAGGTTTGTTTATTAGCAGTTATATGTACAATAGTGCAGCAGAAACTAGAAATTATCTTTTTTGTAGTTTCATTTGTTTTCCATAGATCCTCTTGCAGTAGCAGCAAAAAGCTGGGATCTTTTTATTATTCACTTTCTATGACAATGATTGAAGATGATTATATGGTTAGTGTAGAAGAAAAGCTAGCATATTCCAGATCCAGCTTTCAATAGTTGTGTATTTTTAGTTCGGTTTTCGGTTTTTAAATATGTTAAACCAATAGTCAAACAAATAAGATATTTTTTATCGGTTGTGGTCCTTAATGGTTTGATTTCGGGTTTCGTGATTACTTTATAAATGTTCATGAATTAGAAACAATAATAACGAACTATACCTGTGCAATGCAGTGAAATTAAGAGAAATATGATTTTTACTTTAGGTTTTGATAGTTTGTACAATATGAAGTTGTGAACTCAAGTTATAAATTGAGGGCTAATTGACAAATACATCGGTTTATCCAATATTAAAAATTAGGTTTGAGCCATTGAAGTATAGGACCACTTTGCAAGAAGACTTGGAACTAATTCCCAAGTTATTGGTAGGTCCTCAATGTTTGGGATGTTACCATTTCACTATTCTAGCTATGAAGTTATCACGTCTAAAGACACTTGTTCTAGCTATGAAGTTGTCATGTCTAAAACAGTTGTTCATTCCTTTATCTTTTAGACTATTGTTGTAAGCCTATATATGGCTCATTATAATGAAGTATGGGCTTATGCTCAAATGTTGTAATACTCTTTTGATGGTTTAATGTGAGACAATGTTTTTAGACTATATCTTTTGTATTGGTTATGTTGTCTAAACGAGAAGCCTATATAAGATTCAATAAGCGAGGAGTCTTATGTAAACTCCATATATGATATGTGAGAGGTCTATGTATACCTCACTATGTAAAAGTTTTTAATTTTCCGTATTTTTGACCTATGATATGTTATGACGAATGCTAAGGGCTTGTCCAAGTCCTCTCCGAGGACGAAGACGCCGGTTACGTTTAGGGGGTGCTCTCCAGTCGTGACAAATTAACAGTAAATCAATAACGTGCTAATTTCTTTTTATAAAATCATTAAAGTTCTGTTAACTCAATGACCCAATAATAATAAATTCGTAACATTTTTTTTTTATTTGATTTATCGATGCATTCAATTTTTGCACAGCCCTTTAAGAATATTTAGTATATACAACATGTTAGTTATGTTACATTATAGTTTAATAGATTTGCTTGTAAATTCGATTTCTTGGGAAACATATGCAAATATAGCCTTTGGAGGAAAGCCAGATTATTGTATTGTAATGTAACGGATGAAATGGAGATTTACTTTTAGGACTTTGTGGAATTAGAACATGACTTAAATAAGTCAATGTGCATATGCTATATAAAGAAATTTCAACATAAAAAAGTTTTTGACATTTATATTAGGACTCCCACATTAGATCAATTTGATAAAATGTTCTACATTATTCATGTATTTTCATGAATAAAATTCAATACTCTTGAATAATAGCATAAATAAATATATCAAATTCTTATATATTCTTTAACAAGTTTTATAGAAGAAGACTAATGTATCATGCATTAATTTTTTTTGATAAGATATGTAAATTTAAATTTATACTAAATGTATTTGATACATAGCAATTACCACACAGTGATATATCAATCTCAAACCTAATATCTTATGGGCAACAATTACTTATTTAATGTATCTAGTAGAAATACAACACTTATCAATTTAAACAAGATACATAAATAGTATAGTATTGAGAAATCTATCATCTCGAAAACACAAATCAATAAACGATTACACAACATTGTAAAAGGATGGATGATCCATTAAAGCTATGCATTTCTTCAACCTTTGTCTATTGTATTAATGCATAGTGGATATAGTGAAAACCCGTGCTCTTGTTTCTTCACCTCAACAATGAATCGGATCTCCAAAATTTTTCTCAACTCATTAATCTCTAATTCAGCTGCAATGGTTGATTTGAAATTCACAAAACTAATATTTTTACCAACAATAATTTTATCACTTTTGTATTATTCATACCTCACCTCACTTTCTCAAATTTCGGAATGCCTCAACAAGGTCGACAGATTCATGTTCTAGCATGTTACAATTTGTGAGGGATTGAATCCAATTGTCAATAACATTTTCCGTGATTTCCTTATACTATGTATCGGATTTTCTAGTTTTTCCTCATCTCATCAATCTCCTGCAATGTTGGATTTGAGATTCACAAAAGAAATTATTTGTCCAACAACTATTTGTTATGTATCTTATCAAATTTGTCAATTTGAATTGCTCTTCAATGAACAAGGAGAAAGATGAATAGGGAGAAGAAATTTGAATTTTGAATTTGTTAGTTCTATTAGGATTTTGCGTCTGACTGATTGACTGTAAGAAGAAGCGTGTAAGCGTAATTGATAAAATTTTAATTGGATTTTCCATTTCCCCCTTTTTAGCGTAACAACTTGATACATAATGTATTAGTATTATGTATCCGGATAGTGAGTTATGTATGCGGATTGTGTAAAAATTAAGGGATTATTGCAATTAGAAAAAGAGTAGGAATAGGATGTAATTTATTCCGTAATTTATACATAACAAAAACAAGAATGAGAAGAACAAAAATGAAAAGATCAAATCCAAGTGATAGAAGGAATGGATGTCAATTAAACGTTGTTACATAAACTCTCATGATCACAACATCATTGTTATGTCGCAGTATCAACACCTTCATCCAATATCATTTTTTGTAATCTCATCATCTTGAATTGGCTGAAAAATGACTTTTAGGGCTTAAAACATGTTTTAGTATATGATTTGTGTATAAATATGATAAATACAAAAATGGTTTACTTAATGGAGTGAATTCAATTAAGTAATAAAGTCTTGAAAAAATAAGAAAGGGAAATTTATGGATCATTTTCTTGCTCTTACGCTTGCTATTCCAAATTGGAATGGAGAATGACTTCAGTACAAAAGAAAAAGCCTTCTTCTTCTAGATACAATACCTAAAGCTCACTGAACTTGAGCTATCGTAATTCAGTTTTTGCAATAAGACTGAAACAGTTGCAAAAAAATAGGTGGTACATGGAGAGTATTACCTTGCAAACTTGACTTCATCCTCATCTCAAATTCAATCTGTGGCTGGCTGTTCAACAAAGGCTTGTAACAATGGATAGACTTTAAACGTCTGGTAAAGTACCTTTTGAATGTGCATTCTGTGGTGAAGATGATGAGGTATTCACACTTATTATTTGCCTGCTCCCATACTCATAATCTATGGAGCAGACTCCTTAAATGACTAGGCAACTCCAGGCCTGTTGGTAGATGTTACGTCTTAGCCGCGGCACATGAAAGACCTCCCTGAGATTCCAGAGAGGTAAATTTAATGCAGAAAGATTTTGTAGAGAGACTTGATGCTATGTTTTGTTCCCTTTGGGGAGCAGTGGGTGATCATGTAACTTACAAATTTTGATTAATAGAAAGCTGCCTGTTCAATCAAAAATAAAGGAGGGATCCATAAATTATTTATGACATTGACCAACCTAAATTACAATGAACTAGCAAAACCACTTATCCAGAATGAGACATTTGACATATAATATATTACAGTCTACAGATCTTCCCCTCATGAATCCAAGGCTGCATAGGTCTCAATGTTTGGACGTTGAATTTCTTCACGGCATACTTGATCAAGAGGGTTTGTATGTCCTTTTAAGTGTACATAACATTAATTTTGCCCTGGAAAGTGAAACTGTAGGTTCATAAGTTTGGAATGAAATAGAGAGGACCTTCTTTTTTCCCTTGAAAACAAGAGCTATTCATTTATCTTGAGCAGAGAAAAATGTCGTATTAGCCGATATGTCTTTCCTGGAGATGTCGATTTTGCCTTTTGAATAAATGACTCGGCAGAAAGCATATGATCAGGGTGTAGCTTGTGCTGCCTTCACCTCATCAAGGCATGCCAAGATATCTTGATACTCTTTGGTGTTGGAGAAAGCCTCGGCCTGAATTTTACAGAAAGTGAGTTGCTTTGCTTAGTAAGGGTTATGACTAGGTATACGGCAAGCACATCAATTTAGGAGACCAAAAGAACTACCTGCTTGATTGTGTTTTTTAAGTGCATCTCAGCGGCAGACAACTCCCTACGGCTACCATTACGCCGAGCTATTTCCTGGTAAACCTTGCAGAGTTCCAACGAAGCATGTGCAAACTTTGCAAACCGGTCTTTATCCTTCCATAGGTCAGATCCCTGTGAAGTCATTGTAAAGAGATCGGAAATAGGAAGTAAAATGTCAAAGCCTGATATAATATGTAAGTCTGTACAAGGACTTCTTTAGCCTGGCAACATTAGCAGAAGAAATTTACACTGCTCTTTGGCAACAAAGGTCCAGGGAGGTGACAATATTAGAAAATGGCAAGACAAGCAAAATGAAGGAAGTCCACCATAAAAAACTGACAGGAAATGAAGTGTTAAGAGCATATAAGTGTGCACTCAAAGCAGAGGATATACCATATGTATGAATGCTAAAACTTCTGGAAGATATGCACCATTGGAGAATCATAAACCAAAAACTAACGAGTTTTTAAGTCAAAGATAGCATCAAATCCTAGTAAGTTAGTCATCCTTTTTGCTCCGATAGAACCAATAAATATGAATGGTTAACCTACAGAAATGCCCCATTGGACAACCATTAAACAAACACCTTATCAATTATCTCCCCCTCATATATCCTATCCTCTATATTTATCTTACTCAGCTTTACTCTATCATCTTACCCAACCAAATATCTATCTTCCTGGGACCTAGCTGTTCTAGCTTGTATAAACTAGGGATATCAACATGACAAACCTAAACTACAATTATTCTGCAAAAGTGCAGAGAATCGCATAAGATCCAACTGCATCCTCAGTGATGGCTTCCAGCCCATACAGCAATTTCATACTGCTAACTCAAAAGTAGCTTAGCACTTCAGCTTTCCTCTATAATGCATTTGATCACCAAAGGCCAAACTATATCACTCTCTTCCTCACATAAATTCTGACGACATAGATTAGAAAACAAGAATAAGTAGCCAATGGTTTGAGGACAGTCCTTCACACTGGGAGTGCTATCCAAATGAAAATGGTCTCTCTATTAAGCAGTTATGTCACACTAGAAAGATGAGGGATCCAAGCTCTATAATTTTGTGAGGAAAAGAAGACAAACATGTGAGCTAACAATACAGTATTTTCTTCAAATACTAGCAGCAATACAGACGAAAAAATACGGAACTTCTATGGTGGCTTCATAGTAGGAACATTCATTAGTTCCAAAAACGTCAACACAAGGTACAAGTTAAGGACTAGTAATTTTTTCTCACAGCAACACATTCTTTTATAACTTCACAGAGATAAATAATCACAATCATAAGGGAGAAGCACAATCTTGCTAGGACCACCTTGTACATAACCTTTTCTTTGAGTGTCATCTCCCAACAGATAGCTGCCTTTTTTACAAGCTTCAGCAAAGATAGTGATATAACAAGTAGAAGAAGCATATAAAAACATATGCACAAGCGCAGATATGAAAAAATAATTTGCTGTCTTACCTGGTATGATCGGACTTGCTTAAGAAGAGCCTCTGAACACATCGCAAGATCTCCTTTGAGTTTATGCCACCTCGCATAGAGCCCCCAAATCTCAGTATTCCCACCAGTTTGAACAATCTACATCAAAGTAAAAGGTTCTTCACTGTGATGCTACATTATATAATTGTGCCATTTGGGACTAAAAACCAACTTTGTTTTTGTTTTGTTTGTAGACAAAAGATATCCTGATATCCTATCAGACCTATGGCTGGATCATTTCAGGTCTACTGGACAGCTGACCAAGGCCTTTTTCACAAGCATCGGTAATCTATACTCGAGCTTCCAAGTTGGGCTGCAAGAAATTCAAGAGATCCAGTTCTCTAAGGATTTCCTATTGCTAGCATAGTTGGGACTAGAGAAAGTCTAGTTGCATGGAAAATTGCCTGCTGGGCAGACAGGTCCAATTAATTACGCAACTTTCAGTGGTTTCTCAAGTAGATGATCCCATTAATCAGATTAATTTACATAAGCCCAACATATACGGATATACCAATATGAAATGGTTATTCTTTGTGACATTACTCTTCCCCTGCAGGTCACACAACCAAGAACCTTGAAGGACAGACAACTCGTCCGTAGAACCCAAATATTCTAGGGAATGAGCATAGTAACAACTCAAACTCTTGTTTAGAGAATTGATACTCTATTTCGTGTTTTGGTACTCCACATAGCTTAATTATGGATAAAAATGGGTAAACCAAATGGATAATATGTAAGGTAATAAGTACTCAGATTACAAGATTTTCCTTTTTCTCATTTTAGAGTGAAGTATGAACTTTCATGTTTTTCTAGAAATAAAATAGACAAATGATTGATCCTGAGTCAAGGTCGGGAGGTCAAAATTTTGAGCCCGGGTCCAGATCGAGAGACAGGTTGGGGTCGGATTCCATGTCGGGACCATTCTGGTGGTGAGGTTTAAGGAAAGTTTCGATAAAATATTTCCTGATTTAAGGAAAGATTTGAATTTCTTTCCCTTACTTTATTTATGGAAGTCATGTTTTCTTAAATTATAAGAAAATAAGTCCATTTGAAAATTTTCCTAAACATTTAATTCAATCAAACATAAGAAAATTGATTCATACCAAACACACCCTTAATAAGTGTATATTTTAGAAGTTACATTTCTACACCCTTACATACTTTAAGGGGAGTGCAATAGGTGGATACCCATGGATTATCCATATTTTATAATGGATGATATGGTTGATCCATATTTGACTCACTTTTAAATGATCGGATAACCAACCCATTTAAAATGGGTTAATCGAGCAGATAACCATAAATTTTACCCAGTTTGCCATCCCTAGTGCCATATTTGAGTAGTGACAATGAGTTGACCAAACAACGCACGAGCAGCAAAGACATCATACTTGTTCTGAGAATTTTGTTTGTAATCTAAAAATTGATTGGCAAGAATGAAATACATGCAAAAAATAACAAACCTGTCTCCTTTTTTAACTGAGAAAGTGATGATTCACAATCCTGTATATTTTGCTTCAGTTTTGTGTATTGCTAAGTTAATAGACAATAGACAATGGTCAGAAAATATCATCAAGCTCTCTACTCTATGCCTACCTATTTCTTTTCTACATGAGTCCATTAAGAGCCTTATAGCTGTTGTGCAACATTTGTTTAAAGGAATCAGGATTCAGGAGCAGAAGTAATAAATGGCAGCTTGAACTTAGCAGCTGAAAGGCCATTTTTACTATGACCAGAAAACTACAGAAAAACAAAATAAAAGACAAGGAAAGTTGTCAATCGACATTTATGGTTTACCTGCCGTAAGATTTTACCCACTGACTGAATCAAGTGCTCAGTTTCCCGTTCTATTGCCAGATATTTGTCCGAGCTGGTCAATGGATCAACACTAATGATGTTGGAGCCCGCCTCAGAAGAGTCACTGCTATCCCTCAAAGCATCGCATTCAGAATGGCTAGTTGCAGTCCGTAATTCCAACTCTTGCAACATCCTCTCCAGTAATTCGACATCGATTCGCTTCTTTTTCGTCATATCCAACACCTTCTGTACTGCTTCCAGTGCCTTCAACGAAGAAACTAATCAAGTTCAGCTTTTTCATCAGCAAATAAAACTTCAGACTCACATCTGCCTTATGAGTATCCATCTCCCAATCATTTTTGGATAATTGAATATACAATGCCTCGTCATATGACCATATCATGATTTACTTTGATTATATTACTACCACGTGCACTAAGATACTTGGATCAGAAGGTGGATACGCTATCTTAGTCAATTGCTCAATTTAAATCATGGGGTGACTTTTAGTTCTCTTACATCATGTAAGACAAAATCTAAGCTACACTCATAGAAATAGGTTCACGGAACTAAATGATGTCATGAAAAATATGAAGAGGCACACAATCAAAATTGGTTCCCCTATAGAATTTCAGAAGTGTCTTGCAGTCTTGAAGAGGTCGGAACATTATAACTTACACCAAGCAAATTAGTATATATTAAGAAATAGAAAGATACCAAGGGAGTATAGAAAGTGTACCAGGGTGCACATGTATAACAACAAATAAGATTTTAAACTTGTATTAAGAAGTATCATGGTCTTGAACTCATGAGTCATACAATGAACTTCCAGAAAAATTATAAAGCACAGATATAGGACATAACAAAACTGACAGGGAAATAGTTTGGTAATCTACAATATGGATGATATATTTTTCTAGACGGAAAATTTACAAGGATAAAAGAAGGATCCCAGATGATATTCAATGACCTAGAGAAATCCTATGATCAGTTACCTCGTGCTCTAGTCTTTCTTTTCTCTGTTCTACTAGTCGCTCTATGACCTTTAAGGGGGGGGGGGGGGGGGATAACCCCCACCTCATCATGAACCTAATCGATACTACAGCAAGTTGAATGAGGCTCTGTCCTGAAACTATACTTGATTAGCCAAGTTTTAAATGGCTAATTAATAGTAAATATAATGGGATTCTATAGTGCATGCTATTGCTAGCCTTGGTAAACCAAAATCTTAAGCTGTTACAAAAAGCTGACTGTAACTTTTGCCCCACCAATTCTGATTCTTCTGAAGTAATAGAGTCACTCTGCTTTGTGTACACCTCAGTTACTTCCTTTTACCATTTCAACATATTGGAATTTGGAAGTATGTGGTCGTCAAAGTGGATGCACTATAAATTGAAAATTATGAAGAGGCCACACCAGTTTATTTACCTGATCTGATACTTAAAACCTTCTCTCTTATTAGACTTCTGGTGAAAAATAAATATTTCTTGCAATCCTGCTTTGAAGACATCTCTTTTGAGCCGAGGGCTTATTGGAAACAGCTTCTCTGCCCCATAAAGGTAGAGGGTAAGGTTTGCGTACATCCCACCCTCCCCAAATCCCACTTGTGGGATTTTACTGGGTATTATGTTTGTTTATTTCCTCCATAGTTCAGAATTTTCTATGGAGTTCGATTTTACATGGTGATTTGAAGGACATCTTAGAAGACTGGATAATGGATTTTAACTTTATTTTCAATATCTTTCCTTATATTAATTGAATGGAGGGATCAGTTACATAAAGAAAAGTCTATCCCATCAAAGATCATCAGAAACATGATGGTTGCAACCGACTTAGAGATACTATCTAAGTGTTCAAAAAGATTTTGCAAAAAATGTTGACTATACCTGACTGAAATTTCCAATATCTGCAGCAACGCGGCTAAAATTTTCCCACATCTGCCAGCTGTCTCGCCTGTAAAAGGGCTCCAAAATCAAACAAAAAAATTCGAAGTGGGACGGCATGATTTTACTAAGTGTGTTTTCTTCCATTGCTCTGGTACCGGGGGGAAAGGAAGTGAAAAGTACACTTTCATATTTATCCAACTGTGGATGGGTTGAAAATCTGGGTTTTGTTGTGGTAAAAGAAGCGTGAGTACTGGGGGTCAGAAATTGCTGGGCTAGAGAGATTGGGAAGGATGGGTTTCATATCCTCCCACTTTTAGAGCCCCAAGAAAGTGTAAGTCATACATATGGACACCAGAAGAAAAATTAAAATATGAAATGTAGGGAGAGTATAGCTGGAAGTAAGTACTTCAGCTTCAATGCTTCCTTGAATGCAATAAAGGCTTCCTTGTTTTTCTTCTTAACCATATGCCTGCATAGTCAAGAACCAAACACATGAAAAGATAGCAGAAGAAGAAATAAAAAGTTATTATGACATTTCCAAGGACAAAGAAGTAATGCAAGCAGGAACGATTTAATCCGCAAAGAGGTGTCAGTATTTTGTGTAACCCCCCACCCCCCACCCCACCCCCCGCGCCTTGTGGTGCAACTTTATCATGTCAATGGTTGTTTTTTCTTATCATAGCTTGTAAGGATGTACATTACACTCGGTTTCTTCCTTCATTAACATGCTTAGTAGCCTCGAATTAAAACAAACATTATGCTTACCTCCACCTATTTAAATTATAATATTCCTATTGCAGTAGTTATCAGTTTATAAGTTCAAAAGAAAATCAGAAAAGTACACGAGTTATATTTGAAAAGGAACAATGATCTCAACTTGTTTTAATAAGGTATAATGATCTCACTTATCAAGAGTTACTTATGTGACCACCATAAATGGAGGACAAATGGATGACAGAGGTGGGTGATCAACCCTGATAATTGTAGTGTATGGAGGTCCATCAGGAACATATGGCAGCTGGTCAGGGAGAGAACAAGTTGTAAGGTGGGCAATGGAAAAAAAGTAGCATTCTGGAATGACATTTGGTGTGGACAGGAGACACTCAAAAATGTTTTCCCTGTACTCCATAGTCTGAGCGAAGCACAAGAAGCAACAGTGGCAGAATTATGGACTCAAAAATGTTTTCCCTGTACTATAATTGATGTTTTAGACTCAATTTAGCCATAGAGCAGTAAGAATTTGGGGGTTTTGTATATAAGGTTTCAATACAACCCATGTACTGTTTTGTGATATAATACAACCTTACTAAGTTCAAGAAAAAAAAAATTATGGACTGGACAAGGGCGAAACCTGTTTCTGAAAAGGAACCCAAGTGATTGGGAAATGACAACCATAGCAAGTTTTCATGACACAATGCATATGGCTACCAATCTGACAAGAGAGGAAGATAGACTAGTGTGGAAGGGGGAGAGAAGGGGAGAATTCACTGTAAAATCAGCATACAGAGAACTCAGTTCTACTGAGGTGCAGCAAGCAGGATAGCACTGGAGGATGATCTAGAGAACAGAAATTCCCTACAAAAGGTGAATTACTTCACATTGCTCTTGGCAAAGGAGGCAATCTTGACACATGAGAGCTTGAACAAGAGGAAATCCAATCTATGTTGTAGATGCTGTCTATGTGAAGAACAGGTGGAGACAGTCAACCATCTCTTTTTTACACAACAAATGGACAGATCAATTGTGGCAGGTGTTCATCCACAAGAGGAAGATCAAGTGGACAAAGTATGGGAGAATTATAGAAGTTCTACAATGCTGGAACAGGGATGGAAATGTAGGAAAAAAGGAGAAGAGAGGATTGTCCCAGCTTGCATTTGGTGGACAATTTGGAAGGGAAGGAATCCAAGTTGTTTTGAAGTAAAACGGAACAATATTCAGAAGATAAAGACATATTTTTGGTGTAAGCAAGTAGTGATGGGACTTGGGAGATACTGAAGATGTGTTTAATGTTATTGATTGGCTGTAACTAGAAGATCTTAGGAATGATGTAAGTAGAACTCTTTAGAGGGGGACTACACTTCGATGTAGTATACCTGTGGATAGATAGAAGTAAATGTTACCTTTCTAAAAAAAAAATGAGTTGCTTTATCATTACAGCCACAATCCCAGTTACTTAAAATTCACTCTTCACAGGTAGCAAATATGAAGTTGCAAGCTATCATAACAGTTGGGTCATGACAAGAAACACTTCAAAAACTGGATGAAATCTGAAACTCTACTGTGCTAGCTGCAAATTCTTCAAGAATCTAATTCTTGGTTAAGTAAAAAGAGGAAGTAGAAGAAGAAAAAGAACCAGCTGAAATTTACTAATTTCTTGTCTGTACTGGACACTATTGAGGAACATGATCTATGTTTTACTGAAACACATACAAACAACTACTATACCATAATACCAAGTGCCTCCCTTACTTCTCCTTTTCACAAGGGTCGTTTAACTTATTTGCTGAACTAGATGACAGACCAATCTATAAATGACTTTTGGTCCAACAGATAATTGGATTCATTATTTGATTGCCTATAAACACAGACAACCAATAAGACCAACACATGTCATCTGACCTATAAATTTCCTAAAATATAAGGGTGAAAGAACATACAGGCAAGCAATATTATTCCAAGCCTCTCCATTTTCAGGATCAAGCTGAACAGCACGTGTGAAGCCATCCAGTGCCTTCTCAACATCTCTAGCCTGTAATATTCCAGATGAAGCAAAAATCATGTAGGGAATACATACTGGAAGGAAGAGATATGAACACTACAGAGTATCATGTGCATCCCCTTACAGCTTATAGCCATCCCATGAGTAATTACAATCAGCATACAAATGAAAATACAGACCTTTAAAGCAGCAGCACCAAGTGCAAACCATCCATCTGGATACATAGAATTCATTGCCATTGCAGATTCCCTGAAAATAAAGGAAATATAGATCAAATCAGTGTATAAGTGGGGAAAAATTAGTTGATATTTAACAATTATCAAGTGAATGGAAACATGCAGATAAGCCAACCATAGATCTTTTGACTTCTCGTACTCCCCCCTGTTGTATGCACTACGGGCAAGGGCACGCTGTAAAAGGATTTGGATCCCAAAAAAAGTTAGAAGATAAGGAGAAAAAAATAGAAAAACAATTGCAATCACTAAGGTAGGCCATAAAAAGAATTTGGACCCCAAAGAATTTCAGAAGACGAGGAAAGAAAGAAAATAGAAAAAACATATGCAATCACTAAGGTAGACAACAAGATATTCTGATTCACCTGTGCTCGAGCTGACTTATTCCCAGACACTTCTTGGGCTTTCTCATAGCATTTATCATCACTTGTAACATCACCAAGGGAACACCTAAAAGAGGATCAAATGGTATTATACCACATAATTTATATTTATACCTAAACATAAATTAACAAGTATGGTAACAGAGGTCAGGGTTAAGTATAAAAACGAAAAATGGTGCATCTAATAAATATAAATGAATTCATTGTAATGCGTGGAGAGGAAGATGACCAACAACTTAATAATGCAAACGCTTCTCCAGCAAAGACCTTTTTTCTAATTACAAAATGAATACACCTCATTGTCGTTGACAGTCCTTTGCTTGTGGAAGAGATAGGGAAGATCATTAGCACAAGGAGACTGTGGATGGAAGATCGCGTTGCTGCTAGAATGTAGTAAGGTAAAATTGATAGGATTGCAACTTTTTATGAGTACAGGAAGGCTTGAATCTGGGATAAGAACTTGGTCAAAATAACCCTTGACATTTTTGTGTTGATAAATTTTGATTTCTCAGGAAGTGTTGGCGGAGTCCTAAAAGCAACATTTTGCCAACAAATCAAACATTCAGTAGCAAAGACAACTTCAACTGAAGCAATTAGTAAGGTTCTTCACTTTTTTTCGCAATCAAGAAATCACCGAAAGCTAGTGGCACAAGGTTCAAAAGGTGGAGGGTCCTCCCCTCTACCTTCTCCACTTAAATATCAGGCATTTATATGCAAGCAGGGTTCGAACCCGTAACGTGAACCTAACCTACACATCACATCACGTGTTTTTCTTTTACACCAAAGCCCTGAGGGCAATTAGTAAGGTTATTATTACAATTGACACAAAAAAACAAAAAGAATATAACAACTTAATATCAGAATACAAGACACAACAAACTAATAGGTCATCGTGAATGCAGGGTAGAGTTGGGGGTCGCAAGATGAAGAAAAATGGGCCAAGCATGAGGGAGAGGAACGCTTAGAAAAAGGGATTGTTATAAGAATTGTCCAATAAGATCACCGATTCTGACCTTAGTTCCGGAGTAGTAATATTATGATTATAATTCAGGGACCAAGTTCTGTAACCAACCGTAGGAATAATAGTCTCATCTCTTGCTATCCCCAAAAAATACAAACTTAACATGACTCATGACTCATGAATCAATGAAGCAGTAGCATGTATCAAGTCGAATAGTCGAGGTGCATGCATGCTAGCCCAGACATCACCGTCATCAAAAGAACTACAACTTAACCCGAGATACTTGTTAATTTTTATCATCTTACCCCATCAGTGACATGCAGACAAAAGTGCTTAAGTCTAAGTTTTACCAATTAACCTTAAAACACAAGGAAATTTTGTAGCATAAACAACCATGGGCAGTTACCTAAATGGTGAAAGAAGTCATCTCTTAAAACAAAAAGGACTGTTGACTTGTCAAACTCGCATAATAATTTCTGACTCAAGTTTAAAGCCCAAAAAAATTCTAACACTACAGCTTTGTCTCAGTACAAAGCTTTTGCAACGCATCTCTAGATATGCAGTAGGTTTTGGAGATTGATAGCGACGTCACATCATCTCATGCTATCCCTCATCAGATATCACGAAAAGACAAAACTCCATAAAAGGGCTACAAGGATCAACATCTTGCTTTCATAGTCGTTCTTTTTCCAAAAAACCTCCAAATTCATTGGTCAAGCTATTTAATAAAGGAGGCTTCGGGTGTTCAAAATGAACATATATCACAGACATATAACAACATTGGACTACATGTATGATAAATGAAACTATGACAGTTTATTGGACTATTGAACAAGAGGCCATTGAATTATACAAATAAGTTTCATGATAAAAGTGAATTGATTACTGTATCATTAAAACATTAAACCTCCTGTTCTCCAAATCATGCCCTTGATACCTTGTATAGATCAAAGATGCACATGTTTTCTTTTGATGACTCGAAGGATTTCTATTTCTTTTTCTTTTTGCAGAAATTCAAAATAAGAAACAGGAAAAGCAGTTAAAATGATAAAAGGAAGGTAGAGTTTGGTCAGTATACCATAACCTAGGGTCACAAGGTCTTTCAGATAACCGAGCTTGGATAAGTTCAACTGCGGCCGCTTTCTTCTCCATTAGCCTAAAAGATTCAAACAATATTTCAGCTGAAACTGCACAGAGCCGCAGGTAAAAGTAATGTTTTGAGAATCTCGATTATACCTATAACAGTATATTAAGTTATCCCAAAGCTCAAGATCCTCATACACTTTAACAGCTTCCCCTATCAAACCACAGCTCACTAGCAGATCTCCATACTCCCTGAACAAGAACTGATTGCACTTGTTAACTCACTATATCTAATTATGAGAAGGCATTCCCTAAGCAAACATATATACAAAACTAGTCCAGTAATACATGCACAAATAGTATCATAAATTTACCAGTCATTTTTGCACCAAGTGCGCAATTTAGTTTTTACATAACTGTGTTTAGGACGGCGAAAGGCGATGAAAGGCGACAAGGGTCTGCCTCGCCACAAGGCGAGGCGCTCACCGTTTGAAATGCAGCACCAATTAATACCAAAAAATTAAAATATACAATTGCATATGTAAATGATCAAAATCTCAATAGCAATTACATATTAGCAAACATTTCAATTAAAAAACGGAAAAATAGATTGTACATACTAAAAGTTTAGAACTTGAATGAGAAAAAAACATACTCCCTCCGTTTCAAAAAGAGTAGCCTAGTTTGACTTGGCACCGAGTTTAAGAAAACAAAGAAGATATTTTAATCTTGTGGCCCTAAATTAAAGCTATGTCAAATGTACAAAATTGCCCTTTAATATTGTGGCCTTAAACATGCTAGGTGGAAAGCCGAAATTAAAATGTTACCAAAAAAGGAAAGAGGTCATATTGGTAGCCTTTATTTTAAGAAAATATAAAAGGCGACGCCTTTCCGCTCGCCTTTTGTCGGCATGGTGTCACCATTTGAAGATCGCCTCACAAAGCTAAAAGGCGATAAAGGGTCGCCTCGCCTGTCATCATTGGCGACAAGGCGATCGCCTTTCACAACACTGTATATAAGGGACTAAAATTCATGACGCCAACAATACAGAAATTAGTAACATTGCATGTCAATGAAGAGTTATTTCAGAAAACCCAAGAGAGTAAATTTGGATAGAGAGAAGAGCAACTGTACTTGCGCAATGCAGGAATCGTAGGGATACTAACTCCAAAACAACAATGCATCCTTTGTGAAGCTCCAGGAGAAGGATCATTTATGCCTTGAACCTGAGGAAGCTCAACTAATTATTTTAACACAAGCAAAAGTATTCTCGCTGCAAAAGGCAAGACCCAAATGGGATAACTAATGAGCATAGAATGAATTTTAAAAGTCCCTAGAACTTACCAGTTTATCCATCATCAGCAATGCACGCTGCTTTGTACGGCCGCGAGTTGATTCCCATCGAATGCGTAATATATCACACAAATGTTGTAGCTGAATGAAAGAAAGATGCTTGAGTCTGTTGACATTCCATCATAATGGCATAAAGCTCAGTATAAATCAAGTACAGTACAAAGACTGGAAGGAGAATGACCCCATAGAAGCAAAACAAGAAGTACCAGCAAGATGATACAATACACAATGACTATAAATCTCATTTTCCTTTTAACATACTATTAAGGGAGCTGTGACACAAACTAAAGCAGCTGTATATATCCTTTTGAAGTTTCAAGGGAATAACACAAAGTGGAGCACCCAAGGGCCAAGGGTGTGGCCTAGTGGTCAATGAAGTGGATTGAGAACCATGAGGTCTCAGGTTCAAATCCCAGTAGAGACAAAAACACTACGTGATTTGTTAGCGGAAACGTAAAAGAAAGAACAAAAGATTTAACGTAGTTCAGATCAAAGTGATCCTACATCCATCAGAGAACAACTGCCTTTATATCATTAACAAAAAAATGAAAGATATCCCAGTAATACCTAAGAGAGTTGCTCGCTCAACTCTCTACTCTCTCTCTCAACTCTCTACCCTCACAAAGATATATGATTTTTGGGATGGTTAAACAACAAAGTGATCATCCGTTTATAGAAGACCAAACTTGCCCTCCAAGCTCAAAACATGAAAGGAAAAATAAATCCGAAATTTGTCCTCCACAACTTTTTGCTAGCTCCCCAAGTTCAATTTCTAGCCAAGTAATTTGGCACATGTGATACGACTACTTGAGTTAGACCCAACAAAAAACCAACTCTTTCATGATTTCTTCTCATCTGTCTTGGTCTTAGTGGGCAGGGTTACTTGGTACATGTTGCTGGTAGGAGGTGGCAGATATCCCGTGGAATCAGTCAAGGTGCGCAAATGTTGGTCCAAACACCACGGTTATTATAAAAAAAAAGGTAGAAGGGTGGGAGGCTATGAAGAAGAAAGGAGAAAAGGAAGGAAAACTAAATTGATATTCTAAAGTTCCCTATAACATTTTGCAACTGCAAACAATAGCTTTATAGAAGGAAAAGAAAGTTATGCAAGCATTGCCACCAAGAATTTAAACAATTCAGGTCATTCACTTCAACTATTGTTTTCTACAAACCCTCAACCAGTTCCATTTCTACTTAAGAAAATAAGTTTTTCTTAACTATCAAAACCACACTCATTCAAGGCTTGGATGGGTTAAGCTTTTGACTACATGGATTATGTTACTTGTTCTTGTATAGGTTTTGCATAGAAGTAAGTCAGAAATCTCTGGTTCTCTTGTTAACACGATTTTTATTTGCCAATTCAATATTAGAAAGATATAAAACTGTATTAGGCTAAAATAGTAAAACCAGTTAAGTCTTCTTTTATCCAAAGAATCCGATGCAGTTAGCGAGAGTTGTGGTAGTTCAATTTGGAAGGAAAGGCAGTTCAGTCATCTGCAGGTAGAAATCCTAAAAAAGGCAAGTATGCCATCTCTCCTAGCCTTCTTTCTTGCCGTGATTCCTTTTCCTGCACCAAGCCAAGTTAGCTCATCATAGGGCTTTTTATTTTTAATAAAGGCTTACAGTCCTGTCTCCTTACTTGAGATATCTGAGATAGCTCCGTAAACTAATAACTTCTAATAGACGAGCCCATTATCCTTAACTTCCGAACGTGCTTCTTGGTACAGGGGGAGGGGCGAAGAATTGTAGTTATAGTTCTTCTTCTGCCTAATCTTTAGTACCGCTTTGAGACTGAATCCTTAGAACCATGTACCTAAGAAGGTGAGGACCTTTATAGCCATTATTAAAACTTCGGTGTGTAACTCTGAATCTGATGTTTCAATTAAAGCAATTGCAATGCAAAAAGAAAAAATTACAGTTAGAATGAAACAAGATAAACCTCACCGTAAAAGGTGATGACTGCTGGGAATCAATTGCCTCAATGTAAGGAGCCATCTCCCACCCTGAAACAACAGCACACGCATGAGAAACAAAGCCCGTCGGATGCTCTCTCCACCCATTCCAAATACCCCCGGATGATACCCCTGATAAAGTAAAGATAGACCCCACTTCCACATCATACATGCTTCATCTATAATTTTAAACACTTTTGAGATTGGCATTTCTTGGCCTCTCGAAATCCGGAGAGGTCGACTTATCTTTAACCATTTCTTTTCAGCAAGCTCGTCAGCATTACTAATGCTCTTACTGATCTTCCCAGGTTATTATCTGCAGGGAACAGCCATTTTATTTTCATTTTCTAAGCCTAAGTATTCTCCTACATCTCTTCTTCTTTTTTTTTTTTTGAAAAATGGTAATTCGTATTCCTCAGCATTAAGGCCTATGCTGGCCACCTCCAAAAGATTATAAACAATGAGCCTAGGAACCTCACACTAATTACAAGGATCCTAGGAAATCTACCAGCTGAATTACATCATCTATATTTCCTATAGGTGTACTCTCGTACATGCCATAGTTTAAATGTTTGCACTTAGAAGTTAATGCAGTAATTCAAGGACTTCAAATCAGGAAAAGAAATATAAGGTAATAATGTGCTAACTTCAGATGAAGAGCAATGATTTCTTCTTGAAAGCAATCAAGTAAAGATCATTCATTGCTCTTCAGAGTTCCTATCAAGTAATCCCACTCATGGTGATTATCAACCTAGGTAATAGAATCAAAAGAGGAAATGGTGCTGTTTCCAAGTTTTTATAAATGCAAATTTCTGAACATCGAGAAAGCAGTATGAAAAAAAGAATGTTGTCAAACATTTTGAAGTATCCAAAAAAGAAAGGAGTAACAAATATCCCAAGGGAGTATGTTCCACATTGTCCGAAACAATGCCCTTCAACAGTCATACCTTATGCTAGTCCGATAGTAATATAACTTTTTCTATAATCAAATAAAGCAACAGCAAACAACAGATAGCAAAATAGGGATTCTTAATTACAGTCAGGCAGCTTACTTTGCAGTTCATCACTCCGAGCTCTCTTCTCAATAGAAAGACATTGTGCTAAAATTACTGGTTGCTGAGTAGGCTTTAATTGCATAGAGGCTATGCTGTGATTTTGAGCATCTTGTGCGCTACATTCTAACTTTTTATCATCCTCCAAGAATCTAGGGGTCATCAATATGTCAGATGCTTCATGAGTTTCACTGGGACGTTGAGGAAAAGCATTTTCACCTTGAGTAGAAACCTTATTTTGGAAATCATTACCAAGTGAAGCACTAGAATCATCACCATCCGCACTACCTACAAGAAGAAGCTGTGCTTTCGGTTCCGCCTGTATTAACAGAGCACCCTTTAAGTATATGCTTATGAAAAGAACTTTCCAGCGATAATTGAACGCCGACATATTTCCAAATGACGTGTGAGAAAACATACCTGGTGTACAGTGCGAAAGCCCAAAGCCCCACTTAGCGAAAAATTAAGTCTGGATGTTGCTGCAGCTGATTCAAAATGGACCCTAATACACAAATTATATCAGGTAGGGATTAACGCCATGCTTCCAGATAAGTAGGAACACTATATTGTTGAGCAGATTCACTATACTAGAGAATTATAAACTGAGATCATTGATTACTGCACAAAGAAATCAACCGGTGCCATGAAACAAAATCGGAATGACGGATGATAGCAAAATGGATAAGAAACACAGATTAGATGCATGTCACTGAGATAAGCAGCTAGAACAACTATTAAAATTTTCTCTTTGCCTTTTGTTGTTTCCTGCCCAAGTATGATTCATAGGATACAGATTTAACTGTCAAGTATACAGGAGTACAGGATTAAAGAACTTAAAAAGAACAATTAAAAGACGAAACAGGGACAACTCAATGAAAAGGAAGATAACTAGCAACCTAACAAGAAAAGATAAATAGAGCTGAAAAGGAAGACCACACATGAACAGCAGCACAAATAAAAGATCCAGATTACACCGAAGCAAAATAAAGGCTCACAAGCAGTCATCCGTTAACTGACAGAATACATATCATGCAACTCTAACGAGATGAGCTTTTTATTATCTTTTTAGCCCTGTTTATAGACTGGCAAGAGTATAGAAGCCAGCATGAAAATGAAATCAGTACTAACTTTGGATAGGATTCATGGCAAATGACCCAGCTATGCATCAGTTAAAGAATTGTGACTGAAAATATCATAAAAGCTTCTACATCAAATAGCTAACCTGGAAGCATCCACTCGCCCATAGGTAAGTTCCATTATTCCTGCCTCCAAATGAAGCATAGATACAATAGCAGAAGCATCCTCTTCTGATATCAGAGAAGCCCAATAATATCTTGTTTTCTCCAGAGAACCAATATGTTGCAAACTTTCACGCATGAAGACTTGCAATAGATCAAACAAAGAAGACGAGCGATCATCTAACAACTTTTGTTGGATGATTAACAGCCTAGCTAACCACCACGAGATGCTTCTGGCTCCATCCACCCCCGAGTTGCTTCCTTCTGACAAAAGATCTTTCGTCCTCATAAGCAGTATCTTGGCAAAGGTTATATACTACAAAAGGAGGACCAAGGTGGGAGGAAAATAAAAAGGAAAACTTTGGCATCAACTCAGTGGTGTATGCAATAAGACAATTTGGCTAATGAGGAAAACATAAGTCTTTGTAAGCATTTATTCCAAGAAGCACACATACAGATATATAAACTCAAAAAAAAAAAAAAAAAAGACTAGGCATTAGATGGATGCATACTTGCAGAATAATATGCTTCCCTGGATCATTTTACATTATCAAGACTTGTAGGTTAATCCCATAGAAAGTTTTAAATAACCTACTAATAAGTCTATACAATGAACTTGTTGAGAGTACAGTTTGGTACCAAAAGGGCGCAGATTTAATGAGTGGGTCAAGCGGCGCAATGCACTAGATTTACTGTATTTACCCATTCAAACTCAATTCTCTATTTCACACCTATATTTAGGTGTATCTTCCCTTTCATTAAAATCAAGTTAGAATCAATACCAACAATTATCTCTCTCTCTTTCTTTCTTTCATCTCAATGGTTCTAGCAAGATGGAATATAAACTTTTTTTCCTTTTTTTGAGAATTTAGACTTTTTTCTTTGTGTTGCTTCAAACGGGTAAAGTAATCTACAACAAGCAGATAGAGCTTTTCATCCTGTCAATAACTTTCAGCTTTACCTATCACGATAAATAGCCAATAAATGAGCCTACACTTGACAGAATATAGGGATATGATAAATCAAAATTGATGTTTCCAGAAACACCATCTGTGTCATACTATTTCATGCTCACAAGAGAACTCAGACGCGTCATTTAGCACAATATATGTAATGAAGGGAAATTTACCTGCAAATTCGAAAACTTAGCACGCAAGTCAGAACCAACTGACATTAACTCCTTTTGCGCCCACACTTCCCATTCTGACCATCTACCAGAACCAGTCTTTATCTCTTCTTCACCAAAAACTATTGCACCTAAAGGCATTGGTGGCAACTTCACCGTTGGCCTATAAAACAACAAAGTAAGACGCTCAATAAATACAACAAAAGAAACATATAGCTCTGCTTATACACCGCCAGTGCATTAAGACAGGCATTAAAAGGTTGAATATAGTACTTCTCTACACAATATAATCATCCTTCATTCCATTCAAAAGGTCCACAATTCTTTTCTAAACTGAAATATTTCACATAAATTTCTCACGTTTGATTTGTCTTTTTTACATCTTTTACAGAAAGATACTCATTTCTACAGTCTTTTAATCATCCTTCACAGCATTCCAAGGGCCTAACAATTATGTAATTGCAAACTATCTTATAATTCTCTACATTTCTTTTCAATAAGAAATTTTAATTTTCAAACCACACTTAAAACTAATGCTCAAACTAAATCAAAAACTGATCTTGGAAACAATAATTGGTAATATAAAATGGACATTGAAAAAATTAACTAGACTACGAAAAACAGAGACTAACCCAGTAATATTACACTGAGTAAAACCAAGAAGAGCCGCAACAGCAACAGCCATAACAAGAACTGCTTTATACAACTTCGCGACACTATTAGGAACAGAATCTTCAACCCCATTTGCGTTTAAGAACAGAGTAACACACTGAGGCACAAATTCTGAATAAAAAGATTCAGCAGACTGGGAAGAATCGTTGAGCTTGTGATTCAGTTGTTGTGAGGTGAAAATAGCTTTAGCTCCATCAGATGAGAGTGCTTGAGTGTATTGACCCAATTCGATGAATTGTAGAACTTGTTCAATAAGGGTGTGGAGATGAGAAAGAGAAGTGGTGGGTGTGGATTGATGGGAAGAAGAAGAGGAGGAAGATGGAATAGAGCAACGTAAGAGACGAAGCTCGAGTGCACGAAGAGATGAGAGTTGGGAGTTTTGTTGTTCGGCCATGGCTGCTGTTGTTGAAGCAGTGTGTTTTTTGGAGGGTTTATGCAAGGGTTTTTGTATTTGCATCAATTTAACACTATGTGAAGGGTCCTTTGTATTGTTTCATTATGTATGATATTTGTATGTTATATTGTAGTAAGTTCTCATTCAGTAGTCATCTAAAAAAGTTGATATTAATTTTTATTTAGATACATCAAATAAATTATATTTATTTTAAATACCTTAAAGTAGGGAACGTTATGTCATATTGACACGTTTTTTACAACCAACTAAATATATAAAATGTGTGTATTACACTCATAAATAACGTATCAAAGTAGCGAATTAAATAATGACATGTGGCATATATATATATGGCATATATATATATAAAATTAATAAAAAAATATATTATGAATAAAAACTCATTTTAAAACTATTTAATTACTTAGAAATTTACCTTTCAATAAAGAAAGAAAAAAGAAAAAGAAAAAAAAATCTACAACACCTTTATTTTTTTTCTCCACTATTTCCATCCTTCACCATTTCCACATCTTCTCCTCCTCCTCCTCCTCCTCCTCCTCCTCTAACCGCTATTACTTTGATGTCTTCTTCTTCAAGTTTAAAGATTATCACTATTATCATCTTTTTCTTCAACTCTATATAACCAATATGGGTCATAAGCAAATACCCATAATCTAGCTATCATACTATACCCTAAAAAAATTTATCCATAGTAAAATCAGATTTGTTTATGAATTTACTTGAAATGTGTTCATCAAAATAGAAAAAAGAGAAAAGCTTTGAGAAGTATAAATTAGTTTTTAAAAAATTGAATCTGAAAAAAATTAACTCAAATAGAGAGAGGTGAAAATAGACAACAAACATTTAAAGAATTCGGTAAACTTTTCGACAATGAGACTGAAAAAAATTAGATGGAAAATTTAATAGCATGAAGAAGATATATACTCTAGACATATTTTTTGGTCCTTTCTTAAATTATTTTTATTGATATATATAATTAATTTAATATTCATATCAAGAATGACAAAGAGAGGAGAAAGTTGAATATACAATGATAGCAAGTTGGTGCTATATGGTGGAGGAAGTGTGGGAAGGAGAGAGAAGGAAGAAAAAGAAGTAAAAAAGTTCAAAAATCATAAAATTATGCCTTTCACGCGCTTAAAGTAAGTGCACAAAATATGTCAACTCAGCAAAAAGTGTCAAATATCATAATCGGATCATATTTAAAGTGTCTAAAATAAACATCGTCTAGTTGAGGTGCCTATGTGAAATTTGGTGCCAATTTTAGGGGGCCACCGATGGATTTGGCCTTGTAGTAATGAATATAGCAATTGCATAGATTTTATGTTTTTATCGTTACATGTTATTTGAAAGATAAATTTATAATAAAAGTAGAGTTTGGGATAGTGTTATTATGAAAAGGAAGGATAAAAGATGAATATGATTATCATGTCATATATTATGAATATTTATATAAAAGAGAACTCTAGGCCGTCTATGTAGCGTTATCACACACAAGAATTTCCTTTTAATTTAATTATTTTCAAAATTAGTCTTTTCCTTTCATGAAAAATTATGATTTTTATGAAAGATTATGACATTTATGAAACGTTGTGAAATTTCCGGAAAAATCGTGACTTTTTTAAAGAGTTGTGAACCTTCGGTAAGGCACAATAAACATTTGTTCACACTATCCTTTGTTGTCAATAAATAGAGGGATTTCTCTCATTTTAAAATAACGAAAACTATAAATTACTACTTCTTCTTCTGCAAATTATATATTTGTGTACTTTGCTCCTGTTGAGTGGCTCACTGACAAGACGACAATGTGCATTCAGTGGGAGATAATTAATATTTCTTTTTCTGCAAAATTATATATTTCTATTTCATTCTATTGTTACATATTTTGATATGTTTTCTTATCGTCATTAATTTATACTTGTGATTTTAATTGTTGTTTTTTATTAGATGTTTTTATTTTTGTTATTTATGTTTCTGTAAAGTTCTTGTTATAAGTATTTCTCCCAACTAGTGCAAATTCACAAATAATTTTTTACAGAATACATTTATTTACAACATCCTTCAAATAAATCTTTTCTTCTCCAAGATTTATGAATTTTCTTCTCAAAAAGAAAACTAACTTATGAATTTTAATTTTTTTATATAGCATATTTAAAATCAGAAAATTAAAAAATATTTCAATGCACAAAATTTAAATATACATATAAATTTTAATTTTAATTTTGATTGATTCCACCTAATATTATACTTGATATATAATTATTAAGAGCTAAGCGTAATCATTATTTATTTACTTTCATATAATAAACATACATCACAATAACTCATAAAAAATGAAGAAAATACGAAAATGAGGTAATACTACTAATAATAACTAAATATGTTTCTAGAACTATTTAATTTTCTTGTTATCATTCGTGATAGATTTTTGCTTGCATTAAATTACATTTTACCTTTGATCATCATTCACTTCATATATAGAAATATGTTTCTAGAATTATTTATTCTTGATAGATTTTTGTTAGAATGAAATTACATTTTTATTCTTAGTCGTCTTTAATACAAATATATCATCCTATTCATTTTTATTTGTAAAGTTACTTTTCAACATTTTTTTTCTTTAATTTTATCAAATATATATTATTAATTTTATCACACTTATTTATTTTCAACTATATTATTAGAGCCAAAATAAAGATAAAAATAATTAATTCATGATAAATGTATATATAAAGGTAGGCATTTTTATAAGCACAATGAATAGAAAAAAATATTAAGAATTAAATTAAAGTAATAGTAAAATAGAGTAATAATAAAATAGATATCACAATAACTCATAAAAGAAAAAAAGTGAAGTAACAACAAAATAAGTTAATGGTAATAACAATAACTTAAGATGTTTCTTGTTATAAAATAAAGACTAAGTACTGAAATAAAACTAATAGCAATTAAGGAGAGAAGAATGTAGTAGAGAGATAAAATAGGAAACTTGAATCTTCCTTATTTTAGTGTATTTTCCATAGAGATTACAATGCCTTTTATAGGCATAAGAGGGGTATAATTGACATTCACAAATTGTTATTTACAACACTCCCCCTTGAATGTCCATTTAAAATAAATTCTTAGTAAAGTAACAAATGTAAATAGTTGATCCTAATATGCATTACTTGCTGCCTCATTAAAAACAATATCAAGAAAACCCAGTGGGATAAAACCTTGATTAAGGAAAAAAGAGTACAGCACGTATTTTACTCCCCCTGATGAAAACCATGATTTAGCTGTCCAAGTTTTCTCATTCCAATCTTGTATACCATCTTCTCAAAAGTTGCGGTTGGTAAAGACTTGGTGAATAAATCAGCCACATTATCACTCGAACGAATTTGATGTACGGTGATATCACCATTCTTCTGGAGCTCATGTATGTAGAAAAACTTTGGTGAAAATGTGTTTCGTTCTATCGCCTTTTATGAATCCTCCCCTGAGTTGTGCTATGCATGCTGCATTATCTTCATATAAGGTTGTGGGTACTTTGTCGCATTTCAAATCACATTTTTCTCGAATAAGGTGTATAATGGACCTTAACCACACACATTCTCGGCTTCCCTCATGAATAGCTATTATCTCAGCATGATTTGATGAAGTGGCCACGATGGACTATTTCGTAGATCTCTAAGATATAACAGTACTCCCACATGTGAATACATAACCTGTTTGAGATCTAGCTTTGTGTGGGTCAGATAAATATCCTGCATCAGCATAGCCAACAAGATTTGGACTACAATCGTCAGAGTAGAATAAACCTAAATCAATAGTCCCTTTTAAATACCGCAATATGTGTTTGATTCCATTCCAATGTCTCTTAGTAGGAGCAGAACTATATCTTGCCAACAAATTAACCGAAAAGGTTATATCAGGCCTTGTAGTGTTAGCAAGGTACATTAGTGCACCAATTGCACTGAGATATGGTACTTCAGGACCGAGAATTTTCTCATTCTTTTCTTGAGGTAGAAATGGATCTTTATTTACATCAAGTGATCGGACAACCATTGGAGTACTTAATGGATGTGCTTCATCCATATAAAATCTTTTCAACACCTTTTTTGTGTATGCAGATTGATGAACAAAAATACCGTTTGTCAAATGCTCTATTTGTAAACCAAGACACAATTTTGTCTTTCCGAGATCTTTCATCTCAAATTCATTCTTTAAATAATCGATTGCCCTGTGAAGTTTCATTGGAGTTCCAATAAGGTTTATGTCATCGACATAAATAAAAGTATAACAAACCCTGATATTGTTTTCTTTATAAACACACATGGGCAAATCGCATTATTTATATAACCTTCCTTAGATAAATACTCACTAAGACGGTTATACAACATGCGTCCAGATTGCTTCAAACCATACAATGATCTTTGCAATCTAATTGAGTACATTTTCCGAGGCTTTGAACTGTATGCTTTAGGCATTTTGAATCCTTCAGGAATTTTCATGTATATCTCATTATCGAGTGATCCATAAAGGTAGGCTGTAACCACATCCATCAAATGCATTTCAAGTTTTTCATGGATCGTCAAACTAATGAGATAACGCAATGTTATTGTATCCATAACGGGTGAGTATGTCTCTTCATAATCGACGCCGGGCCTTTGAGAAAATCATTGTGCAACAAGACGTGCTTTGTACCTTTGTATTTTATTTTTCTCATTTCTTTTCCGCATAAAAACCCATTTATAGCCAACAGGTTTAACACCATTAGTTGTTTGTACTATAGACCCCAAAACTTCGCGCTTGACAAGTGAATTCAATTCTGATTGAATTGCTTCTTGCCATTTTTGCCAGTCATTTCTCTGTCGACATTCTTCAACAGATTGAGGTTCAAGATCCTCACAATTTTGCATAATTTTTTATGCAACATTGTATGCAAAACCATAATCCACCGCTATTTCTGAGCGATTCAGATTTGTTTCATGATCACTTGATTTTATGGATAGTTCATTATTTCCTTGAGTCTCAAGCTCATTGGTTCCTCCAAGGATATCAGAATTACTCACATCTTGACTTTCTATCTGAGGTTTTTTCATAGTGTCATTTTGATCTTTTAATTTTCTTTTTCTAAGATTTTGATCCTTTGATCCTAATGGTCTACCACACTTCAGACGTGCTTTTGACTCATTAGCTATGACACTAGTTGATGGTTCTACGGGGACATCAATTCGAATTGGGACATTCTTTGCAGGAACATGTGATTTAGTAATCCTTTTCAAATCTGTAAATGCATCTGGCATTTGATTTGCGATTTTCTGCAAATGAATGATCTTTTGTACTTCTAGCTCACAAATGGAAGTACGAGGATCAAGATGAGACAATGATGGATTTTTCCACAAAATTTCTTCTTTAATTTCACTATTTTCTCCCCTAATTTTGGGAAAAGTGTCTCATCAAACCGACAATCTGCGAATCGAGCTGTGAACATATCTCCAGTTAATGGCTCAAGGTAGCGAATAATAGAGGGCGATTCAAACCCAGTATATATTTCTAACCTTCTTTGGGAACCCATCTTAGTGCGCTGTGGTGGTGCTACCGGCACATAAACAGCGCATCCAAAAATTCTCAGATGAGATATATTGGGTTGTTGACCCAAAGCCAATTGTAATGGAGAAAAATTATGATAATTTATCGGCCTGAGACGAATAAGTGCTGCAGCATGCAAAATTGCATGACCCCACACAGAAGTGGGCAACTTAGTTTTCATAAGTAATGGTCTTGTAATCAACTGCAATCGTTTAATTAATGACTCAGCCAGACCATTTTGAGTGTGAACATGAGCTACAGGATGTTCAACTCTTATTCCAATCGATAGACAATAATCATTGATGTTTGGGATGAAAACTCTACAGCGTTATCAAGGCGAATAGACTTAATTTGATTATCATGAAACTGTGCTCGTAATCGTATTATTTGTGCCAATAATTTTGTAAATGTCAAATTGCGAGATGACAATAGGCATACGTGAGACCATTTAGAGGAAGCATCTATCAGGATCATAAAATATCTAAATGGCCCACTCGGTGGGTGAATTGGCCCACAAATGTCCCCATGTATACGTTCCAAAAATACAGGAGACTCAATTTTGACCTTTGTTGGTGATGGTCTCACAATTAACTTGCCTTGATAACACGCATCACAAGAAAATACACCATTTAAAAGAATTTTCAACTTCTTTAATGGATGCCCATTTGAATTTTCTATAATTCGTCTCATCATTATAGACCCAGGATGTTCCAGAGATCATACCAAAGTACGAAAGTATTGGAATCAGTAAACCCCCGGTTTACTATAGAATGTGCCTTAATTGCACTAATTTTTGTCCAATACAATCCAGAAGATAAGGCCGTGAATTTTTCTACAACATATGTCTGCCCCGAGACATTTTTGGTTATACCAAGATATTCAAGATTCATTTCATCAATTGTCTTGATATGATAACCATTTTCACGAATATCTTTGAAACTCAATAAGTTTCTCCGAGATTGAGGAGAAAACATGGCATTATTTATTATGAGTTTAGTTCCCTTGGGCAAAATTATAATGGCTCTTTCGGAGCCCTTAATCAAATTAGTACTACCAGATATCGTAGTAACATTCATATTGCCCATACTCAAATGAGGAAAATATTTTTATTTTTAAATATCGTGTGTGTTGTACCAGAATCAATCAAGCAAATGTCTTCATAATTTGATAAATTGTTTGGAGAATTATCCATATCTTCAAAAGTAATGAAATAAATTTATATTAAATGATTAATTATCTTTTGTTAAATATTTAAGAAATAATGTAAATGTTAAAATGATATTTGAAAATCATTAATAATGCATAAGATATTTATCACTCAAATTTAACACTAAATTTGATTTAGTTTAGTATGTTTAAAATAATTATTAATATAATTTATTATCTTGAATGACATTTGAGTGACAAAAAGAAAAAGGTGTTTTCCACTAACCAATTTAGGTAATGGTCTTACGTATACATTTTCCTTTTATAGTCACAAAAGTTAAAGAAAAGTATAATTTTAATATTTTTCAATTCCTTTTCAAATCATAACATTTCAACTCACTTTTCATTAGTGTTTCTAAAAGAATGGACTCAACGAATATGCATGGACAAATATTAGCACTTTAACTATTTATTTTCCAATTATAATCAATACAAAAACAACAAATATTAATAACATTAGTAAATATCAACAATGATTATTCTTCCATATCCACAGAACCGTCACCAATTAAGTGATCTATTTTTCCTTCAGGGTGTGGAAGAATTCTGCCACATCCAAGTGTGTGATGTCAACATGATCAGTGATAAAATTAGTTTCGGGATTTTTATCCTTCCTTTTTAGTGATGCTTGATAAATCTCAACTAAGTGTTTAGGAGTACGACAATCACGTGCATAATGACCCTTTCCACCACATCGGAAATAATTTATTTTAATTATTTCACGTTTCTCATCTTTTCCTTTTCCCCTTTGATGACTATTTTTCTTTGGTGAATGATTAACACCGGGAAAAGGATTTCGCTCTTGGTCGTAATTACGACCACGTCCACGTCCACGTCCACGGCCTCTTCCACGCCTAGCGTGGTGGGCGTACACCTCATTCACTTCAGGAAGTGGTGTAGATCCAGTGGGACGATTCTCGTGATTTTTCATTAACAAATCATTATTTGTTCAGCCACGAGAAGATGAGAAATCAGTTCAGAATACTTCTTGAAACCCTTTTCTCGATATTGTTGCTGTAAAAGCACATTCGAGGCATGAAATGTGGAGAACGTTTTTTCCAGCATATCAACATCATTAACTGTATGTCCACATAGTTTCAATTGAGAAGTAATTCTGAACATGACAGAATTGTACTCATGAATAGACTTAAAGTCTTGTAGTCTTAAATTCATCCAATCATATCGTGCCTTTGGATGAATGACCATTTTCAAATGATCATACCTTTTTTTTAGATTATTCCACAGAACGAGTGGATCTTTGACTGTGAGATATTCAATTTTCAAAATTTCGTCAATATGATGACGTAAGAATATCATTGCTTTAGCACAGTCTTGTTTTGATGCTTTATTTTCAATTTTAATGATGTCTCCAAGACCCATAGCATCCAAATGGATTTCAGCATCCAATACCCATGAAAGGTAGTTCTTGCCCGAACTTTGAAGGGCAACGAACTCAAGTTTAGTAAGATTAGCCATAATAAAAAGAAGAAAAATAATAATACCTTAGCCTTCAAATTTAGTCTTCAAACTTTGATATGACAGAGTCTCGTGCTGATAACGTGTTATAAAATAAAGACTAAGTACTGAAAAAAACTAATAGCAATTAAGGAGAGAAGAATGTATTAGAGAGATAAAATAGGAAACTTGAATCTTCCTTATTTTGGTGTATCTTCCATAGAGATTACAATGCTTTTATAGGCATAGGGGTATAATGGACATTCACAAATTGTTATTTACAATATTTCTAGAATTAATTTAATTTTTTTGTTATCATTCTTGATAGATTTTTATTAGCGTGAATTACATTTTTGCCCTTGATCATTATTCACTTCTTAATAGATTTATGTTAGCGTGAAATTATATTTTTGTCCTTGGTCGTCCTCCACTTCACTCTTCTATATAATAGAAATATATATATATGAAAGTAATTGATAGTGTTATACTAACGAAATATACATAGAAGAAATTTGAGAAAATATTTATTTAACTCTCTGATTTGAAAACACTATGTAATCATGGTAAAATAAAATTATGTAAACTATGAGAAAACAGTGTTATGATTTGTAATTTTGCCTTTTCTTTTCATAAAATAAATGGTAAAATAAAATTGAATAACCTCTATATTCTTATATTCTTAAAAACAGATTTATATAAAAATATTATCACATTAAATTATAAGAAAAGTTCTTTTCTAATAAATTTGAAAGAAGAATGTTGTTAAGGTAAAAATTTTAATAAAATTTTATTTTCTAAAGATAAAAATGAATAGAAAAGGTAACGGTGCGACCACATCATATCGATCGTTATAAAATGAGGCTTTTTATCGTTACTTGAGAATGAATTTTTAAACATATGATATGATACAATAAAATTTTAAAAATAAATATTATATTTAAACTAACAATACAATATAATACAATAAAGTACAACAGGTAACAATCATCCAAACAAGGTGTTAGGTAATAACGTTTCATTTTGAACTATCTAAAAAATTATCATCAATTTTATAATTTAAAATAATTTAGCTTTTACAATAATTAACCTAAACCTCAACTCAATACAACTCAATATATATATATAATATTATATAAAACTATACGCTATTATAAAAAAAGTTGACTTTATTTTCTTTTTTGAGTTTAAGTACTCATTCAGATTCGTTTAAAAATATTTCAAAAACTTCACCAGTCTATCCATATTTTATTTAGATTCTTCAATATGTAGTTGCTCTTTTGTAACAAAACCCACTAAAAACATAACTTATTAGTAGAAATTGATTTTCAAACTTCAATAACGGTTTAACATTAATTATTTGTTGATTTTGTAAAAGATTAATTAATAAGATTATATTGTCATCAATGGAGTTCCGTTATAAGGTGAAAATAAATATTTTTGATAAGTAAATGAGATATAGATCAAAAGTAATTCAAAATTTTTAAATAAATATTTAATTTAACTGCAAAAAGTGATTAAATCTATTCAATTTTTTAATGATAGAAGATTACACAAATAAAACATATTTAATAAATAAATGTTTGTGAAAAAAAAATCCAGTCTTAGTAATGATGAATTTCATTATTGAGAAGAATATGGAATTAGACCGATCTAGATAGATAAGTATTAGATACCAACTAAATCGTGTAATATAACTTTTTAAATTATACTATAATAGAATTATCTCATTTTTAAAAAGTCTCTTATGCTTTATAGCACTAACTTTCTTTTCTTTAGGAGGATATTAAAAATGTGCCTATAAAAAGGAAAAAGATATTTTTAATCTAAAAGTACATAAAAGATATTTTTAAAGTAACCAACTATTATTGATAGAGATATCCATCATTTTAAAATCAAATTATTCATAAATAATATTTTTTCAATTTTATATAAATCGCTTGTCAATTCATAAATTCTAGACAATATTTTTCTCTATTGAGGCTTCAAAAAAACTAATCAACTAAGCTATTATAAGATTTTCGATTAGAATTGCCATTATCTAAATCGAGAATTATGACCTGTCACCGATGAGACCCACCCACTCACCCACCCACACATGACTGCCACGTCAACAGTGTGTCTCACCTGCCTAACAAGTAAACCAGTTACCTATAATTGACTCTTATCTCTTTTCTTACAAACAAACCAAAAAAAATCCCCCTTTTCTCATGGCTCGTTTTCTCTCAAATCCCTTAACCCGAACCCGAATTATGACCCGACCCGTATTCTCCCCACCTCTTCTCCTCACTCTCCGGCACCGTTCAAACTCCAATCGCTCCGGCGGTGGATCCGGTGACGGTGGAGGTGAACCACCTCACCCTCAGTTAATCGAGATCGACCTAGATTCCTCATCTAGTGGATCGGACGGTGGGGTAAAGAAGTTGGAGGAGGTAATCCATTCGGTTATCGTGAGGCGTTCTGCACCAGATTGGTTACCTTTTTTGCCTGGATCATCTTACTGGGTTCCACCTCCACAACCGTATGTGAAAGTAGGGGGAATACATAGTCATCGTGGTGATTTTGATCCTCATAGGATACTAGAGGTTGTTGGGAAAATGGCTGCTGTGAAGAGTCATTTTGGTTCTGCTTCTTCTTTGTCGGCTTCCTCTTTGTTATCAGAGGATGAATCGAGGTCGGTTTCTCGTGTTCGTGGATGGCCTTCGTCCTCGTTTTTTACTGGAGGTATACAATTCTTTATGAGTTGCTATGTTTTTAGCTTTTACGTAAACTTTATAAATTAGTTTACACTTTCAATTCTAGCTTGGTTTTGTAAATTGATAAGTAATTTGGGTAGGAGGGTCTGAGGGAGTATTGTTTTTCTCTTTTGGGTGGCTTTTGAGAAGTAAGAATAGTTACTTTACTTGTTTTAAGCTCGTAAAGATACGATTTTTAGGTGATATATATGCTTAATAAATGGTATTAAGACCTATTTTGGTTACTGGTTGCCTAAAGCTGATGTCTTTCGAGTATGCAAGTGTAGATGGTCCTTAGCTTAGAATTTAGATCAAGGAGATTCCTAATAGGCTAATTATGATTCCTACAAAGGATGTCATGGATTCATATAACTGGTGTTAACTCGTTTAGGATTGAGGGCTGGTGAGTAGAACCGATTAAGATGCTTTTACCAACTTAAACTTATTCTACGCAATTGGAAAAACAATTGAGATCATCTCTAGGGAGGCAAGCGGTTTTCTACTTGGCTCTTTCTACATTTCACTTATCAACATCTGAATTTTCTACTTATGCTTTTAAATAAAAACACTGCCAACCAATGCCCAAACGCCCTAAAAAATGGTTTAAAATTTGTTTGATTTGGTAGAATGTTTTGCGTGGGAACTGTTTCTTTGGAAGTTTATTGTAAAATAGGGCCAAGCTGATAGATTTATTTTTATTAGGTTGCAAGAAAAATGTGTGGGGAATTTGTATCTACATAACCAAATAGATGTTCCTGAATTTGGATTCACCAGTCTATTGGGGTATGTATAAACTTTTGCTGACTAAGATATGTGCGTGCAATCATCTGTGTGGATGTTAAGCCTGAAGCTCAATCAAATTGTAACCCAAGGGTTAAGTGAACTTGGGGCAGTTATTAGTCTTAGCCTTTTATTTCAGAGAAATCGCATGAGGTTCTAAACCAACTACAGCTTTGTGCATGGTCTAGTGCCAAATGAGATATAGAATCTTAATGCAGCATCCCAAACTCAGAAAAGATATTAAACACTTTAAGGATAAACTTTATCCAGAGTTGTGTGAAGTATTCCCTCCGTCACAAGTTTAAGAAAGAAGGGAAGAGGTTTAGAACTTGTGGTCGAAAACAAAGCTTAGACATTTATGTGGCTAAAAATCATTTCATTATGGGTAAAAGAGAATTTAGAGTTAAGTTGTCTCCAATTAGAGAAAAAAGGTGACATTTTTTCTTGAGACAAACTAAAAAGGAAAGCATGCCACATAAATTGGGGCAGAGGGAATAGTATACAAGGAAGCGTACTTTCTTTATTCAGTTGGGAGCTACATTATACTATTTAATATATTTGATGAACTTTTGTTCTTCTAGTAAGTCGCATTGCAAGGTCAAAAAAAAAAAGAACCTACTTCAACTAATATGTCCTTAGGTTTGACCATACATAACATAGATATCACACTTCGAAAAAGGGTGGAAAATTAGCTAGAGCAGCAGATGGGGATAGGGGCAGAGTCGTCAAAAGAGCTAAATGCATTCTCTATATATGGAAGCACCATGTACATTTGCCTATGGAAGAAGAACAGCTTATTTTGTAACAGATTTCAACCTCCCTTTGGGAAGTTGAGCAGGAAAGCACCCATATTGTCTTATGTAAGCGGAAGGACGACGAGCAACCATTGGCACCCCAAACTAGGAACTACAACTGGAAATCCAACTTTAGGTAGTCATTATGATCAGAAACTCAACTCTCTTTAAATGGACCAGCCTATCCCTCTGTATTGATTACGCGGCGATTGGAACAAGGACACATTTGGTTGAGAATTCCAATGTGGAAATTTTCTGTTCATTAACAGAATAGCTGAAATCTAATTGTATTGAAACCAGTGGGATCATAAATGGACAAAAAAAATCTTAATTTCCTTCACTTGGAATACTTGCTGCATGTTCTTTGGGATGTCTCTTATTTTGTCTTGAAAATGTGGTGTTTTTGCTATATATGTTCAAATAGGTTGATTCCTCATGGAGATGGGGAAGGAGTGGAGTTCAAAGACGCCCTTAATGAATGAATTCTCTTAATATTAAGTTATATTTGTCTCTGGCAACATTTTAGTGGATCAGAGTTGCTGGGAATACAGCAGTGAAACCTATCCAGTAGCTCTATGGTATAGTTATAATGGCAACAATACATTGATGATATTCTTAGCATTTGCTCTTAATTGCAGGACCTGCGTTCCCAACCCCAGTGCAGGTGGTGGAAGTGGAGGTGAAGCTTGAGGACAACCCGGATTATGATTCTAAATCTGAGGACGAAGGATAAATGACCTGTCTGTGTAGTGAGCTTCTGTAGTAAGTTGTTTATCACACTTGCATTTTGCGATTTTCATCTACTTTTCAGTTCCATCTAGAGGATCTACTTTGATCTATCAATTCTAGTTTCTAGTCATTTTATCCTAGCGACATCTGAACATCTCATGAAACAAGGGCAAGCCGTTTCTTGGTTGACCTAATCTTCCAGGCAATGTGTGTTTCCTATTTTTTTTGTGGGGTGGGGGTGGGGGTTTGGGAACAAAAAGTCTGTTGGATGGGAAACTCGAACTGATTAGAGAACTACAGCTCACAAACTTTATATTTTACTACTTAAACAAGATTTGTGGTTTTGATAATACAATTTGGTTTATCATAAGAACTAGTAAGATGTGCATTTCTCCAAGGGGATGTTTGGTTGGGTGTACAAGGATAATGTTCATCTGGTCTATTAGTAATGATTGTATTAGACTATTAGTTATGCTGAGATTAATGTAGAGTTTGGTTTGTTGTATTAAAATAATGTATAATGCATAATTTTTTAAAAAATATTTGTTTGCAAATATGATGGAATGAATGTGGAGAAGGTTTTGAAGGGCAATTGTGCCTTTAACCATGCATGCATTAGAACCTATTGCATCACTAATATCATTTTTTCAATGCATGACTATACACACCTTAATTCCAAATAGAGCGCATTAGTTATACCAAACAAGCTACTACTAATACACAAAGTAGTTGTACAGGCTTTAGTACCAAATAGAGTGCACCAGTTATACCAAGGTACTAGTTGCTAATGCATTATTTTTTTCTAATACACTAGCAAACGATCCCTAATTGTATATGTTTGTTGAATTTGCAGGCTCAGTAACCTTGTAAATTCTTTGAAAACCTGGAAAACATAAGAAGCTGCTTACCTCATGAAGGAAGAGCAAACAAAGTTACACAGATCAGAGTTTGGGGTTTTAGTTCTTCAATCCGCTCTCTTGTTCAATGTAGTGGTTCAAGTTACACAGATCGGAGTTTGGGGTTTTAGTTCTTCAATCCGCGCTCTTGTTCAATGTAGTGGTTCAATGCTCAACCTACCTAGAAAAAAATCTATGTATTTATGATGGTGTTTGAACTGTATGATCTGGAAAAATAATCAGGCTGTTTAGTTTAATGCTGTTTTGCTTTATGTCCAATGTGTTCTTGCCATGGCTTTAATCTGTTGTCAGCGATATTCATCTATTACGAGGCGATATTATGCCCCCTGAAAAAGATACTTGATAGATGTAATGACAAGAGTATGTTAATGTGAAGCTTAAATGGACAAGCTGCATCAATTTTAACCTGATCAATAGGGAGTTTAGTGTCACCTGTGATTCACCAGAAAGTTAGCATAGGAAGAGCTCTAATGTCGACAATTACAACTAGATAATGTGTTGATCTAAATTTTCAGTATATTTTCATGACTTTTACATGCTTGATTGTTGGTAAACAGGAGAAGGATACAACAAATACATGATATTTATTGGCAGAGTAGATAAATTGGTTTGAGTCTTGCTAAAAGTTACTATCCTAAGAAATTATTTCAGTAGCGTAAAATATTTTTCAAAGGATTAATTAAGTTTACCACCATGAAAATGATGCAGGAACAAGTATTTTCCAATAAGCTGAAATAACGAGGGAGGCTTTTGTATTTGACTTTGTTTGTCAACTTGACCTTTTTATTTATTGTTTTGTCGATCGAACACTTTAATAAAAAAATTTTAAAAAGTTACTTGTTCATCCAATATAAGCATATTTAAGTGATGTGCGTGTGATACATTCATTTTAGGAGCATGAGGCCTTGTGAAAATGTAATAATAATCATTTCTGGCATCTATAACAATCATCTTCTTTCCGGTTATTTTAAGTTGAGCTTCTTTTCATCTCTTAGTTTTTCCTCTATTGTTTTTTCTGTTTATGTCATTCTTCTTCTTCTTCTTTTATTTTTGCTCCTTTATATTTCTTGTTCTTCGAAGACTTAATTATAATGATATGTTTTTTATTATGGTCTTGGTAAACTCAGTGGCGGAGCCAGCATTATCAATATGGGGGTTCAAAAGCTGAAGAAATAGGCACATGAAGTAGCCGAAGGAGGTTCAACATCTATTATATATATCTAAAAAATTATTTTAACAATATAAAAATAATATAATTTTCCGCCGAAGGGGGTTCGGATGAACCCCCTAATGACAATGTGGCTCCGCCACTGGGTGAACTTAAGATGTCAAGAACACTAACCGATCCTACCGGAATATTTGAAAATGTCAAAAATATACACCTATTATCGTATTCATATTATTTTTGATGTATTTACATAATGCAAATTCTAATACTAAAAGGCCATGTTGATTTCTTTGTCCAAGGCAATATGTTTTGTAAGCTTTGGTTACTAGACATTCAGAGTGATGTAGTCATTGTTATATCAGATTATGTTATACTCAAAAATAATTGTATTGAACTTTTAAACACTCTTGTATTGGTGATAGATTTTGAGTATTACAATGGATTTAGGGTTTGAGACTATACTTCCACAATAATTGTTTTTTATACGATTCAGATAAACAATTGTTTTGTATACTAATGGTTTAGTATATATGCTATAATGATCTTGAATTTTAGATTGCAACACCTGCAACATTATTTTTCTATAATAGAAAGTAATTAGCTATTGTACAAGTGAAAAGTTCATCACCAAAATCAAGTAGATGATTGATTAGATTGATTCTGTTTGATTATACGATTTACTTGACGGTATGCAGATACTATCAATTGATTTTCTTATTAATCCGTGATTGAGTACGAGCATAACACCTCTTATCATTCTGCCATGTAAAATCACCTCTATGAAACATTATATAAAAGACTAAATAATATATCGCTCTATAGAGAATTAAAGCCACAATTACTCAAACACGATTTTTCTAAAAACACATTAAAAATGAAATAACACTTCATAATAGTGACATAGTGTTTAATGTTTGGAGATTGAGGGTGTGTTTGGGAGTCCGGAGCCTAAAGGGTACAAAATATTAACAAAAATTCCAAAACGGTATATAAAATTTTATATTAACCAAAACGGCAAAATCACTGCACCAACAGCGATTTGCTCCACCGGAAAAAGCAAAATCGCTGCCTCTGCAGCGATTTTGCAAAATGTAAATTTTTTTTTTTTAAAAAATGAAATCGCTACCTAGGCAGCGATTTTAAATTATTTTTTTTTAAAAATCGCTGCCTAGGCAGCGCTTTATAACTTTTTTAATTTTTTTTTTAAAAAAAATATGGAAATCGCTGCAGCGATTTCAAAAAAAAAAAAAAAATTTGGGTAAATCTTGTTAAATCGCTGCCTAGGTAGCGATTTTATAATTTTTTTTTTTTTTAAATAAGTAAATCGCTCAGCGATTTTATAAAAAAAAAATAGGCAGCGATTCTCAAAAAAAAAAATTATTTTTTTTTATTAATTATTTTTTCTCATGGATTTTATTTTGGAGGGAAGTTTAATCCCAAAACTTTTTGAACATCTAGGATGTTTCATGGAAAAAAGAAAACAGCTAGGTAGGTACTCTCTTTTTCTTTAATTATCTTAATTCTTAGCTAGCTTGGAGTTTTGATAAAGATGTCATGAGAAAAAAAAAATTTAAATTTTTTTTTTTTTTTTTTGTGAGGTAGCGATTTCCATATTTTTAATTTTTTTTTATAAAATCGCTGAGCGATTTATATATTTAAAAAAAAATAAATTTTTTTTATAAAATCGCTGCCTAGGCAGCGATTTAACAAGATTTACCCAAGTTTTTTTTTTTTTTTGAAATCCATATTTAAAAAAAAAATAATTTTTTTTTTGGTAAATCGCTGCCTTTGGCAGCGATTTTCTTTATTTCAAAAAAAAAAAAAAAAATTAAAAAAATTATAAATCGCTACCTAGGCAGCGATTTTTTTTAAAAAAATTTTAGTATCGCTGCCTAGGTAGCGATTTCATTTTTTAAAAAAAAAATTCACATTTTGTAAAATCGCTGCAGAGGCAGCGATTTTACTTTTTCCGGTAGAGTAAATCGCTGTTGGTGCAGCGATTTTGCCGTTTTGGTTAATATAAAATTTTATATACCGTTTTAGAATTTTTGTTAGTATTTTGTACCCTTTAGGCTCCGGACTCGTGTGTTTGGTATTGGAGGAAAATGTTTTCCATGAAAAATGTTTTCCTAGAAAATGTTTTCCTAGAAAATGTTTTCATGGAAAACAAGTAGATTTTGGACTTATTTTCTCATGTTTGGTTGGTGGGTAGAAAGTATTTTTCGGAAATGATTTTTAGTGTTTGATTTATGAATGAAAAATGTTTGAGAGACATCTATTATTGAAAATATTTATGAAATTGAAAATATTTTTTAAAAATAAAATTATTATTTTTTTGGAGTGGTGGTGGGGGTGGGAGCGGGGGTAGGAGTGAAAAAATAAAAAAATTGAAGTTGATAGTATTTTTAAAAAATAAAATTATTTTTTTTGGGGGTTAGGGGTGGGTGGGGGGCTGATTTGGGGGGGGGGGGGGGTAGGAGTTTAAAAATAATAATTGAAGTTGAAAATATTTTAAAAAGCAAAATTAATTTTTTGGGGAAGGGGGAAGGGGGGTTGGGGGGGGGCTGGCCGGTGGGTGGGGGGAGGGGCCAGGGGGCGGGTGAAAAAATAAATTTTTAAAATTGAAAATATTTTTTTTAAAATTGATGTTTTTCCCCCAAAAAATGTAATTTGAAATTAGAGGAGGGTTTTGGAAAATGTTTTCTTTAATTTTTGAAAGAAAGTTATTTTCCTTAATTTTGAGGAAAATGAGTTGATTTGGTAAATATTTTCCAAACTTTTGTTCCAACCAAACATGAGAAAATTGAAAAACATTTGCCAAAAAATATTTTCCTTCATACCAAACACACTCGAGTCTATTTCAAGAAATAGTCTTATAATTAATAGACTTTTTTAATTCAGGCTTTCTATCAAAATAATTTAACCAATAATATTTTTTCTTGATCATACTTCAGATTTCAAATCATAATAACAAATACTAATGTAAAGAACCAAAATTATAATCAAGGATAATTTTTTTTTTTTTGTATGTTTATATTAGGAAAAAATGAAGGAAAATTATTTATACTCCAAACATGGTTAGATGATTCACCAAATAATATAACGTGGCTTGTTTCAATTGGAGAAGATAGTGAAAAATACGTAGCTAAAATATAGAGCAAAATTAGACTAACATTTTATTTTTTATTGCAAAAAAGGGCTCTAAGCAAAGCTCCGATCTTCAAAAACAAGAGAAGCAAAAAAAAAAAAAAGAGAGAAAATTGAGAAAGCTTCAATGGCGGAAAAACATGAAAATCTCAGCTCAACCTCGGAACAACAATCGTCTTCTTCTGCCTCTGCTTATCAAAAATCTCCAGAAGATACCCTCAAGAAACAACCCCAGGTGCCCATTTTCTCAATTAAGTTTTTTTGTTTTTTGGTGATTTTAAGAATTGAATTTGGTGGAAATTATTTGTTGGGTATGAACTTGAATTGAATAAATTTGTTTTTTTTTAGTGGTGTAACATTTTTGAATTAGATGGAGTTCCTTCTTTTGTCTTCTCGTTTTGGGAATTGAATTAACTGTTTTGGTTATGGTGGAAAATTAGGGTATGTTAATTTGATGTTAATGTTTTTGGCTTGAAGAGTCTTCGTTGTATATTCTATGTATCTACGATTCAGGAATAACATAAAAATACTGGTGTTGATTATAAAAAAATTGATCTTTGGTCTATTTAAAGCTGTTGATAAGGGCAAAGTAAGTAGGAGAGATGTATGCGATTTGAAGTTCCTGTGTGTGTAATGGGGATAGAGTAAAACCTCATCCCGGAACCCTTTTCCAAGTGAAAACAGCTGTGCCTTCCCAATTTGCTCCCAGCTTCTAGGTTGAAAGTGGAATGCTCGTTCGCCACTGGAACAATCTCTCTTGTCATGGATTTAATCTTTGGAGTTCAATGTCTTTTTAAGTGTCAAAAATCAATGTCTGTCGTAAACAAACCTTACACACACGTTCTTGGGTGTCCGTTGTTCATATACAGTAAAACCTCATCTCGGAACCCTCTTCCAAGAGTCAACTGCTGTGCCTTCCCAATTTGCTCCCAGATTCTAGGTTGAAAGTGGAGTGCTCGTGCGCCACTGGAACAATCTCTCTTGTCATGGCTTTAATCTCTGGAGTTCAATGTCTTTTTAAGTGTCAAAAATTAATGTCCGTTGTAAACAAACCTTACGCACGTGTCCTTGGGTGTCCGTTGTTCATATACAGTAAAACCTCATCTCGGAACCCTCTTCCAAGAGTCAGCAGCTGTGCCTTCCCAATTTGCTCCCAGCTTCTAGGTTGAAAGTGGAGTGCTCGTGCGCCACTGGAACTTGTCATTTTCCGGGCTTTAATCTTTGGAGTTCAATGTCTTTTACGTGTCAAAAGTTAATGCCTGTTGTAAACAAAACCTACACACGTGTCCGTTGTACATATACCTTAGCATGTTTCTGTGAGTGGAAGTGAAAAATTAATGTCCGTTGTAAACAAACCCTACACACGTGTCTGTTGTACATATACTTTAGCATGTTTCTGTGAGTGGAAGTGAAAAATTTAATGTCCGTTGTAGACAAAACCTACACATGTCCATTATACATATACCTTAGCATGTTTCTGTGAGTAGAAGTGAAAGATTAATGTCCGTTGTAAACAAACCCTACACACGTGTCCGTTGTACATATACCTTCGCATGTTTCTGCGAGTGGAAGTGAAAAATTTAATGTCTGTTGTAAAAAAACCCTACACACGTGTCCGTTGTACATATACCTTAGCATGTTTCTGTGAGTGGAAATGAAAAATTAATGTCCGTTATAAACAAACTCCACACACGTATCCATTGTACATATACCTTAGCATGTTTCCGTGAGTGGAAATGATAATTAATGGCCGGTGTAAACAAACCCTTCAGACGTGTCCGTTGTACATATACCTTAGCACGTTTCTGTGAGTGGAAGTGAGCTATAATGAGGAGAAGTACAATGTCTTGGTAGCTGAATAACCCTAATGAAGTTATAGGTTCTTGGTTTTCTTGCTTTTGTCATTATGAAGCATCAAACATTCTCTATTTGTAAAGCATTAATTACAGCTCGAAAATTGGTAGGATTCAATGTCATGCTTACACATCGGAGGATGTTATATGTCAATCTACATGGACCTGCTAAACATGTGCTTACGCATTAAAAAGGAAATCTATCTTATCTAGGGAAGGACAAAAATGTTTTTTTTTGGTGGGGGTGGGGGAAGAGGTAAAAACTTACGCGAACTTGGTATTTACCCCAAACCAGGAAAAAAAGATGTCCTTTAACTTTCCAGACCCACTAAATGCTATCGATTAGCTGCGTAATCCCGTGTCTTTTGGAGAGCTACATTGCAGATTGAAATGTAGAAATTCTAAATTGTCTTTCTAATATTGAGTCCTTCTTGCTTTTCATAATGTATGGATGCATCGATTACTGTTTTTGCTTCATATGCGTGGATGCGATTCCATTTGGAATATTCTTTTTGATTTGTTGCACTCTTTATTATAGCCATGATGTAGTGGGTAAATCAGAGATTGGTTATCCGTTACATTTGGATACTGATTGAGATTTAAAACATATTTTGCACACTGGTGAAGGGAATTTCCGAACAGCCTGACACTGCTTGGAATTTAAGAGCCAAGAAATAGCTCATTTAGCACTATACCTCCCACTTCACTCACTTTTTTTTTTTTTTTTTTTTTTTTTGACTTCTACATTGAAATATGTTTAATCATACAAAATAAGATACAACTGGATACGTTTATCCAAACTGCTTGTAGCATTCTTCGTTTACTTGGTTCCCCAATTTATCCAATTATATGAATTTCTCTTTATCCAGCTTGTGGACCATAACAATTCCATTTTTAGAGTATGATTTTTGATCAATTCCTACCATACCATTCAATCTGGTTTTAGGGGTGCGTGCATCAAGTGAAGATTAATGGAGTGGTAATCTGGAAGAATTAATTCGAAAGATGCTTCTCTGTTATGAACTTGATTGCACCACTCACGACAATTGCTGAATTTGGCAGGATTATAAGTCTTGGTCTATGCCCAACAATACAGTCATGCGAGTTGTTTTTAGTATGCCCACTGATGTCAAAAGGATACTGGCCACCTTTTGGTAGGCAAATGCCTTTGCAATTTTGTGAGTCTGGATATTTTGCAGCCACTAACTTTTCCTTTTCAGTAGGATATTGCTTGGCTTTTTATGAACTTTTTTTGTGAAAGAAAATGCTTACTTGCATTTGAGAAGTTATTCGCTAATTCTTTTATCTGTTTTGACAGCTCCCATCGTTTCAGGGTTCACCGATGTTAAATTATCAGATGCTCCAAGCCATGTATCCTACACTGCTTCCTGGAGCTTTCGGTATGCAGCCAATCCAGGAGGAGTTGAACCATGGTCCAGGCCTTTATGCTGTACCTGTTGCCCCTTTTATGGGACAATATGCAGGGTTTCCACCAAACACTCTAATTCCATTTACTTACGCTGTACCTACGTAAGTGTCCCTGAGACTTCAGATCTAGTTTTTGATGTATAAGTTGTCATCATTATCTTGCATAGCCTCTGTAATTGGCATGCTGACTTCTATTCCAGCATGTAACACCACAGGAATTAAATAGGTTTCCTTATTTTCCATTGTTCCATTGAATTAATGCATCATATTCAGTTCGATAGCTGTATCTGCTTAGTACTCAGCTTGTTGAATCCATATCTGATGTAGCAAGAATTGTAGATTTGTGCATGTATTTTCAATGCTTTTATAATCAAAGCTGAAGTTCTCTGTTCAGGAGTATAACATGTCAGGTGTTTAAGAAATCCTCTGCTGCATCAGTAGAAGTGCGTTTTAACCAATTTTGGTTCGTTTTAAAAAAAGCTCCCAAGTCCATAGCACCAGCGGATTGACACTTCTGGCTAGACAATGGTAACATGGTAACTAAAGTTGCTGCAGCCTAGAATATCCAACCTCCTTTAATCATCCAAGAGTAGGAAAATAAAAATAAATAGAATGATAATGACAAAAAGAACAAGACTTACCTGTCACAGAGCATTTAAGTTGGAATGAGGATGATTTAGTATTTCTTAGTACACCTACAAATCTGCTGTTCAGAGCTTTTTGTGTACATGCAATACACTGACTAAATTCTGGCACCTTCTTTATGCTAGAAATGTGTGACACCCCTTTGACCTGTGAATTTATATTTTGGAATCGAAGTCTAAACTAGCAACAAGAACTACAATGCCACAATTCCAACCAAGTTCGGGTTGGCTACATGAATCCTCATTGACCATGTCACTCCATTTAAACCCTCTCAGGCAGGTCTCTTAAACTCTGCAAAAATTTTGTTAGATAGTTGTTTTTTATAGGCAAGTAACTGATCTTAGTATTCAGTTAAGTTTTTGAATCATTTGTGGCAGGGAGGGAGAAAGATTGTGATTGTGATTTATTTATTTGAATCAAAGAACTTCAATTTTTTGATTCTCTTTAGCAAAATACGGTAAAAGCTTTTTATAGATGCACAGATGTCAAGCTAAAATGTATTTTGTTGTTCTGTTTTTGGTGTACAAATGTCTACTCCAATGAGACTGAGTCAATCATAGATGGTTTAGGGTCCATCTAGTTCCTGGTTTAGCATTGGAAGGACTTTAATCTTTTTCTTCTTTTTGTAAATATGGTTTTTCAGTACTACCTAAGTACTGACGGAAATACAATGTTACTAGTGTCAAAAAAGATGCACAGTAAACAGTTCTCATTTTTGTTTTCTCTCCTTGAAGAACTCCTGTTACATTTCATGTTAGCCAAGTCTCAGATTCTGGTCTGTGGTATTATATCGTCATTAAGGTTGAACTCCTGAATAGTCGCTCATTGATAAGGAACCTAATGTGGTGTCGTACTGTGCTGGACATGATTAATGTGACTAGCACCTTTTCCTGTACATACTTAGCAGCTTTTTTGCTGCTGATTATAAATAACACTTTTTTACTTTAACCTGATCAACAAATTAAAAGATGTTACTCTGGTCGTTTCTCTTTCTGTTCTCCACTTGGTGTTCATGCCTGTTAGTTGCTTGAAGATATATAGTTCTTTGTTACCATTATTGTACTTATCATCTGCTTAAATGACATCAACCTAAAATACTAGGGATGAAGCCATACTTACTTCTCATGCACCTGGAAACTAGTAGGTATATATATCCACTCAATTGCATGTCATGTTATTGATATCTTTATTCCCTTCATTAGCCTTCATACTCTGACAAAACATGAAGCTCCTTTGTTGAGTGCTTAAGCCGGAAGTGTTGGAAGTTATACTTTCTAGTTTCTTAAAAGAGCTACTTCCCTTAAAAAACCTATTCGAGCAGAGCCTTATTTGTCTCTCCTTGCTAAAATTAAAAAACAAAACATGCTGCTCTTGACAGTGGACCTAGTGTTCCAGAAAATGGAGCTGTAGGTGAGGAGCAAGGTCAGATGGGACAGCAGCAGCCTCAGCAGCAACAGCTTGGACCCCAACGACAAATAGTTGTCAGAAGATTTCAAATTGCATTTCAGCTAGATCTCTTGCTTATTTTGAAGCTGGCTGCAGTGATTTTTTTGTTCAATCAAGATGGATCAAGACAGAGGCTTGTTCTGCTTGTGTTTTTAGCTTCACTTGTGTACCTGTAAGTATTTGTCAATTATGATCATTTTCTATTTACTTTTTATTTATTTATTTATTTATTTTATTTGTTGTGATGTGCGTCACTCAAGCCGAGGGTCTTTCAGAAACCGTCTCTTTACTTCCACAAGGCAGGGATAAGTCTGCATACACTCTACCCTTCCCGGACCCCACTTATGGGACTACAGTGGGTTATGCTTATTCATTTTATTAAATACTAACAGTTTGGTCTTAAAAACTGTTGTGACAATTAAGAATTCTTTTGGACGCGTCAAGTTCTGCAACATAACCAATATGAATGAGAATTTGGATATACTAAAAGATGAACTAAAGTTCCCTTTTTCCTTGGAAAAGAAAGCAGCTAAGTTGTCCCTACATTTGTATTGTTCTCCTAAATAGCATTCAGATCTTCAATTGCTTTTTATAGTTTATCATATCCATTTCCTTGGTTTCCTTTCTTGGGCATAGTTCTTTTGGTGCTTTTGGTCTCCTTTTCCATTCTCTCTTTGCTCCATTGTGGAACACTAAAGTGAATTGTTCATTGTCTTGAAGGTGAATCCTCTAGCTTTTGTCCCGACCATTTATGCATGTTTACCGGCCCCATTAGGTATGTTTGCGTACCATAGTAACCAACTTGAACAAGGGTGTGTTTGGTTTGAAGGAAAATGTTTTCTAGGAAAATAAGTGGGGTTCCTACTAATTTTTCTTGTGTTTGGTAAGTAAGCAAAAAATATTATCCTAAATGCCTTTGTATATAACTTAGACAAATAGTATGGGAGGTGGGGGTGAGGTGGTATGGGTGTGGGATGGTGGGAATGAGGGCTATGGGGTGGGAGTAAAGATGACGTGCATTTGGAGTGTAGGGAGGAAACAATCAATGTGGAATGTCAGAAGTAGAGCTTGTTTTTCCTACTTCCAATAGGGAGCTTATTTTTCTCATTTTTTAGGAGCTGGTTTTCCTGGAGAAAATGTACTCCAAATATTTGACAGCCGAACATGGGAAAATCGGAAAACATTTCCTCAAGTGTAGTGCTAAAATGCCTCAAGTGTAGTGTTTGGTTCCTCTCCATCCATATAGACCAAATGCAGGCTGGGACAATCTTCCATCTCTCCCTGTGTCCTGACTGATTTCCTATCTCTGTTCCAGCAAAGCTAGAGCTTCTTTGATGTTCCTTGGCATAGTCCAACTGATGCCCCTTAAATTGATGAAAATGTGCCACAACTTCGCACTCTCTCTACAATGTAGAAAGAGATGATTTATTGTCTCGACCTCACATTCACAAAAGTCAAAACCAACACCTGGAACAGATTTGCATACCTCTTTTCATGAGGTTGTGTTGAGTGAGTGCAGCCTGATTGGCCAACAGCCAAGTGAAACAAGCTATCTTGAATGGTATCTTCACTTTCCAGTCGTTTCTTAGTTTTTTCTGATGATAAAATCATATAATTTGCATTGTGGTTGAATTGCCTATGAAAGAGGGAGAACTTAGAGCCTGTTTGGATGGGCTTATAACTTATGACTTATATTAGGAATCTTTAACTTATGATTTTTGGCTTATTTTTGTTCTTTGGCTTAAAAGCACTTCTTATCTTACCCAAACACTACAAAAGTGCTTAAAACTATTTGGCGTAAAAGTACCTAAAAATAAGCCAATCCAAACGGGATCTTACGATTGTATTCATTGAAATACGTCTTTTGTTTTAGCTTTGTCGTTGAGTCACGCCATATTTTTCCTGTTGGTCATTGTAGATATCAAACTGGAGCTCTTGCACCCTTGGTACGGTGGCTTTCACAAGGAATGCAGAGGGCTGCTGCACCTCCCCAACCACCTAGGCCTGCTGTCAGGGCAGATAATGTACCAGGTGCTGGAAGGCAAGGAAATGACAATGTTGCAGCTGGAGGTACTTCCGTTCAGCTTATGTCAATAAATAGATAAAATCTTAGATGTACATGGGGACTGTGCCCTTGTTGTCCTGCCCAGCACCATCTTGGTGCGCCCTTTACATGAATAAAAGTTTACTCTCTCAAAAGAAAGATATAACCCATTTTAGGGAGTACTGATAAACCGACATTTGGTGCCTTTCTTTTTGGGTAGGTTTCAGAATTTTAGTCCTCTTTTTATAAAACTAGCCATGTCAATTTACCAACATCAACTGAATGTTGCTTTCATGTTGGTCTGGAATGTCTGCTGGGAAATGTGTGCATTCATAACGTAAGAGTTAAATGTGGATACTGGAACATCGCATAACTCTTCTTTGTCATATTGTTTTAGCAGAGGGACAACCTGGAGGTGAAAATGAGAATCTACTAGGCAACGACGTAAATAGGGTAGGCGAGAATGAGCAGGCAGTGGAACCCGGAGCTGCTGACGGTGGCAACCGCTGGTGGGGTATCGCAAAGGAGATCCAAATGATTGTCTTTGGCTTCATAACTTCCCTTCTTCCAGGTTTTCACAACATTGACTAGATTGTACAGATCAAGTAGCAGTTGCAGATAGCAAAGAGGGATAAAGAAAACTCTCTGTGTTGCTACCATGTTGTTTTGAGAGGACATCAAATGTATAACTAAAAGATTGTTTTCTCTTCTATTTGGTCATAACATTAGATCTAAATGATGTTGTTCTTAATATGATTGGCAAGGTTGTGTTTAAATAGTGAAAATAGTTACTTAATCCTCTACTTATGTTTATAACAACTTGGGGTGAGCGCTTGGTATTCGGTTTGGTATTTCAAGTTTGGTTAACTTTGGTATGGTAGATTCTGGTTCGATTTGGTAATTCAGTTTCCCCAACATAGGTAGGAAGTTGCCAAATTTGTTCTCAGTATTTTCGCCACACGAATGAGACTAAGGGTGTGTTGGTGTGAAGGAAACATTTTCTCCAATTTTTTTATATGTTCGGTTGGTCAAATATTTTGAGATGCATCTTCTATGAACTTTGTAGAAATGAATGTAACGAATTTCTTAATGAAAATAGGGAAAATAAGTTGATATTGATTGTGTTTTCCCCGCCTTCTAACATGCCTCATTTGTACCCCAAACTTTGAGGATTCCCACCCTCCTTATACAAGAATTATTTGATTATTTACCTGAAAATAGAGCAAGCATTCCAATTGTTAGGAATTTAGTTATATGATAAATTGTCAACATTATCTCAACTAATATTTTAGTGATTCTCTTGATTTTAAACTAATGACATAGTCGTTCTCTTGATTTTCAACTAATGACATAATAGTTATTTTGGCAACAAACTTATTACTCCCTCCGTTTCACAAAGAACGACCTGGTTTGACTTGACACGGAGTTTAAGAGTATAAAAAAGACTTTTGAATCTTGTGGTCCTAAATGAAAGTTAGGTCAAATGTACAAAATTGCCCTTTGATCTTGTGGCCTTAAACATGCCACGTGAAAAGATGAAATTAAAATGTTACCAAAAAGAGAAATATGTCGTTCTTTTTGAAACAGTCTAAAAAGAGAAGGAGGTCATTCTTTTTTAAACGGAGGGAGTACTAGTTTTTTTTAATACTTTACCTACATCTTGCACAGTCGTCTGAATTGCCTTGCAAGCGTTGCATCTATATTGTAAGCCTACTTTGAGAAAGCGTGTAAACAGAAGACCCTTTTTTCGGATTGTCTTGTTTTTTCAGGAAGAAAACCTTAGCACAATGAGACAGAAATATGTATTTTGTATGATGATTTCTAGGATAAAGTTTTTATTTATAACTCAGGCTACTATTATGTTTTTAAGAAGTCAACTCCCTTGATTTGTGATTTAAGTTCTCCTGCATCTTTCTATTAATGTTTGTTTCTTGGTATGTAACCAATGCTTTAACAAAGAGGAATTAGTTTGTGTTGTAAAACAAGGCTTAGATTGTTTTTCATTTGAAGAACTATGGGTTCCAGTCATGGAAAATCTTCAACTATCAGGGATCGATCAGTTGAAGGAACGGTATCCTCAGATGTAGTTGAGACATTTGTGGCAGAAGAAAAGGAAGAAATCCTTCACACCAGGGGATGGAAACTGAATCCAAGACTCAGCAGAGGAGTACCAAAAGGCATAGAAGGTGAACTAGTTGTTGCTGGATGGCCTATTTGGCTTGTTGCAGCTGCTGGTAATGCTTTACATGGATGGCTTCCAAGAAATATTGATACTTTAAACAAAAAAGATAAAATTGGCCAGGGAACTTACAGTAATGTCTACAAGGCTCGCGATTGTTTGCTCAATAAGTTTGTTGCTCTGAAGAAGGTTCGTTTTGACACTTGTGATCCCGAGAGTGTCAAGTTTATGGCAAGAGAGATCATTATATTGGGAAGGCTGGGTGATCACCAGAATGCTATCAAATTGGAAGGTTTAGCCACCTCGAAAATGAACTACAGTTTGTACCTTGTTTTTGAATACATGAAATATGATCTCAAGGCAATTCAAGAACTGAAAGGTGTCAAGTTTTCTGAACCTGAAATCAAATGTTACATGAACCAGCTGCTTAAAGGGCTTCATCACTGCCATAGCCGTGGTATCTTGCATCGAGATGTTAAAACTTCTAACTTGTTAGTTGATAAAGATGGTATCCTAAAACTTGCATTTTGGATTGTCAACATCTTTTGATCCAGAACAAAGCATGCCTTTAACTAGCAAAATTGTGACTCTGTGGTATCGGCCACCAGAACTTTTGCTTGGATCAACTAGATATGGAGTTGGAGTTGATTTATGGGGTGTTGGTTGTGTACTTGGTGAACTATTTACTGGCAAGCCTATTATGACTGGTAGAACTGAAGTTGATCAATTGCATAAAATCTTCAAGCTATGTGGCTCTCCATCTGATGATTTTTGGAAAATATTAAAATTGCCTAATGCAAAGATATTTAAGCCAATAGAGCCTTATAGACGGATTCTTTACACGACCTTTCATGATCTTCCTGCAGCTGCTGTTGGACTAATGGATACTTTACTTTCCTTAAAAGCTGAATATAGAGGGACTGCAGCTCTTGCTCTGCAGAATGAGTTTTTCACAACAGAACCATTTGCTTGTGATACCTCAAGTTTGCCACAATGCTCCCCCCGCAAAGAGATTTATATGACTGAAATCAAGAGGAGGGTTCGGAATCATGCACGAGATAGAAGTGTAAGGGAAATTCCAGCAGCTGAAGCTAATGCAGAATTAAAGAGTAATATAGACAGAAGACAACTCCTTACCGTTTCAAAAGCCCGGAATAGGCTTGAAAAAATAAATGAATATGTCTCAGGAGGTGTTCTAGATGAAGGAACAATCTCTTCTGCATGTGAGGGCTCAGAGAATTATAGTCAGAGAGAGATAAGGAAAGAACCAATTCATGATATCAAAGGAAAGAAGAAGTGGTCAGGTTCATTACTCAGAGAGCATGACAACATGATCCTCAAAGCTCTTGAGAAGGAATCAACAGCTAAAGGGAATGACCATGACTCGAAGGGAAAGACAAATCTAGGTCCATCAACATCGATTAATGATCAAATATCTACTCTTTTACTTGAAAATAGACCAATCTGCAGGGCTTACCAAGAGAGCGCGAGGCACGGATCCTAAAAGATGCTCAATTGGTGATGTCTGACAAGAAAAAAATGTCGGAAGGGGAAGGTTATAACTCCAACAAACTTATTGAACAATTGTTTCCTCCTGCAGAATCAGATGGCCTTGATTTCCTGGAAGACAGCCAATTTTTTGTCCACTTCCATTTACATCAAAACCAATGGATGTGGATCGAATCATTAGAGAGCACGACAGACAGATCCAAGAATCTGTTGAACGCGCCAAACAACAGAAGAAACTAGCTAAAGCAAAGTTTTGAGGTATGAAAACCAATACAAGCTGCTTGGATATTCACTCTTTTTACAGAAAAAAGTCCATTCAAGCCTGGATCAATATAGTCTATTTCTAGAACGGGAAGTTGAAACTAATTATCCTGGTTACCATACTGCAACAAGCACTCGGACTTTATAAAGGTTACCATTGAGAGACATGTGACTTTGTATGCCTCAGATTGTATCTTAATACAATGATACAGGAACAATGAAGCAAATGTACAAGTATATTTTTACTGGTACAGGAATAATAATCTTTATCCCAATGTGGCCTTGTTTTAGTGTTAGTGTTGTCCCTCACTTGGACAATCATGCTCCCTTGTTGGATTATTTGACTATTCATATTAACTCATTCCAGTTCTTTTTGAGATAGTTGATGATCCAATGGGGGAGCAAAGTCTACTGAAATGCTAGTTTAACTTTTGATGTGATAAGTTTGATCATAAGTGCTTTTGTTTAACCATCCACTGTCAGAAACTCACTTGTCTTCCTGTTACTCTTCTTACACAAAATAGTCATTTCCAGACCTGGATCAACGTATAGTTTATTTGAAGGAAAAAAACTAAAGAGGGGAGGGGGGAGAAATGGTTGAATCAAATTTACGTTCCTTGGACTGCAGAAGATAGCTATCAGATTCTTAGTAAAAGTAAAATGTACAGAAGAGTAAAGAAACTAGGGACCTCTATACTGATTTGGAAAGCCAACATAAGGTTCCATTGGGTTACAAGGAAGCTAATATAAAACCTTATGTCTCTTTCATTAGATACATGTAAATTCTTCTTCTTATTATATATGTATCAAATTGATGATTTCTAGGAAACTTATAGGACACTTATTGGGTTACAAGGAAGCTATTACTGCTTTATGAAGTCAACTTTCTTGATTTGTGATTTTGAGTTCTCATACTTCTATCTATGAATGTTTGTTTTCTTGGTATGTAACCAAATCGTTAGGAAATTAGTTTGTGTTCTCCGGTAGATTGGTTTTCATTTAGGAAACTATGGATTTCAGATATAGTACAATATTTTCATTTGTCAATGATAAATCAGTTGAAGGAACAGAAGCTTCAGATAGAGTTGAGACATTTACAGCAGAAATAAATCTTTCATACCAGGAGATGGAAACCAAAACTCAGCAGAGGAGTACCAAAAGGCATTGAAGGTGAACTAGTTGTTGTTGGATGGCCTAACTGGCTTGTTGCAGTTGCAGGTGATGCTTTAAATGGATGGCTTCCAAGAAGAGCTGATACTTTTGAGTTTGTAGATTTGATTGGCCAAGGAGCTTACAGTAATGCATACAAGGCTCTAGATACTGTGCGCAATAAGGTTCGTTTGGACAATCTTGATCCTGAGAATGTTGTGTTTATGGTGAGAGAGATCATCATATTGAGAAGGCTTGGTGATCACCCGAATGTTATTGAACAATTGTTGCCTCCTGCAGAATCAGATGGCCATGATTTCCTGGAAGACAACCAATATTTTGGTCCACTTCCATCTGCATTAAAACCAATGGATGTAGATAGAATACTTAGCGCGCACGACCAACAGATCCAAGAATCTGTTGAACGCGCCAAGCAACAGAAAAAAACTAGCTAAAGCTTGGTTTTGAGGCATGAAAACAACAATGAAAACCAACATAAGCTGCTTGGATATTCACTCTTTTCCACAGAGAAAAGTATAGAATGGGAAGGTGAAACTAGTTGTCCCGCTTACCAATCAGTGACAAGTACTTAGTCAGTGTTCAAGGAAGCGTGAAGCGGAAAAAAGTGATAAGGTCCTGCTTCACGCTTTAAGTGATGGAGCGCTCGCTTTAAGTGATGAAGCGCTCACATACTCATGAAGTGTAGAAGGCTCGCATCGCTTCGCTATAAGAATTTTGTGGTTGTAGAGAGCAATTTTATTTATGAATTGCTTACAGACAAGTACATTAATGACTACAAGTATCAAGGGTCTTATCGAAAATAGTTTTTCTACTTTACAAAAGTAAGATCTTTCAAGAATTAACAGTACATAGTTTATTTTATATAGTGTTTAGTTCATTATTTTTCACCTCATTTTGTGTTTGAATTAAAACTCTATAAAAAAACATCCCTCCAATTATGCCCTTAAATTATTATGTAATTGGGTCAAGGTAGATAATTACTGAACAATATTACTTTTTTTATAGCATTCTAACTATTTATGAGATGAACACTTCTGTTGTCATGTTTGTTGTTTATTCACTAGAATTATTTGAGGTTGATTAATTATCATTTTAATAAATTGATCACTCACAAAATATTCATTTTCAATCAATAAACTATAAAGATAAACCATCTACTTTTAAAATCGAAAAATAAACCATCGAAATTTACACATAAAATTGCAAGTTATAGTATGTATCTAATGTTTAAATTTTTCAAATGCAAATAGTTAAAAAACCACACAAATCTAGTTGTTTGACTAGAAAATGTTAAACAGCTTACCTTTCAAATTTGTCTTGTATTGGATTTGTTTAATAACAAATAACCTTTCTAAATAATTTGTAAGCTAATTATGATATTTTTGTCTTTACATAAACTTATTTCATGGTATTATATCTTATGTATTATTAATACCTCCAATTATAAGGTATTAGTAATACATACTATAATGATATATAATTAATCCATGAATTAGATATATATAGACTCACATTCTACCAAGCATAATACTAAATAATATCATGTATAATGCATAGACTATTTCTTCTAATGCAGCCTATCAAACGACCCGAGAGTCGATTAAACAAGTAACCATTAAGCATCTATCAAACATAGTTTCTCTGCCCACAAGATCTTCTATTAATGGTCAAGCTCTAGATGGTTTCTCTACCATACGAATGTAAAGGTTTGCAAACCATTAAACTCTGTACTAATAACAATACAATAGTATTATAATTCTCTAGCATGTAGACATTAATCACAGGCTGCACCACATTAATACTAACAGCCACAGCCACCTAGCTAACAGACACCAATATTAATCAAATAGCAATAGCTTCATAGAGGCGCAGACAGACCATAATAAGAACAGCTATAATAGCCTTTACAATGAGCTGGATTCAGAGGCTAAAGGTAGAAAATAGTGTCATCATTTTTCAATTGATCACCATTGCCATTTGCCATAAAACATAATGTGTTAGCCACAATCTCCTCAATTGCACAATACTAAAAGAACAGTTATTCAACTAACGATTCGAGTGCTTAAACCAAAAACATTCTTGAAATTAACCTCCCCAACCCCCTTAAATAAACCTCAACAGTGTGAATGAAAACTCAAACGTTATAGATGCTCAGTCGTGCAGTGTCCCCAAAATGTCTTCATCCCGGTACAAATGAAACCTGCCACAAGATCATCAGGAAAGTTTAGAAAATGAATAAAGCTTTAAGCTTTTAGAGCAATACAAGGACAGATAACAAAGTGCACTTACTCTTTCTCCCCCAACTTGACTTGAGTACCACCGTACTCGGGCAACAAGACGGTGTCACCTTCCTTGACAGCAGTAGGGATTAAGTTCCCTGTCTTGTCATGAATTCCTGGCCCAACAGCCACCACTTTCCCGGAATTCAGCTGAAATTCAAAAGACTGATTTGATTAAAACTTGAAAACACAAACACCAAACGATCAAAATCTTAAGCTAAATTGGGTTACATATCCAACATAATACAACGCTAACAACAACTCAACCAATCAACTAAAGTCTCAACCGACCTTGAATATACAAACACCACAACTCAATCAAAGATGAGTTAAAATCACTTATGTAAATATTCAACATCAGTCAAATTGCTCAACAAATTCTACAAGTCCTCCAAAATTTAGCACTTACAATACCCCAAAATAATCCCCATCGCAATACTTTGAGTTCTGAGCTCAGAAATTTGAACACTTAAATCTTTTTCTGTCCAACTCGAACTCATCTCATTCTGATACTTGAGAAAAGAGAAGTCTTTCAAAACTACATGATTTGTCGGCCTATCAAATGAATAAACAAATAATGTTGCTGGATATATCCAAAGGAGTTCCAAATACTTCTTCGTAGAGGTTTCTCAAACTACATGTAGTCTAACAGAATCTCCAAACAAACTATATGTTCTCTAAATTCTCAAGACCAGCTTGAATAAACAGCTAAATTTGGAATGCATATCCAAGCCAATAAAACAATCAAATGTGTCTCAATCAAAGACAAATTAATATATGTTCAGCTTAAGATGGACCCATATCAGTCAAATGCTCAACAAACTCTAAAATTTAGCACTTAGAATAAACCAAAATAGTTGATTTCTGAACTCGGCTACGTAAACACAATTCATTCGGATACTTTATCTCTCTCGCCTCACTCTAAACTTCTTTGAGAGCCTCAAACCTTCACCTAGATCCCATCGCAAAAAAAAAAACTCTTAAGAAAACCCAAAAATCTCTGTTTAGGGAAGAAAAAGAGTTAATTAATTCAATTTGGGATCAAACAATGTTTCAAGCTGGCAATATCTCTCCATTGGAGATTATAATCAGTGTTCCAAGATATTTTTCAATTCAGTTTCAATTGGGTGTAAAAATCTTGTCTAAATTTCAAACTTAATCTACCTAATGTAACCAAGCAACAACAAAGCTGTGAACATTCAACAAATTACAGTTTTCTAAGTTACTGACCTTAGCAGACTTCTCAGGGAGAAGAATACCGGCACTTGTTTTAGCAGGAGCTGTGATTTTCTCAATCAAAACCCTGTTAAGTGTTGGGATCAAACGTTTCGCCATGGCTACTGCTGCTTGAACGAGAAGATTTTGCTCCTCTGATGTGTGTGTGGGGAAGAAGAAGAGAGATTGAGTAGAAGGTTGGGGTTTAGGGTTTTAAAGTCAATTTTCACTTGGGTCTCATCATGTGGCCCAATTTTATTATTTTTGTTAAATTTTGATCAACTAATCTATTTTAATTAGATTCTTTAAAGCCTGTGATATGAGCCCGACATAATTGATTATTAATTATTATTATTTAAATTTTTTTAAAAAATATTAATATTTTAATATTTGATTCATTAGCAACACTTTTAATATTTAGTAAAAATGTCAAAATTTTAATTTGTTATGTATCTTATTTATGTTTTTATTATTTATTTCTATTTAAATAATATAATTATTTAATAACAAAAGGGAGAAAATCAAGGGAGAGAATATTTCAAAAAAAGCAAGATCACTTAATTTTCTCATCAGTTACATTTTCAAATAAATCTCAAACTTTTTTTTTCTTTCCATAATCTTAACCTTTTTTTTTATTAGTTTGTATTCATTACAATAGGTATGCCAAATGAATCTATAGTTTTTTTAAGAAACATATTTGTATTCATATATTTTTTTCATGTGTATTTATTTGTTTCTTCAAAAATCTTGTATATTTCGTATTCATTTCAATATGTATTTTATTTGTATTATATTTATTCTAGTTTTTATTTAGAATATTGTATAATAATATATAAAAGATAAAAAAATAGTATGATGAAAAAGTGAGATAATATTTTTTAGAAAAGGAATATATCACTTAAAATTCTCATCATTTACAATTTCAAAAAAAAAATCTTTTTCATTCTATTAGATCAACTTTCCTTTGTTATGTTTTTCATTATAATTGTATAACATTTTATGTGCTCACTTTACCATTAAAATTAAAATTGATTTTTTTTTCCTTTCAAACTACAAATTGTATTTTGGTGATCAAAATTGTATCCATATATATACACGTATCTCAATATATATGAATATGATTTATGAAAGGGTACAAGATTTTGGGGAGAAAATAGCATATTTGGTGGAAATAATAAATTTGTTGAGGAAGGATATAATATTCTAAAAAAATAAATACAAATTGACTATGAAAGAAATTCTGAAAAACAGATAGCATACATAGTAAAATAATATAATCAGGATACAATATTCTAAAGAAATACAAATTAACTGTTGAAAAACAGGATACATATATGTTTAAGAAATACAAATTCATATGAGATATCATACATAGTGAAAATGATGTAATCAGAATACAATATTCTAAAAAAATATAAATTGACTGTTAAAAAATAGGATACATATATGCTTAAGAAATACAAATTCATATGAGATATGTATTTGAATGTCTACAAATAAAAAAGAAATACAATATTCTTAATAAAAATACAAATGATGAGTAAAAGAAAAATAATTGACAAACAAAAATTAATATGAATATTATTCTGATATGAATACAATTTCGCAACCTTCTTCTTTGACTCTCTCTTTCTTCTTCATCTGATATGTTCCTTTTTTTCCAATTCTTTTCACCAAATTCAAATTTGAATTTGTATTTATTTGTGAATTAATAACCCTATAAGCAAAATTCAAAATTATTAAATATGAATATACAAAAAAAATCAAACAATATATTATGTATGAATGCTTATGTGGATTACTACAAATTACAATCTACTAAATTTTAAATATGAAAATAAAATCATAAAAATAGTGTTTCAAATACTAAAATTCAGAAATGCATAACTATTTGATGAGTATATTAACAAACTCATATAAAAATCGAAAAAATAACGAAAAATCTGTAATACATACAATCCAAAATTCAACATAATTTTTTATTTCGAAAACAAAATCTCATGAAATCTCGCAAAATAAATGATGATTTTAAAAATACCTTTATGTATTGAGAGATTTCTTGAATTAATCGATAGATCTGAACAAATTGATATGAACTTGAATAATTAATTCTTTTTCAACAATGAGAGAGAATAATGGTGAAATGATAAAAGAGAATTTTTTTTTTGAAAATCTTAAAGATGAAAATAAATTTAATGCTATTAAAGTTTAGAAGAAGTCTAAATGGGTAATGAATATATTTAATGTTGGACAGTTTTGAGAAATAAAAGGAAAGACAAATAATAGTATTTGGATATAAATTAATTTTAAAATATTGAAATTTGACATTTTGAATAAATATTTTAAAGTGTAGATGTTTTTACTAATTAAATTAGGAATTGTGACTAGTTTACTAATTTTTCCATTATTAACAAATATTAAAAAGTTAGTATAAGAAAATAATAATTATAGTTATTTGATATAGTGCATCGCTGCATTGAATAGTGTTGTTTCTTTCTTATTAAAATATTTTTGAGTTTTTAATATGATTTTTGAAAAAGGGGGCATATCTGAATAGGCTCTATTTCAACGCACATGAAGATTAATCGAACTTTAATATGAATATTAAATATTGCATAAGAAAATAATAAATTAAATTAACCCAAAAATATTTTTAAGTATAATTGGTATTACCAATGGGTAGATTCAAGTATTAAGTTGTAGAACACTCAAGTCTAATATTTAATTAATTTATTTTTTACTATAATGACACAAATTTGTTAGGATTTGATGTTGACTTGTTTGCCAGATTGAATATTGTCCTATACAAAAATCATGAATCATTATATATTTCATCTTGAAATTTATAGAGTTCGGAACCTAACTAAGCCACAAAAAAATAAAGGTAACCAAAATAAGCCACTATTTTAGAATGTAACTAAAATAAGCTTAGTCGAAGAAAAAAATCCACTTTATCCAATATTTTAAACGTTTTTCATTGTCCATAACGGTTATATTTTAATATATAACAGAATTATTTCTTCCACTTTACAAAGTGTAGGTTATATTTTAATATATAACAGAATTATTTCTTACACTTTATAAAATGTAAGTTTTTCTTACACTTTGTAAAGTGGACTTTTTCTTACTCTTTATAAAATGAAAAAAAAACTTACATTTTACAAAGAGGAATATTTTCAAGTTTTTTCTCCTTATGATGTTTTTGTAGTGTTTGTGATACAATTATATTGATTTGACAAATCATAAAAATAAAAAATTTAATAACTGATATCATATATTTCTTTCATCAATTTATAAAAGAATAGGGTATAAATAGTATTATTATGATTATAGTCGGAAAATACCTAATTTATTTTATCACAAAGACAAGGAAATTTTGGAGATGATTATCTATAATGACGAATCGTTGATTGACTTTTTGAGGGTTCCAAATAATTACATAGATCAAATCAAGTTATCAATACTTGAAATCTATGTTATAAAGGAGCCTAAGACTAGCCAACAATGTTCTTCTTTGTCGGTTGATGTTCATCCCCAATTAGAAAATCATAATAGCGTTGATGAATTTCCGATAACTCAATCTACTAATTTTTAACATGAATCATTATCAAAATATTCTTACCGATCGATATGATTTTGATTTGAACGAAACTATCTATGAAAGTGATTGGTAATGCTCAATAATTATATTTCGATCAGTATTTATTCATTTTGTTGATTATTTATTAATTTATATTATTATTATTATTATTATTATTATTATTATTATTATTATTATTATTATTATTATTATTATATATTTTGTAGCGATTTACTTCAGCAAGATAGGAATATTGCTCCAAGTTATGGACTAGATATTTATTTTGGTCAGTCCTCATAGTTTAAAATGATGAAAAATGTTGGGACATTCTCAAATTTTCATGTAATACCTATTTTTATGTTTAAGTTAATTGCTTGCGATATATATATATATATATATATATATATATATATATATATTACATATATAGGGAAAATATCTCAATTGTACGACAAGCATTACAAAAGCATCATAAGGAGAGCAAAACTTGAAAAATATTCCTCTTTGTAAAATGTAAGTTTTTCTTCCACTTTATAAAGTGTAAGAAAAAATTCCACTTTACAAAGTGTAAGAAAAACTTACATTTTATAAAATATAAGAAATAGTTCCATTATATAATAAAATATACCTGTTGTGGACTAACGGAAAACATTTACAATATTGGATAAAGTGAAATTTTTTCTTCCACTAAGCCTATTTTAGTTACTTCCTAAAATAGTGGCTTATTTTGGTTATTTTTATTTTTTTGTGGCTTATTTAAGTTTCGAACATTCATCTCAATTAATTTATCATATTTTTCTTTATAATCTGATAAAGAGTAATGTTCATTTTCTTTTATTAGTTCTAACTCCATATAACATATTTAAGATTACAAGCTTAAAAGACATTTAGTATATTTCACATATTTTTAATTTAAAATTACAAGATTCAAAAATCTTTCTTAGTTTCTTAAATTTTACTCTAAATCAAAACAAAACAAACAAATTAAAATTAGAACTGACATGCATGTTTCATTATCACATGAATTAGTTCTATATATGTATAATTTATGTAATGGACATAATTTTTTTAGCATGGTAGATTATGTGTTTTTGATTTTCTTTTTTCATGAACAATAACTTATAGGAATAAATATTTTTGTTATTTTTATCAGTTTATTCAAAAAATTGAAAACAATCTCAAAACATAAATGCATTTTAAAAAAAAAAAATCTATTTTGAAAATGTTAAATTAACATGATATTTTGATAACATATCATCTTGAGTTCCTTGCCAAGATATGTTTCTCTTATCCCAAAATTTATTCAAAATTTTTAAAATTACGATTAGGCATTTTTGTCATCTCTTTCTAAATATCAATCTATTTAATTTCTTTTACTTTTCTAATTAATGTATTGATTTTTATGTATTTCGATTCTTAACTTCTTATTTCAGATAAAAGAATAGTAATATTAAGTAAATAAAGTAAACAATCTACTATAATTAATTAAATATTAATATGATTAATTTTAAAACTTAAAATATTCTATTATCAAAAATATTCTTATCATTAGTGTAAGTAAATTGAACACGAAAAATATTTATTATTTCTATTTAATATTTAATTTTAAAACTGTTTATTTAAAGTTAAGTGAGTCTCTTAATTTACTCTAATTTCATTTAGTTTATCTGTCCATTTTATTTATTAATTTTTATTTTTATGTTAGCTGATTAAAGTATTTTTATTTTCATTTAAATCTTTAATACATTTTAAAATCATTTTTGTTTCTTTTTATATTTATTTTCGTGCAAAACGTAAAGGTATTAATGCAATATAAATTGATTTGAAAAATGGGTACCTCCATTTTTAGAGAGTCGGAAACCTAAATAAGCCACAAAAATATAAAAGTGACCAAAATAAGCCACTATTTTAATAAGTAACTAAAATAAGCTTAGTGGAAGAAAAAGTTCCACTTTATCCAATTTTCCAAACGTTTTTCGTTAGTGTCATAACGTGTATTTTTAATGTATAATGGAACTCTTTCTTACTTTATAAAGTGTAAGTAAAACTTACACTTTATAAAGTGGAACTTTTTCGTCCACTTTATAAAGTGGAAGAAAATCTTACACTTTATAAAGTGGAACTTTTTATTACACTTTATAAAGTGGATTTTTTTTTTACACTTTATAAGAGGGATATTTTTCACGTTTTGAAGAAGCTTTTTCAGTGTTGTCATACAATTATGTTGATTTGACATGTCATAAAACGGAAAAAAATATTACACTATGTATTTTTATTTTTTTATTCTGAAAAAACTTTCAATCTCTATTTAAGGACGTTTAAAATAATTGATATCACCTACAACATAAAATCTTTTATATTTGTTGATTCAATCTAAAAAAAAAATGTCTTCTACACCTAAAGTTAAAGTTTCAATTTATTGGGATGACAAAATTATACATGACGAAAATACCGTTTATTATAATTGTCCTCCCAAACACAATGCTAAATATTCAATTAATATTTGATATCATAAATTCATTTCATCAATTTATAAAAGAATGGGTATAAACAGTACTGATTATAATTTGATTATAGTCGGAAAATACCCTACTTTATATTTATCACAAGGACAAGTTAATTTTGGAGAGTGAATTATCTATAATGACGAATCGTTGACCGACTTTTTGAGGGTTCCAAATGACTACATACATCAAATCAAGTTAACAATACTTGAAATCTATGTTAGGAAGGAGCCTAAGATTAGTCAACAACGTTCTCCTTTATCAGTCGATGTCAATCCCCAATTAGAAAATCGTAATAGCGTTGATGGATTTCCAATAACTCAATCTATTGATTTTCCTAACATGACTCATTATCAAAATATTCTTATCGGCCGATATGATTTTGATTTAAACGAAACTATCAATGAAAGTGACAGGTAATGCTCACTAATTATATTTCAATTATTATTTGTTGATTTTGTCAATTATTTATTAGTTTATATGATTTATTATTCTTATAATTATATATTTTGTAGCGATTTACCTCAGCAAGATAGGAATATTGCTCCAAGTTATGGACGAGATAATTATTTTGGTCAGTCCTCACACTTTGAAATGACGAAAAATGTTGGGACATCCTCAAATTTTCATGTCTCGCCTATTTTTGGTGCAGATGGTTATCAGTATGTCCAACGCTTGAATTTTTTTATCTAAGTAAGTTAATTGCATGAGCGAAATATTTATACTTTTTTACATATATAGGGAAAATATTACACAAGATGAACCCATTGATCCTGTGAATATCGATGATCGTGACCTTCTTAATTACGGCTCACCTTCAGCTAGTAATAGTGATGATTTGCCTAATGCTGAGAAATTAGGAGATAATGTTCCATTTGAGGCATCATTTAGTGATGATTATTTTTTGACTCTCAATCAATCGCCAAGACCAATGTCCATGAGCCCGTTTCGTAATCATGAAATTCCTTATCTTGATCATCTCCCGGATGGTTCAGATATCTGTGGTGATACATATAATGAGTATACATCACAACGTACATGGCATGAACCAGAAGATTTCATGAATGGTGCTATTTATATTGAAAAAGGCATGTTATTCAATTCAAAGAAGCAGTTGCAAAGAGCAGTTAAACTTCTACATTTGAAGATAGCAAGGGAGTACTTTGTTATTAAATCGACAAAGAAATCATGGCGACTTATTTGCAGGCGTGTAGAACAAGGATGTCGATTTAGATTTACTTCTTTTATTGATAAACATACTAACATGTGGAAATTTGAAAGATACATTGAAGAACATACATGTGATATTGGTACGTGTTGCGAAGGACATTTCAACTTGGATGTTGAGATGATTGCTAACGTCCTCCGTGTTGATATAGAAAGAACACCAATGTGCTATTTTATCCTTAGATGATTTTTATTTAATAAGAAAATATTCATTTTTATTTGATAATTAATATTATTATTACTTTTCAGGCTTCCCATCAAAGACTGTCAAACAGCCGTTCTTAAAGCATATGGCATTTCGATAAGTAGAAGAAAAGCCTATCTTGACCGCAAGCGGGCTTTTGAAAAAGTATATGGTACTTGGGAGGGTTCTTTTGCCCAGTTACCGAGGTTCATGGAAGCTTTGAAACACTTCATTCTTGGAACAATAGTAGAATGGAAAACAGGGCGGCATGTCGATGTCATTGAAGATGTATTCAACTATGTGTTTTGGGCTTTTAAACCATGCATTGATGGGTTTGTGTATTGTCGTCCTGTTATATCGACCGATGGAACACATGTCTATGGAAAATATGATATCAAGTTGTTGATTATGATTACAACAGATGGTAACGGCTCTATATTACCTTTGGCATTTGCAATAGTTGCAAATGAGAGCATAGAGACATGGAATTTATTTTTGGATCATTTGCACTTGCACGTTGTCAAGGGTCGTAGAGGGATCACATTGATATCAGATAGGAATCACGGAATACTCTCATCCGTGTATAATTCTCCGAATTGGCAGACTCCATTTGGGTTTCATCATTTTTGTTTAAGATATTTGAAGGCCAATTTTCAAAAAAAAATCAAAAATATCACTTTGAACAATCTGTTATGGGCAGCTGCAAATCACTGTCAGGAGAAAAAGTTTTTGGAAAAAATAAAAATGATCAAGGAGATTAATGCGGAAGCGTATGTGTGGCTAATGAAGAACGATCTTGACAAATGGACATTGCACAGGGATGGAGGTAAGAGATGGGGCATGCTGACAACAAACAGTTCTGAATCATTCAATGGTCTTCTCAAATCAGCAAGGGGTCTGCCATTTACTGCAATGGTAAGACTCACTTACAATCAAATTTTGAATCGATTCGTTACAAGATCAAAATTTGTTAATCAGCTAGTACAGGAAAAACAACAGTGGATGCCTAAACCATTCAAGATTTTTGAGGATAATCGAAAAAAGTCACAACGTCACAAACTGATCAACTATCACCCCAACAAAGGGAAAACATATTTGAGGTGCAGACACATATGCATCATGGTCGTGGTGGTAATAAGCACATTGTAAATGTATCACTAGAAAAATGTCAATGTGGTAAATGACAATCATACCATATTCCGCGTTCTCATGCAATAAAGGAATTTGACCAAATTGGGTATCAAGCATGGGAGCATATGGCACCAGAATTCACTGTGCGTAGCTATAAAAAAAGCCTACTTTGGACTATTCAATCCACTCGGCGGTGAAAAGAATTGGCCTGATAGTCCCTTTCTTATGATAGCAAATAAAAATTATTTATGAAAAGTGGCGTAAATAAAACCACCCGAATACAAAATGAAATGGATGTTCCTGCAAGTACACTCACTCGCATGTGCTCAACGTACAAACAAATAGGCCATGATAGGCGCAACTGTCCTTCACGAACTCGAAATGCCTCATATTGTGATAGTAGCTAAAGAAAGATGTTTAATTGTGTTAATTTATTCTTGTATCAATTTTTATGCAACTTTTTATTCGAAATTTTGATCCTCCTCAAGTCATGTTTAAATTTTCAAATTTTTTCATTCACTTTTAAAAAAAAAAAATACATACACAAAATAATAATAATATATATAACTAAAAAAATAGGGATAATGCACAATTACCCCCTCAATCTATGCCCGAAATTTCAGAGACAGACTTATACTATACTAAGGTCCTATTACCCCCCTGAACTTATTTTATTAATAATTTTCTACCCCTTTTCGGCCTACGTGGCACTATCTTGTGGGCCCAATGATGGTTGACTTTTTTTTCAAGCTAGTGCCACGTAGGCCGAAAAGGGGTAGAAAATTACTTATAAAATAAGTTGAGGGGGGTAATAGGACCTTAGTATAGTATAAGTGTGTCTCTGAGATTTCGAACATAGGTTGAGGGGGTACTTGTGCATTTTCCCAAAAAAATAATACTATACACCCACAAAAAAAAGATACATACACCAAAAAAATAACTATATATGATTAGAATAATTTACTATATACCCTCAAAAAAAGATTCATACACAAATATAATAATATTATGTTCCACAACCCTTTTTTGAAATTCGTAAAACATCTCGCGGTCTAAGTTCCGTATATCCATCTTCATCTTCATTGTTTCTCTTCCTCTTTTTGGCCGGAAGATCCTTTATGTTCACATTCTTTACAATTCTTTTAACAAGTTTTTTTCTTTTGGGTGTTTGCGACATATCATCCACTGGCATAATGAAAGTAACATCTGGAGACGAGAGTGGTGATAAGGTGGTCTGCAAATACAAAGTTAGATAGTAATTGAAAAATAAAAGTATAAATGATAGGAATATGCACTGTATGCAAAATAAAAGTCTACAAAATATCTAATATAAATATTTCAAAAAAATAAATAACATAAACCTGTGTAACATCGAGATCCTCACTAACTGTCGGAACAACATCCTCTATAATCGTCATGGGGCTCTCCTCCACGGTAGATGAAGGGCCCGTAGTATGAATCTAAAAAATTATTAAAACTTAATTTAATATAAAATCAAAGTTTTAATAATTAATATAAATATTTTAAAAATTAAATAAATAACATAAACCTGTGTAACATCGGGATCCTCAATAACTGTCGGAACAACTCTATAATCGTCGTAGGGCTCTCTTCCACGATAGATGAAGGGCCCGTAGTCTGAATCTAAAAAATTATTAAAACTTAATTTAATATAAAATCAAAGTTTTAATAATCAATATAAATATTTCAAAAATAAATAAATAACATAAACCTGTGTACATCGGGATCCTCATTAACTGTCGAAACAACATCCTCTATGATAATCGTGGAGATCTCCTCCACGGTAGATGAAGGGCCCGTAGTATGAATCTAAAAAATAATTAAAACTTAATTTAATATAAAATCAAAGTGTTAATAACTACTATAAATATTTCAAAAATAAATGACAAAAATGATAAAATTTCTTGTAACATTAGTAAAACAAAAATGAAAAAAAAAATGTATAGTGTAAGGCATTTCAAAAATCCTCATTTCTGCTTATATATAATGTAAGGCAGAAACTGTATATAGTGCAAGAACATCAACAAGACACAAACTTTAACAATTCAATTCAGAAAAATAGAAAAACAAAAGACCCCTCTTTCAGTAATTAAAGGAAATAACTGTATTAAATAGATAAATAATACGAACCTGCGACTCAATCGAATCATCAAGCAATCCTTCAATAAAATCTTGAGTGTTATAAATAGTAGTATCTTCGGTGTCACAATGGACAGTACCTGATGTGCCCTACAAAAAATAAATAAATAGTTTTATTTATTTATTTTGAAATATTTATATAAGTTAGTAATGTTTTAAGTTTATAATTAATTGTTAATGCTTACCGTCATATCATGTATATAATCTCCAACATCTATTGTTGATTCATAGCTCATACGTCCGATTCCTTCCACATCTCGAGTCGGTCTTGAATAAGGATCAAATTACATATGTAATAAATTCATGATGTCTGACGTGCCAAACTGATGAACATGCAAATCATCAGCCTCTACTCTCACCTCTGCCTCTATGTCTGGAGGAATAGGCATACCACCAGCGCCACGTCCTAGAGCACGTCCTCGAGCTCTACCTCTATGACCCCTCCGTCCATGTCTGGGTCCTCTTGCACGCACATGTTCAAATAAAGGATCTCCCTCAAAAAATGTCTCTCTAAATTGTATTCCGGCCTCAAGCAATGTATCCCTAACAATCTGAGATACCTCTTCACCATGTGAAGCTGAGGTTGTGTCTCTCTGCGTAATGCAAGACTGTACAACTTAAATAGTCCTCTGAACATTGCAATACTAGTACCAGTGGAATGAACAAAGCCTGACGATACATTAACCTTTAATGCAGGCTTACCTATAAGCAATCTTTCATACCGCATGTACCATAATCTATATCCTGCCCCGCTAGTATCATCATTTACCTCAACCGCTAAACTCTGATGTCGATTACCCCAATCACGAAAATATTTATCCATTATTTCAAAAACCTCTTGTCCAATTCCTACGCTGATCATGCACGTGGTGGTTCGTTTCCCAACTAGGAATCACAGGTACATGCTGGGAATGACCAAACTAACGCATTACTCTATCAGGCGCGTGTACTTTAACAATCTCTAGACAAAACATAGGGACACATGCCATCCATAGAGGCTCATCGATCATACAACAATGAGGCAGTGTATGTAAAATCTCATTGTACGGTGTCCATCGAAACAATTTTTAAAATATAACAATTAAATAAAATCAACATTAACTGATTAGTATACAAATAAAATTATTATTGATTTACTTTTATATGTAACTTATATTTTTTAATTTATTTTAGTAGAGTTGCAAAAATTATTTGATGTGCCTGATCCTCCGTCATACGGTCTAGCTGGTCTCTAATCTGGATAAGAACATGATGTGACTCAGTATCTCTATCAATTCCACGCGTCCAACGCCTAGTATATGGAAGTAATGTGTCACCATCATGCTGAGGAGGAGCTGATGGCTGTACATGCAAGATTCTCTCCCAACACCAAGCCTTGATGTGACAAACAAAATAATTAAATTATCATCATTAACAAAAATAAAATAGATAATTACATATATATATTTTAATAGCTGTAGGAAAATGTATGTGAATCTTTTTTAAAACTATGTAGGTTTTCTAATAATTATTCATATTTATTATGAAGTAAGTTTCAACCTTTGGTTGGACCCTTTTTTTAAAACTATGTAGGTTTTCTAATAGAATAACATTGTGTGCTTTATCAATGCAGGTTTCTGCCGAAAGAAGCAGGCAAAGAAAATAAACTATTTTTTATGTAATTTAAATATTTTAAAAAATTGAATATAGAACAAATATTCTTGTACGGTGTAATGTTAAAGATTTTTACATTTGAATGTATTTTAAAAATTAAGCAAAGTTACCTGAAGGAGAGGAATAAATCCGCAAATGTCAACCACATTATCGATAGATGTCCGACAAAGTGCACGGTATAAGTAGGCTAGCACTGCATTGCCCCAACTGTACTTACCTACATCGTGGATAGAATCTAGGAACGCCAAGTATTGTAAACTAATAAGGTTTCCTGAAGTGTTCGGAAATAAGATGCCCCCTAATATAACAAGCATGTAAAATCTAGCAATCTTCTCAACCCGTTCCACTGGAGTAGCATCTCTTATCGGATCTACTTGTAACTGATCTCGCAAGTAGCCGGTAATGCTATGTATCCTCACTCGACTCGCGCCATCCATATCAGTAGGTGCTATGGTGCATCCTGTGAGTGTCTCTAATAAAGTACGCCATGGACGAATCCTCCGTGTAGCATCCTGAATGTACACAGCATCACCATCGATGCACAAACCAAACAAGACCTGCACATCCTGCAATGTAATCGTAACCTCACCAAAAGGTAAGTGGAAGCAATGAGTCTCTGGCCTCCAACGCTCAACCGTAGCTGTAACAAGGGCACGATCATACTGCATCCTGCCCACACAAACTACATCATACAGTTCGGACCTACGTAAGATCTCCTCAACAGTTCATGAGGTCGGTGCAAACGAAATAAATTTCAGGCATCATTCATGCGCACCGTCCTCATAAGGCTACTAAATGGTATCTCACCTTTCCATAACAATTCTGATTTATGCTCATGCTGAGAGAGAAGAAGTGTACGATCAATCGGTCCAGGATTCACAAAATGCTCCATTATATACTGGAAGAAAAATTATATTAATTCGTATAATATAATTATATTTTGACATATTAATGCCTAGACAGTTCTGCTTTTTATTTACTTCTATAGCTTTGTTGGACCTCTGCGGTAAAAGTGAAATTCTATATTGTACCTCTTATTATTTGTCGAGGTTCCTCAGTGAGGTTTTAGCTTTTGAATTGTGAAGAAGAGTAAAAGAAAAAAAAGAATACTAATTGAGTAAGTAGTGAGAACATATATGATGATCGAGAATATTTTAACTAAATAATGTTTAAAATTCTTAGTTCTTAACTATGACAAAATCATGAAGAATGCTTTCCTACTATTAATCTAAATCTAACAAAGAATAATGACATAACTCTCTCGACTTTCAGCTCAAGTTGGTGAAATAACTTGAGTCTGCTAACTCCAAAAGAAATTACTAAAAAACAAATCACAGAATAGTAATCAATCACCCAAACAGTGTTGGCGAAGTACCATTTGAACAAGTAAACAATCACTGAAAAGAAAGGCCATTGGGATATTTCCTTGAGAATATGCTGGTAATTATATTTTGTGAAAGAAATTGTTTATAACACACACAAAAAGGAATCTACACTAAATTAGCTGTTAGACTCCCTATATGTCTAGGATGTGATATTGTTTTTTTTTACTTTGCCAGATTGTACAGAGCTCCCAACACATCCTTAGTTTTTTTTTTTTTACTTTGGCAGATTAGCTTCAGGTGTTTACATCATTATATTTTGATTCATTCTATTGTAGTTAAATAATAAGATAAAAACAAATTAAACTATAACTTTGTGATTTAATATCATTCTCAAAAATGCTTAATATCATTTTGTCAAAGCTAATTGATATCTTAAAGAACTCTCACAAAATTCAAAAGATTCAACTTTACTATACTATTCAAAATTTCAATCTTCTTTTTAACCTAAGGTCCAAAGTTGGACCATAGGAATATTTCTTTCATAATTTATTTTCAAATTTAATACAACGAAAAGATTGAGGAACCAGTCCTCTTATGAGCTTCAATAATTATCCCACTAACAAGCAGAAATGAAATCTAAATTAGGAATATGAAGGAATGCTAAATAACTCTTTTTTTCTCAATATTTTTACTATTTCATTGTAAAATAAAATCAAATAATTTAAGAACATTTATATTATAATTTATTATGTGAATCAGAACCACTAGGCAAAATGATACTATACTAGATACAAGATGAGATAAATGAAACACATTCAAAGTAAAAAAAAAATATGAGATGTTAAAGAAATACTTAATTTATATAATTTGTAGGGACGGATTGTTATGTTGTCGGGTTGTGCTACTCCAAAATTTTGATTTATTTAGTGTGGGGCCGCTTCAGTTGTCGGATTGGGACCAACAATGTTAATCTTCAAAGTGTGAAAAAGCTTAGGAAGCCAAGAGAACGAGAAGGTGAAAAGGTAAAGTAATTTTCTATAAAGTGGAAGATTTTCTTCCACTGTGTAAGATTTTCTTTCACTTTATAAAGTTGAAGAAAAAGTTTCACTTTATAAAGTGTAAGAAAAAATTTCGTTATACGTTAAAAATATACGTTATGACACTAACAAAAAACGTTTAGAAAATTAGATAAAGTGAAACTTTTTCTTCCACTAAGCTTATTTTAGTTACTAACCAAAATAGTGATTTATTTTGGTCATTTTTATATTTTGTGGCTTATTTAGGTTTCCCACTCATTTTTAGATAGTATGACTACTTATGATATTTTTTATGCTTTTTATGACTGAAAGTACACGTGGCCATTATAATAATTATAACAACTTGAATGGTATTTGAGAAATTTAATACTTTAGAAGCAGAAAGTACAATTGTTTTAAGCTAGTAATTTTAGTAAAATTTTAAAAGTGTCCTTGGTCGTCCTCCTATCACATTTCTATAGTAAAACTAGATATCAGGTGCCCGCGTGAGCGTAGGCTCAACGTATGTTAGTTTTTTTTCTTTTAATTATGTGACACAAATGAAATTTGAAAAGGCGAACTAAATTTTTTATATGTGGTTTTTTAAAAAAATATTTTTGATTGTTAATTTATATACCCTTTTTGTTATTTTCGAATAATATATGTTACTCTATTTGTTTCATTTTATGTGATACAAGTGATTTTAGGAAAATCAACGAAATTTTTATATGGTTCTCAAATATTTTTAGTTGTCATTTTACTGTGATTCATAATTATTTTTTAGTTTTTACGTTATTTTCAAATAATATATGCAACTTTTTTTGTTTCGATAAAAATAAGGGAGTCAACCAAATTTCATTATGTTTTTAACTATGCTTTTCTAAAAATATCTTAAATTATTACATCGCGTTTTAAGCTTCTTTTTTATGTAATTTTCAAATATGTAATAAATTAGAAATTAAAACGAAGAATTAAAGTTTTCAAATCATTATATTTCATTTTTAATATATAACTCGCTCCTTTTCAATTTATATGAACTTATCTTTTAATTTCATTTCAAAAAGAAAATAACTTGAATTTTAATTTTTTTATATAGCATATTTAAGATCACAAAATTAAAAAATATATCAATACACAAAATTTAAATATACATATAAAATTTTAGTTTTAATTTTGATTGATTCCACCTAATATTATACTTGATATCTAATTATTAAGAGCTAAGCGTAACAATAATTTATGTATTTTTATATAATAAAGAAATATCACAATTACTCATAAAATATGAAGAAATAACAAAATGAGGTAATACTAATACGAACAATTAAAGATGTTTCTAGAACTGTTTAATATTCTTGTTATCATTATTGGTAGATTTTTGTATGCATGAAGTTATATTTTTAACTATGATCATCATTTACTTCATATATATAATGATGTTTCTAAAATTATTTATTCTTGATAGATTTTTGTTAGTATGTAATTACATTTTTATTCTTGGTCGTCTTTATACAAATATATCATCGTATTCATTTTTATTTATAAAGTTACTTTGTAACATTTTTTTCTTTAATTTCAATCTAATATATATTATGAATTTTATCACACTAAAATGTCAAAAGTGTTCTTGGTCGTCCTCCTCGTCACATTTCTATAGTAAGAAGTTCTTTACTTTATAATATAGAGGAACATTACATAAAATAAGTTATCATGTCAACTAACCATATGAACTATAATATTTTAATACAAAACGCTTTAAAAAGATATCACGTAAATTAATTTTAATTTTAAAGTAGATAGTTGATATTTTTAATTTTTAAAGTACATGGTTTATTTTCGATTTTAAAAGTAGATGGTTTATTCTTTTTAGATTGAAAATGAACATCCCCCCACCCCACCACACACACACCCAAATCTATAAGTTCTAGTTTTGCTCTTAGATATATATGTAATATCTATTTAGTCCGTGTGGTCTTGAATCTATTTTTCGAATTTTCTATGCGGATCTTCATTTCTTCGTTGACAGTGATGAGATGGAAACCCAGTAATAGAAAATTGTATTATTGTTAATGAACAATTGTTTGCAGATGCTTTTTATACTAAATTCTCTGGCATGATTACATATATAAACGAAATTTCGCCAGATGATTTTGAAGTCTCTCTGAAAAGTGCTAAGACTGCCGCGACTAAACTGAATTCTGACATATCTGATTTGAGCCTCTATTCCTTTAGGTGTCTAATAAATTATAGACTTAATTTAAATGTCCAAATAATAATTTCAAACAATTTTTAAAGACCATTTATATTATATATTTGATATTTGATATTTTTTCTTAAATTTTATGCTCAGTCAAAATCACGAACAAACTAAAATAAAGAGAGTAACCCTCACTTTCCATATATCTACCAAAATACCCTTGTCCATTACTTTCTCCTATTGGCTAACCAAAAAGCTTTACAATCATCTCAACCACACCAGATTTCTTCTACTTTTATCAATTTGTCGGCCAAAGCTCCATTTTTCTGACCCGACCCGACCCGACAATTCTCCATACGTATATATGTACATTTCACACCGATCTATCAAATAGTAGACAATGTGAACGGAGAAGGTCAGGGGATCTATCAGCATTGTTCAAAAAAGGTGTTTTTTTAAATACTTTTTATGATTTATATCTTCATGGCTGTTTATTTAATTGTTGATTGAATTGATTTTGTTATATAAGAAGATTAAAGTTTGTATTTTTTTTAAAATAAAGATTTGGTATCAAAATTCTGTGCTGATTTTGCTGTAATGTAGTCATTTTGGGACTTTTATTGAGCCAATGGTGTATTACAACCACCCCACTTGTGGATTGTTGCTGCCATGTTGTGAGTAGCTTAAGGATAGGAATTAGTCAAATGGGGTTTTGTTGTTTTCAGTTATGTTTTAGTCTGCTCCTAATTTATATAATGCTCTCGCTGGTAATTAAGATATTTTTTTTTTTTTTTTTTTTTTTTTTTTTTTTTTGTAATTGAAATGATTTTGTTATAGAAGAAGTTAAAAAAGGATTAAAGTTTGTATTTTTACTAATAAAGAATTGTGAAATAAAGGACAAAACTTGATTAGGATATGTTGTTTTCTTGTATTTAGTTATGGAATTGGTGCTTTCTTTTGGCTGTAGTGTTGCCATTTGAGACTATCTTTCGGAAAGTTAGCTTTAGGATAGGAATCTGTCAAATGGGCTTTCTTTATGTTTGTTCTTTTCTGTTAATGTTTAAGTCTACCCCTAGTTTATATAATGCTCTTCCTGTAACATAGTTGATTCATCAGCAAATATGTTCATTTTTCATAATGCTTCTGCTTAAGAAATGTTGAGTCACGAGCAAATGGTTTGATAGCATAAAAAGATTAATACCGAAGTGTGTATTCAAGATTGAAGAAGTACCATACCTCATGTGGCTGTGGCCTTGTGACAGTTCACAAAAGTCATATAGTTTCTTCCAGAATCAAAGAGAAAATTCTAGGAGACCAACACAAGAAGATAATGACCACTTTGAAATGCTGGATGCGACATATGATATGAATAATTTGACTTAAATATTAAGCTGAATTCTCATGAATAAATTGAGAGGCAAGATGTAAATAATGTTTTACATTGAAACGACTAATTCTTAGATTCCTGTGACTGTATACATGGCTCCCGCCTCTCGTATCCCTTTCGTTGTCATCGTTTTAGAGGTTCAAAGAGTTGATAGAAGTTCTGTTAAATTTGAATATTTTCAACATTTTTGTCTGATTTAATAAAGTACATTGTATTTGGGTGCTTGAGTAGTTATCTTGACATAGTTCTTTTTTCTTTTTTGTAGGCTTCTATCACTTAGTTTCAAGAGCCCAGACCTGTGAAAGTTGTGGCTAAAATCTTGATGGTGGTTGTCTGAATGTCCCAGATGTCCTTCACTTCACCCATGTACAGAAGCTCATTTGTGTTGTAGCGGAAGAACAACAGCAACTCACAAGTATATCTCTACTTGGAGTGTGCATTGAAAAATGAAAGGTGGAAATCTTGGTAGATTTTTGGGAGGACAGTTCTCCTTCTTCCTGTCTGCGCTCGTATTTACAACCATATTTCTTTGGTCCTGGGAGAAGAATCCACTTCTTACTAACTTACTGTCAGCACAAGATCAATTCATAATGCAGCCCTCAGGTTTGTACTTGATTGAAAACTTGTGAGTATTAATAACATGTCAAAGTTGTATATTTCATGATTAATCTTTTTGCATGCTTGTCAGAAAAAGATATTACACTAAAGAAAAAGAAGATAATATGAACTTAAAATTCAAGATATCTTGTATTTTCTTCTAGTCACCTTTTATCTTTTCTTGCACCTATAGTTCTGTATCAAAAATCAAGCATTTAACCATACTCTAAATTATGTCTTATTCGTATGGGACGCTTTGATGGGAGGATATTTTTGCAGTCTTCTAGTGATAATTAGAATAGTAACTGGACTTTTCCTTATCCTTTATGAATAATCAAAGAAAATATTAGAAAATAACCTTGCTTGTTCTAATTGACAACTAACGATCCATTCCCACCTTGATCGTGTACTTCTGTATCCTGATAATCCCTCATTCCCCTCCAATTTAATTTATTTTACTGAAATAAGACACCATGATAGGAGAGGGCGATGATTAGATAGAATACTCATGAAGCTTAATTCCTTCATGTATGTCATTGATATACTGATATTAATGAATTATGCGGGACCAGTGCACGGTTGAGCTTAGTAGTTAGTACCATAACTAATTATGGTACTTGGCCCCTCATGTCCTCGGAACAGTCTTTTGCTCAGCTTTTCCAATGAAGATATGATGGATTGACCACAGCTACATGCCTATCTGATCATTTTGATAGATATTTTTAATTAGCATATTTGCCTTTTCTTCTGGGACAGTATACTTGCCAGAATTGAGTTGATTCCCCCCTTAACTCCAATTTGGATGTCTTCATCCAAAAAAATAAAGTGCCTATTATTGGTTCTAATTAAGTAACCGCGATAAAGAAAATTAGTTATATGAGAGAAGAAACTAAAAGAAAGTTAGTGCAACAGATACAACTTTGCCAAGGAACAATTCTTTTTAAAACTTGTGAAAGTTTATGTCTTTGGACTTAGCTTTGCTGTTTCTGAAGCTATAATCTGTGCGACTTTATTTAACACTCTTTTCCTCTTATTAGTGTTTATAGCACTATTATGTGATGCTATGTAGCTGTGGCTTATACCCGTATCAGTAAAGCAGTGTTCAGTAAATTATTTTTGAAGTAATCTTCGTTTTTTCTATTCTTATTGTTTTGTAACTCTTATTATAGAGATTTCAGTGGATGAATCTGCAGTATCATTGAGATCAAACAAACAAACAGTGGATGAGCATTCAAATTCACAAATAGCAGAAGGAAGAACAGAGGAAAATAGATTGGAAGTATCTGATAGTTTTGTTAAGAATGTCACAGTTTCTCCTTCCAGTAGAAGGAAAGATGATAAAAAAATTATGACTTCCCAATTAGAGAGAAGAGGTAATGTTTCTGTTTGTTTTTCATATTATTCAAAATTGATATGGTAGACTTTTCGCTTTTCCTTTCAAGAGTTGTCCCTTTCCTATTTGTTTGCCTTGATGAATTGTTATAAAGCACATTGCCAGATAGAAAATATTTTAAAGAGCCGACTACATTTGGACTAATCCGTTTAAATGTTCTGCAAGAATTCAATATCTTCTTTTGCTGGATCAGTATTACCATATTATGAGATCAATGAAGGATCAATTACAAGAAGAAAACCTTTTTAGGAAAAGAAAAGGGGAGATGCAAGGCACATATTAGGTTGAGAGGAAGAGTTATAAGTTCTGTTTTAACATAAGAAGTGCAGAAATGTTCTGACCGACAATAGTTATAATTTGAAACAAATTAATTCTATTTTAAACCAATTGTACCAAATATTGCCCAAAATACTTTTCGCTTTTAAGCATTACTAAAACCACAAGTCCACAGCAATGGAAAAAAAGTTCATGTTTCTGTCCAAGTAAATACACAGTAGCAGAATTGTGGACACCTCAAGGGTGGAATTTTGTGTTTAGGAGACACCTCAATGATTGGGAAATACCAAGAGCACCATTGACCAATTCAGTGGTTTGGAGGCTGGACAAGACATCCTACAGTGGCAGGGAAATAGTAACGGGACTTTTAAAGTAAATGCAGTCTACAGGAAGATGAACCAACCAAACCAGCAGAACTTTGATGGCCTTTGAAACACATTTGGAAAGCCAAAATCCCACACAAAGTAGCTTGCTTTGTCTGGTTATTGGCTAAGGAAGTAGTGCTGACACAAGATAACTTGATGAAAAAGGAGATCCCTTTATGTTCTAGATGTTTTTTTTTTAGGGAAACTGCAGAAACAGTGGTTCATCTATTTATACATTGCAAGGTGACAAGTCAACTATGGATATTATTCTTATGTCTCAAAAACATATCTTGGTCCATTCCAGGGAAAATCACAGGAGCATTACACAGTTGGGAAGAAGCAGGAGTTCACGCTAAAAACAGAAACAACTGGCGAATTGTACCTGCAGCTATATGGTGGACAATATGGAAGGAGAGAACCTTAAGAGTCTGAGAATTGGAGAATACTATCGAGCAAGTCAAAATGAATTGTATTTTGACTTTATGCTTTTGGTGTAACCAGATATACTCTAATGATACTGTCTCTATCATTGATATGTTAGACTCATTATAAGGATAGGATAGTAGATTTTGAGTTCTTCTGTAAATATGGTTTCAGTACAACCCATGTATTGTGTTACAGAAGTAGAAACAACAGATACCTATGTCAAAAAAAGAGGAAATAAATCTCTTTATTACATCCTACCAGAGAAAAGGTGAGAGAAAATGTGAATGAGATTGCACCCAATGGTGTGGCCTTGTGGTCAAGTGGAGGAGAACCATGAGTGCTCGGGTTTAAATCCCGGTGGGAGTAAAAATGAAATCAGATGATTTCTTCCCATATGCCTAAGCCTAGCCTTGGTGGTAGAGTTACCAGTATCTGTGCTGGAGATGGAGGTAGCAAGTACCCAGTGATACATTGTGTTGATTATACATAATGTACCAATTAGGAGAAATTGCTGATTTTGTACCATTGCATCATAAAAGCTTATGTGCTTCAGCTGGTTAGTCCTAAATGGAGCCTGTCTAACCCAGGGTAATCTTACCAGAAGGAATTTCCAACTAGCCAACAGATGCTACATGTGCTTTTCCAACAAATAGACTATCCATCATTTGTTCATCCATTGCCCAACTGCAACATACATTTGGAACATGTTTCTAACTTGGACTGAGATGGACTATGCCACATACTGTCAGAGATGTTTATGAATCCTGGGCTCTAGGGAAGTTGATAAAGCCATCAAGAACATCTGAATTGGGGTGTCTGCTTGCATTTTTTGGTGTATTTAGACTGAAAGGAATCATTGATATTTTTGATGAAATATCAACTCCGAGAGGCTCCCTAAAAGCTGACATCTTCTCTCTTTTGTAATTTCTGCATCTTCTTGATGCCTTCTAATAATATTTCACTTATTTCATTAAAAAAAACTGCTGAATTTCACCTTTGAATCTTTAACGTTCTTTCAGTTTGTTTTCGACCTATTATTCTTCTGACTTTTACAATCTATGAGATTTTTCAAGTTTAGTTCTGATATTGGCTTGAATATTTTTTATTTAAGGGGTAAGGAAAAATTCTTGCAAAATCTTTAGCTGTTGTACATCTGAGTTTCTAATCTAATGGTTACATTTGACGTTTCATCTGAAAGAGTAAATGATTGATACTGTATGATCATTTTCCTGTTCTTTTTCTGCAGCTTGCAATTTTGCTAGAGGCAGGTGGATTGCAGAGAGAAGGCGGCCATTATACTCTGGATTTAAATGTAAGCAATGGTTATCAGACATGTGGGCTTGCAGACTGACCCTACGTACAGACTTTTCCTATGAGGGATATCGTTGGCAACCTGAAAATTGTGAGATGCCAGACTTTAACGGCTCAGAATTCTTGAGAAGGTATACATCAATTTTTTCTTCATCATTGAAATTTTTGACTCAGGTGCAATAGAGAGAGCTGGGGAAGTATATGTCTCCGAAGTTTGAATTAGTTGCTAAGTTTGGACATCACCACACGCTGATATTTAGAAGAGGCAGTTCTGCAGCCAACATTGTGGTCCTGCATGTGCTCTGAGGTAGATAGGAAAAGACATAGTAAAAGGTGTTACAAAGAGATGAGATATTAAAAAGGCAAACCTGAACCAATTATTTTGAGCAGATATTAAAAAGGCAAACCTGAACCAATTATTTTGAGCAGATATTCAAAAAGGCAAACCCTTAATGTAACTTCATTTCAGAATGCAGGACAAAACAATTGCTTTTATTGGAGATTCACTTGGTAGACAGCAATTCCAGTCTCTCATGTGCATGGCTACCGGTGGTGAGGACATGCCTGGAGTTGAAAACGTAGGATGGAAGTATGGCTTGGTCAAACCACGTGGAGCTATACGCCCTGATGGATGGGCTTATAGGTTTCCAAACACAAACACCACAATTTTGTATTACTGGTCAGCAAGTCTTTGCGGTATAGAACCCTTCAACATTACAGATCCTGCCACAAAGTCTGCCATGAACTTGGATCAACCTCCTGCTTTTCTAAGGAAATATCTTGATCAATTTGATGTTGTGGTGCTGAATACAGGTCATCACTGGAATAGAGGGAAGATTAATGCAAATCGATGGGTGATGCATGTAAATGGAAAGCCTGTTGTAGACAGGAAGCTTGCACAAATAGGGAATGCTAAGAACTTCACAGTTTATAGTATTGCCAGATGGCTTGATTCCCAAATTGCATCACGTCCACAACTTAAGGGTTTCTTCCGGACCATATCACCCAGACATTTCTCCAATGGGGACTGGAATACTGGAGGTCGCTGTGACAATACTATTCCACTTACTAAAGGAAATGAAGTTCAGCAAGAGGAATCAAGTGATCCAGTTATTGGGGATGCCGTGAAGGGCACAAAGGTTAAGTTATTGGACATAACAGCTATATCTGAACTAAGGGATGAGGCTCATATATCTCATTACAGTTTAAAAGCATCACAAGGTATAAATGACTGCTTGCATTGGTGCCTACCCGGCATCCCTGACACATGGAACGAACTCCTATATGCACAACTTTAGTGTTTATAAAATCTGCTGAAAAAGCATGAAGCTCATCCAACTTGACCAATGTTGATGACCTGTCAGTCGTGTTTGGTCCAATTCAGCTTGCTCACTTGTGCTATTCTTTTTGTAAGTAGAGTTATTCATATACCAGGAAAGAGAAACAACTATTCCCAAGTCAATCAGAGACAAAAATAAGATGCAAATGCTTCATCTGCAGAGAATACTGAACCTGCTGCAGAACTTGAACGATGTCCATGACATTTTTGTGAAAATTTTCTTCCTCTGTAGGCTTATTCATCAGAATATTAGGGATTCTTAGTTTGAAGCTCTTTGTCCATAAGTTTTGGGATTTATACCAATTGCGTATATTCATTAATAGGTGTTCTTTAGAGATTTAGTCTTGATAGATTCAGTGTTGTAACAACATTATGATTTATTATTCATCAATACATGTTTATAGTACGTTGCTAAAGTACTTTTGGGCTTCCATTCAAGGCTTGTATTCACCTTCTGACCTTTCAACACCGAGCATGTGTCAGACTCTATGCATCGTGTTATCTTGTGTTGCTAATAAACAGTCATTACCCACTGGTATGTGCCACTTTTCTAATTGAATCTTATCTAATAAAGTTAGTCAATGTTACCATCAACAAATATTGCTCAAGATTAATTATTCAAGAAGAGAATTTTTTAACAACCATGTTCTTCATGGACTATGATTGTCCATGTTATGTTAATATTATATGTTCTTCTCTATAACTACATTTCGCTATAACAATCAAAAAGTATCGAGACAAAGTTAGTCTTACTGGATTTTTCCTGTAGGCATCATTGCATTTACAAGACCACAGTGACAATGATAGAACTTGTGCTGGAGTATTACATGCAGAAACCTCACATATTTTCACCTTTATTGTTCTAAATTCTGGTGGCTTATGTGTTGTATTCTTCTATTTGTTCTGCTAAACTAAAAGAAGCATCCTCTTTGTTTCCTCTCTGTGTAGTTTCATTCAACCAGCCTGCAAATATCAGGTAACACAAGTTAAATTCAATACACATACCCCGTGTGACCTATAGGTCACGAGTTGAGCTATGAAATGTGCTTGTGTCAGGGTACGCTACCTACATCACACCCTCTTTGGGATGCGACCCTTCCTCAGACCATACGTGAACACATGATGCTTCCTACACCAGATTGTCCTTTTTTTACTGACTTCCTATTCGATCCCTAGGGGGAAAAGTTGAACATTTACCTGTTTTTGCTGGTGCTATTAGCACTCATACTTTTCTCGATGCTTATGCTATAATTTTTCTCTTTTATAACTACACTAGTCTTGGGGCACGCACTTTGCGCGTGTAACCCATATTAGTGAGTGTATTATTTCTTAAAAAGTAATACTATTAAATAATATGATTTGAGTTTTTTTTTTTTATAAATATGTCTAATTGAGGTTTCTTACTTTGTTTTACTACTAATTGTGACACTCCAATTTTCTGACCTCCAAGTAAATGCATCGAGATAATAATATGAGAAACTAATAAAATAAACTTTGTTTATAAGTCAAAAGATAAGTTTGTACAACAAAAAGGGAAAATAACAACTATTTAAATTAAATTTCTCGATAGTTTTAGAATAATGTTAGAAGATCAAAAGATTGCATGAGATTAATTCTATGGAAATCGTGACTTTTTACATTGGGAAAACGACATTTTTAGTCCCTACATTAAGGCTAATTTCTTATTTTAGTCCTTGTGTTATCTAACTTAGCACTATTGACCTTCAATTATATCAAGTGAGTGATTTTAATCCTTCAACTAATAGATCCGAAAAAGTTAACAGAGAATTCACTGCTAAAAGGAGTAATTCGAGTATTTTTAAAGTTATTGCTTGAGAAAACATATAACTTTTAAAAAGAATTTTCGCTGCAAATCTATCGTTTGTCGATGTAAGAGGGAGGGTTAATGCCTATCAAGTTGGTTTTGTTGAAATTGTGCTTAGATTGATGAGCTTGTTCTTCAAGATAGAGACATGTAAGAGTTAACTTGTATAAGAGAGAACTAAAATGAAATATCCGAACTAATCCCTTTTAGCATGTTATTTTTTTTTTAATATGTTAGTTGAAGGATCAAAATCACTCATTTGATATAATTGAAGGTTAATAGTGCTAAGTTAGATTACACAAGGACTAAAATAAGAATATAGCTTAATACAGGGACTAAAAAAGTCATTTTCCCTTTTAAATTAAAAGCTTGAGAGAAGATTATTTACTTTTTGTACCAAAAATGGTATAAGATTAAATTTGAGTGAAAGGAAAACAAAACCTTTCAACTTTTTTATTTTGCCTTTTGAATCTCCGGATAATTATAATGAATGTGTTCAAAGTATTATATTAATTTTTTATCCACAAGCACTTTAAACTTATTAGTTAATTATAAATATTTAAAACTAAGATGTAAAAAGTCTTATTATTTATATTTTGATAATCAGGATATTTATTAACATAACTACTATTTTTATAAAAATTTAATTTTCTCTTCATACATAACTTATCCACCATTAATCTAATGTTATATGTTTCACCTTTTTTTTTTTCCATAATAAGAAAAGGAAAGAGTAAACATTATATTTTATCACATTCAGTTTTAAAGATGAAAATTAATGTATATGTAAAATTACAGGGACCCAAAACTATAAGTACAAAAAAAGAAAAAGAAGATGCACACGAACAAAACAATTAGGCATTTCTCTATGCTTTTGTCCCTATAGTGAAAACTGAATATTTGAGCATACAAAATACAACGGAACAACAATTCAACTATATGAAGAGAGATAGAAAAGTCTTATTATAATTCAAATTACTACAAAGAAGTATAAAACTAACATCTCAAGCTCCGATGCTTCAGTAATTAGTAATTGAATTTTTGTCTATTCTCGTGACTGCATAAGGGGATCTCACAACTTTCACCACAAATTGTGATATTATTTCACATGTTTAGAGTTCCGACACACAAGAATTGATGGAATAATAAATAAAAGTTTTTGTTGGAAAAGTTAAATTTATAGAACAAAATTACAGAAATATGAAGACACATGGAAAATTGAAAGGTCAAATACTATTAAAATATATATAAAAAGATAGAATGAAATTTAACTTTAAAAGATATATGAATCTACTTTAATTTCTTGTCTTTAAGGAATAATTACTCATTTGTGTTTTTTTTAAAATTTGTGTGAGAAATTTGAAAGGTCAAGATTATAAAATGAGAATAAGAAGATTAAATATATGTATGAAAAATTATAAAAGTTTTAATTTAGTAGAGGGGCAAAATGGTAATTCAACTTTTCACTTTGAGCTTCCCACTTATAATAATACTAGTTCTCGGAACGTGCATTGCACGTTTGTCCCCTAATTGATATTAGAATAGTTAATTCGGAAAAGGGTCATATTTGCCCTTGTACACTTAGAAAAGGGTCATATTTATCCTTCGTTATACTTTTTTGATATATTTGCCCTTACCATCCTACTTTGGGTACATATTTGCCCTTACCACCCTACTTTGGGTACATATTTGCCCTTGTACAGTTAACTTTACCATGTCATCATTTTTTTAGTCCATGTGGCGCCTACATGGCTCCATGTAGATATACTTTTATTATAATAATAATAATAATAATTATTATTATTATTATTATTAAATTAAAATATTACTCTCTATTTAGTATTATATTCAACCCATTTAATATTAATGGGGTCGGATTTTATTAAATGGGTCGTATATATAATACTAAATAGAGAATAATTTTTTAATTTAATTATAATTATAATTATAATTATAATAATTATAATAAAAGTATATCTACGTGGAGCCATGTAGGCGCCACGTGGACTAATAAAATGATGACATGATAAAGTTATTGTACAAGGGCAAATATGTACCCAGAGTAGGATGGTAACGGCAAATATATCAAAAAAGTATGACGAAGGATAACTATGACCCTTTTCTAAGAGTACAAGGGCAAATATGACCCTTTTCCGTAGTTAATTTATATAGCTAAGTTCAAATCTAAGTCCTTTCATGTAAGTTTAACATAAGAATATAACTCTGCACAAAATATAACATGAAAATCTTGTGTTAGATTTTGGAGGTTTGATATTTTAAATATTCCATGAAAAATAAATGTTTTATTATATTAGAGGAATTAATATATTTTAATCACTAAACATAAGTTTTAATAATCAAAAAAGAAATTGTCAATAAAAAAAGATACGTATAAAGAAAAACTTTACAAAATGTTTGAACGGTATACCATCAAATTTATAGAAAAATCTACAATTTCGAACGAAAAAAAGAGAAATAAATAAAGACATGACATTCATAATAAAAGACATCACATTAAAATATATAGACAAAAATATTTTCATACTAATTGAATTACATTTTGTTAGAAGTCGACATACTGTAGACAGAACATATCATATGTATAAAAAACTATAATCATATAATAATAATAAAAAAGATAAACAGAAAAGAAATAAATATGTTAAGAATAAAGATGCACTATATTTCTTGAACTATATATTAAAGAATCTTTATATATATATATATATATATATATATATATATAAATTAAATATGAATTCTAAACAATATTTTCAATGTATCATTTAGTCATTTTTTTACTACACATTATTTTTTTTAATTTTTACTTTTACACTTAATTTGTACCTCTATGTAACAGTTAAGTACATGAATTTTTTAAATATTTGAGATTACATATAAAAAGGAAAAAGTACAAATATGTTATTTTAAAAAGATAATGATTATCAAAGAATGAAGAAGACATAATTATTATTCTTTGGGATTTAACCTGTTTACCCTCAAAATAATTAATAATAGATACAAAATGAGATTAGCTTTACTATATATTCTAAAGATAGAAGAAAGGATGAACACAAAAACAGTAATCAATTGCGAAGTTATATTTAAAAACTCAAAACGATGGAGATATGAAAAATAAAAATTCACTTACAACTTCATATATATTGGAGTATATTCATCTTGTAACTATCATAATTTACATATTTCTCGGCAAAAAGAAAATAGCTATGCATGAAATTTTAAAGAATACGAATAAATAAAATAGTAAGAATTCTTATAATTACAATCTGGTAATGAAAATTTTACAACTGATGCCTACTCTAGAATGCAAGATGAGGAGGAATATAAATAATGTGGTGTGAGTGTGTTTGATAGACTCTTCATTGCCCCCACTTATCTTACAAATTAAAACTGAAAGGTTATTAGACTCTTAATTACCTACATTTAATTAGTACATGAATATATGATGCATTAAGATCTTGTTTGATGCATGAATTTAAATATAACTATTACTTAATGTTCAATTAATTAAATAGATATTAATATTAATTTATTTTAGGGATAAGATAAGGGCAAAAAGGTAATTCAACTTTGAGGTTAGGAGCTTTCCACTTATAATATATGATATGCTACATAATCTTCCACCAGTCCTTATTCACAGATTTCTCTTATTCATCAACCGATGTTTTATATATCAGTTTCACACCTGATTGATCAAGAAACTGATCTAGAGGACTCAATTGGACGTCTACGGAGAATAAAAAAAGAACCACTATGGTTACACACTATTAACCAGCGTAGGCATCCAATAGAGTCCTCAAGATCAGTTTCCTGATCAATCCGGTGTGAAACTGATATAGAAAACCTTGATGGAAAAAATGGAAAGGAAATTGCAAAAACTAAAACAAAGAAACACCACATGAATTTGCTATATTTGTAATAGAATTTCATACTCAAATGTACATTTACTTTAAAAAAGAGAGAAACTTTTAATTTAAACTCCAAAATAAATGTATCATTTTTAAAAAGATCAAGAAAATAAAAATAATAATTGCCAAAATATAAGCATAAGATAGAAACAATCAACATAAAAAATTTAACTTTTCTTTTTGTCATTGAAAGACATAAAAGGATCTGTAGAGAAACTATAAAAAAATAAAAGGTAGAAAATGAAGAGAAAAGATAATTTTTCTTAATAAAAAGAGTTAAGAACTAGGGAATAACTAACAACAATAGGAAAAAAATTATAACAAAAAGACTATTTTACTGGTATAGAAACCAAAAGAAAAAAAAGGATAATTTTTCTTGCTGGAAAAAGTGAAGAATTGAAAAATAACCAAATAGAACATGAAAGAGATTATAAGAGAAAATTTATTTTATTGGTATAGAATGAACAAATGAAATAACTATTCATAACCAAAAAATAATTGAGTTTTGGAAAGTTAGTTGCTAATTAGGTGAGAATCTAATTACTTAATTATAGTTTAGTAATTAAATATTATTTTGGTAAATATGAGTAAATATTTTATATATTACACACCAAAATCAAATGAAAATAATGGTAAGAAAATAATTATTCTACTAGAAAATCTTGGAACCCAAGTATCATTAGTAAGTAAGTATTGAAGGTAAAACTACAATTGCTCTACAATAGAAAATAATAATATTGGAATATTTACAATGCGTATAAAGAACTTTGAATTTTTTTTTGAATATTAACTAAGGAGACATACGAAAATCAAAACTTATAAAATGTAATGTATCCTTAATTTTTTACTTTTTTTTACAGTTTATGTAAAAAAAAAAGTGTAATTAGATGAAAGTATTACTTATTACCCAGCTAACATAGGTATGAAGGTTCACATGTTAGTTTAGAAATAAGACTACAAATCTTTAAGTTCGAGAACTACGTGTCACCATAGGCTTTAAGGGTCACGTGTCAAATCAGGACTAACAACTTAGTCCTTTATAAGCTTCGGCTTAGTGGTACCACAATAGCTCAGATCAAGCCTTTCTACCATGGAAAGGTATATTGAGTGTTTTTATGGAGATTATACATCAAACTTTATGTTTATTTCACATGGTTATATGTTTGTTATTAGTACCTCCCACAATCCACTCAGATTATTGCATTGACCTTACATTTGTTTATTCCAATTTAGTACCTATCAATTGCATGTTGATTTACTTGGTCATTGCATGAGTTCATATTTTTTAGTTTCATGTTCAACATCTCGGATTTATCATGTTTAGTTTATTTAATCATGGATCATATCTCTCATACTTAGTACATTACCGGCCAACTTGATCTTGTTGCACCTGAAAACATACATGCATGGACTATTTACGAAGTATGTGTCCGGATAGGCTTAAGTATCGATAGTTAGCTCTTGGCTCGGGTCAAAAAAACAATTTCATCCCTTTTCAGGATTATCATCTAATACTAAAATAATAAGTGAAGTAGTCGTCGTCTGACCAATCAGCTCGGACCCAGACCGCTACTCATTTCTCCGGTTCAGCAATTTCAACATTGTGCCCCTTCTCCAGGGTGTTAGATGGGTCTAGAGAACCGAACTGTCTCACGATTTAAATCTTGTTACAAAAACTTCTCCTGAGTAGTTCACGTATCACTTGAGTACATTCAAAGTACTGACTGCAACTCTTTCCGCTATATTATTTTATTATATAGGTTCGTACACTTAACATCCATCTTGCGGTTAGTACGACTTCTAATCAGCTCAGTAGCACTTTTCGCAAGTCCTCAACTTTCGAGTACAATCCTTATATTTATTTAAATTATTTAGTCTTTCAATTTTCAGACAGTTGAAGTTAGATGGGGATTTTCCAAGTAACTCATCTAAGTAGAGGCTTTCAGATAGATAGTTAGGTATTAGTATTTGTCGCCATTCAAGAAAAATAATGTACAATATTACAATCACAAGCATATCACTATATCAAGTCAAGTCATTACCTTTTATTGGCCTTATGGATGACCACTAGCCTCTTACCATGCATTTACATATACTCTAAGGTCAATTATCAACTGGAACCTTTCCCTTTCTTATGTCTTTTCTGTAACAACTATGATACGGAAAAAAGATTATTTTAGTCCTTTAGAAAATATGGTGCCAAAACCGACATACATCACCAACGATCCATCGTCTAACACACAGACAGTGGGTAGGCCAGTCTAGTTTTCCTAAAATGTCAAGTTTCAGTACTTTCTTGACGATTGTCCAGGACTTTCCGCCATCCAATCCACGAGCCGTAGGTAGGTCTTAGAGCGCATGACCAACAGATCCAAAAATTTGTTGAACGCGCCATGCAACAGAAAAACCTAGATAAAGTTACCAATCAGTGACATGTGACTAGCAAATGTATAAGTGTATTTTTAATGGTAGAGGAAAAATACTTCTTTATACCAATGTGAATATTGCTTTTTTTTTTTTTGGTTTTTACTTTAAAGTAAATGTAGCAAAATAAGTAGTAATCCATATTATTGTAATTCTTTTTTTTTGATATCTATCATAATCTATTGTCTACCGTGTTTAATTATGATACTATTTGTTGTTCTTATTCCTTTCTTGTAGGCTTTGCAGTTTGCCCTGCCTTCCTTATTAGTCGTTAGGTTTTCGATTTCCAGCTCATCAACATTAGTGGTGAGTCCTCATTCTTCGAGGACAATGGTCATGTTATATATTTTTTTTCCAGCTTTTTAGTCTTTTAGTTTCAGTTTTGCTAGATTTAATTTGGGACATGTCCCATCACTTCTAGTCCGTTAGAGACCATTTTCAGACATAGTTAGATTCAGCTTAGTATTTGAGTTTAATACTCCCTCCGTCTGGTATTGTTTGTCATGGTTTCTATTTTTAGAATCAAACTATAAAAATTTTGACTAACATTTTAAGATGTATTTTTTCATCATATTAATATGCAAAAAATTGCAATTTATAGTACTTTTCATATAGTTTTAGAATATCTAATTTTTTTGTTTAAAATATCGAATTAATATGATCTAATTTAACTTTAAAAATTAGTCAAATTAACTTTCAAAAAGCGCAACATGACAAATAATTTCGTACGGAGGGAGTATCTCTTTTGTATTAAAACTCTCAAATTTCATATATTCAGTTTTGTATATGGGTATTCCTCATTATTTCAGATTTACTTCATGTTTTAAGCTTCAACACCAGTTTATTATCTTTAGTATGTTCATGATTATGCCAACAGGATTAACTTAGGATCACTTGTGATTCTAGGTCCCGTGTCCACATCCTAAGGGTAGCTTCAGAGCGTGACATTAATTATGTTGTTGACTAGTGAAACAAAATAGAATGGATCTTAGGAGGATGATGTGTTCTCGGTCATTTTTGTATATGTTGATATTACATACAAAGAACTAAGCTATTATCTGCCTGAAATTTCAATTTTTCATATACTTTGTGGAAAAACTGAAAAATATGACATATAGTAAATAATTTACTTGCAGCACATATACTGATCATGCATGAAGTTAAACAGGGTCATAAGAATAAAAGAAATTAAATATAACTTGATTGTTTAGGACTAAAATCTACATTTACTCTACAAAAGTTACAAATTTAATTTAAACCCTAAAACTAATATAAAGAATTCAAAAAGATGAAACTAACTAAAAATAATAATTGAAAAAATATTAGCATAAGACAAAAACAATCAACATAAAAAAGGTTATATTTTTCCTTATAGAGAAACAGAAAACCATCTACAAAGAAATCACAAAAAAAAGGAGGATATAATTTTCTTATTGAAAATACTGAAGAATTGAAAGATAACCATAAATGATAAGAAAATATTATAATAGAAAATTTGTTTTAGTGATATAGAATGAGACAATCAAATGACAATTTATAACAAAAAAATATTTGAGTTTTGAAAAGATATTTTATTAAGGGAAAAGGGTCTGATTTACCCCTTAACTTTATGATTTGGAGCTGATATACCCTTCGTTTAAAAAATGGCCCATATATGCCCCTGCCGTTATAGAAATGGCTCATATATGCCCTTTTACTTAACAGACCATTATTTAATAAATTAAAAATTCATTTCTTTATGCTTTAATCTGAGAAAATGCCACGTGGCTCTTAAAATACCCCGCCCAATTAATTTTTACCGACCCGATCCAATTGAAAACAAGAAAACCCCACCCACTTAAATAAACCCATTTCATTATATGGTCTCCACTCTCCACTTCAACAAGTAGTCTTCTTTGGTGAATATTGTAGATCCGAAGGGGTCGAGATTCCTCTTGCATCTCCTTTAAAAACAATCTTCCTGCTTCCTATTCCTTCAAATATTCGAGACCTCTTTTCCATCCTTGTTTCTGTCTCAGAAATTACCATTGGTCGCAATGTTGGATCTTCTTCATTCCCGATCTCAGGACCATATGCAGTAGACTGTTGCGTCTGAAAATGTTGTGGTGAAGCTTCTGTCTCACACTCCCGACCCCCGTAGTTGAAAACAATATCCACTTCTTCAATCATCCTTTAAAATGACACCTGCAACAAGCAAATAACTTAGACATAATAGGGACCACCTTAGCATTTAACACTGAAAAATGAATTTTAAAATCCTAAAGAGACAATAACTAATTGGGGACCAACAAAGATTCCATCTTTGCATTCAAAGAGATAAACTCATGTATTAAAGTAAGAAAATAAATCTTCCATGGACAGAATGTTAAGGGAAAAAAGCACATAAGTAAACTCAATTACATTTTTTTTTACATTTTACCCTATATTTTTAACACGAAAGATCCTTAAAAGAAAAGGGAAGAAAGTAGTAGAAACTTACATAAGATTTTGAACGATAATGAAATTGATGGAGGCCATTTTAGAGCTCACTGAAATCCTAACAATTTTTTGATTTTTTCTTGTTGAAGTGGAGAGTGGAGACCATATAATGAAATGGGTTAGGTTTATTTAAGTGGGTGGGGTTTTCTTGTTTTCAATTGGATCGGGTCGGTAAAAATTAATTGGGCGGGGTATTTTAAGAGCCACGTGGCATTTTCTCAGATTAAAGCATAAAGAAATAAATTTTTAATTTATTAAATAATGGTCTGTTAAGTAAAAGGGCATATATGAGCCATTTCTATAACGGCAGGGGCATATATGGGCCATTTTTTAAACGGAGGGTATATTAGCTCCAAATCACAAAGTTCAGGGGTAAATCAGACCCTTTTCCCTTTTATTAATTAGGTGAGAATGTAACTACTTAATTATAGTTCAGTAATTACAATGTATCTATTTAATAGTTTGACATAAATGAGTAAATATTTTTTATATTACATTCCAAATTAAGAACAAATAAAATAATGGTAAGACAATAATTATTCTATTAAAAAATCTTAGGATACGAAAATCTTAATTCTTTATTATTATTTTTATGAAGTCAAGTCCCTTGATGAGTTCATTCCTTTATCTAAAAATGTTTGTTTAGGAAAGAAGAAATAGTTATCTGAATGTAAAACAAGACTTAGATTGTTTTTCATTTGTTGAAAATTTTCAACTATCAAATTTGTGGTAGAAGAGAAGAAAACACCGCATAAGGAGTATCTTTTAATGTGTAAAAGTAATCAATTTTAAAAGAGTTAAAAAAATAAAACAATATGAAAGTGGAATCGCCACCTAATTTTAGAAAAAACTGAAAAATCGATTCATTAATTAATAAAAAAATATCTATGAAACTAATAGATTCTTGCTCAAACATTGGGAATGAGTCTCTAAAAGTTGTGGGTCAATACTGCCCGAATATGAAGATTGTTATATTAAAAAATTGTCCACTCATTAGAGACCATGAAATTGCCCGCAATTCCTTGATCCCAATGAGTGTACAATTTTTTAATACTACAAGCTTAGTATTCGGGCAATGTTGACTCTACAACTTCAAGAGACTCATTCACAATGTTTAAACAAGTATCTATTGGTTTCGTAAATATTTTTTTATTAATTAATTAATGAATTGGTTTCCTCATTTTTTCTAAAATTAGGTGGTGACTCTGTTTTACAAAATAATTCTTTAAATTCTTTGAAAATTTATTATTTTTTAGTTATGACGACGTTTCGCCTTATATAAATAAAGTAGAGATGTAAATAACTGTAGAATGAAATTAATAAATTTGGATTAGGTCTTATAAAACCAAGAAGATGAATTTATATAGATAAAAATGGGGGAATATCAAAAGATATGTTAAGGTATTAAATTAATATTTAGAGGTTATAAATAGAAAAAGTATAAGACCTATGATTTACTTTACAACAGTGACAAATGCTAATTTAAACTCCAAAATAAATATATCATTTTCAACAAGATCAAGAAAATAAAAAAATAATTGCAAAAATATAAGCATGAAGATAGAAACAATCAACACAAAGAGTTTAACTTTTCTTTTTGTCATTGGAAGACTAAAAGGATTTGTAGAGAAACTATAAGAAAATAAAAGGTAAAAAATGAAGAGAAAAGATAATTTTTCTTAATAAAAAGAGTTAAGAACTAGGAAATAACCAAATAGAACGTAAAAAAGATTATAAGAGAAAGTTTGTTTCACTGGTATAGAATGAACAAATGAAATGACTATTTATAACCAAAAAATATTTGAGTTTTGGAAAGTTAGTTGCTAATTAGGTGAGAATCTAATTACTTAATTATAGTTTAGTAATTAAATATTATTTTGGCAAATATGAGTAAATATTTTACATATTACACACCAAAATCAAATGAAAATAATGGTAAGACAATAATTATTCTACTAGAAAATCTTGGAATCCAAGTATCATTAGTAAGTAAGTAGTGAAGGTAAAACTACAATTGCTCTACAACAGAAAATAATAATATTGGAATATTTACAATGCGTATAAAGAACTTTGAAGAAAATTTTGAATATTAACTAAGGAGACATATGAAAATCAAAACTTATAAAATGTAATGTATCCTTAATTTTTTTTTTTAGAGTTTTATGTAAAAAAAAAGAAAAGTGTAATTAGATGAGAGTATTACTTATTACCCAGCTAACATAGGTATAAAGGCTCACATGTTAGTTTATAAATAAGACTACAAATCTTTAAATTCGAGAACTACGTGTCACCATAGGCTTTAAGGGTCACGTGTCAAATCAGGACTAACAACTTAGTCTTTTATAAGCTTCGGCTTAGTGGTACCACAATAGCTCAGATCAAACCTTTCTAACATGGAAAGATATATTGAGTGTTTTTATGAGGAATATACATCAAACTTTATGTTTAGTTCACATGGTTATATGTTTGTTATTAGTACCTCCCACAATCCACTCTCAGATTATTGCATTGACCTTATATTTATTTATTCCAATTTAGTACCTATCAATTGCATGTTGATTTACTTGGTCATTGCATGAGTTCATATTTTATAGTTTCATGTTCAACATCTCGAACTTATCATGTTTAGTTTATTAATCATGGTTCATATCTCTCATACTTAGTACATTACCGGCCAACTTGATCTTGTTGCTCCTAGCAACAAACATGCATGGAGTATTTCACGAAATATGTGTACGGATAGGCTAAAGTATCGATAGTTAGCTCTTGGCCTTCGGGTCAAAAAACAATTCCATCCCTTTCCGGGATAGTCGTCTAATACTAAAATATAAAGTGAAGTAGTCGTCGTCTGGCCAAGCGGCTCGGACACCAGACCGCTACTCATTTTTCTGATTCAACAATTTCAAGTAAAGAACCCAACTATGAGATTGGAGTCGATCCCATGAGGAAAATGATTTAGACTTAACTTTAAACTATTATTACTTCTATTTAGTCAAGTCCTTTCCAAAAACAAATAACAAAAAGGGGGGTTTTAAACAACTAATGTAATTAGCTATTTCTAAGTAAACAAACGACAAATACAAAGATTTGATTTTTATCAAGTGATGAGAGTAACTAGGGCTTAAGTTTTCCCCACAGGTTCATAACTCGGTAATTCTAGCTATAACAATCCTTTCCTAATATCTTGCATGCAAAGTGGTAAGTTATGTATCCCTAATTCCTTGGTCCGGTAACTAGGAAATTTCACTCCTCACCTTGGTCCGGCTACGTGTGTATGCTTTACTAAAACTTACCTTTACCTCATATTAAGCATCATAACTGATGTTTGGCTCAGTTGTTACTTTGCACCAATCGACGCTAGCCTATTAGATAGTGTATACTAAATCTATGTTGATAATTCTTTTCTTATTATCTACCTCCTTGGTCCGGCAAGTAGCAACAAGGCGAGTTCTAACGCGTGCACTCGTTAAAAAGACTTCTAAACGAAAGAATTATCAATACATGCAAGACACTATTCTAGAATTGTTATTTTAGCTAGTTTTTACCTTGTTATTTACCCATGGTTCCCACAACCATAGCTATGGATTTAGTTACCCATGTTAATAATCACACAATTCATATTAGTTTGATAAGAATTCATGTACTTACTTTGATGAGGTTGAAGAAAACTCAGAAAATTACTTGAATTAATCGATAATCTTGCAACAAACGATTCTGGAAAATGATTAATTTCCAAAATCTCAAGTTCACAAACTTAGAACAATAAAACTGAAAAATACCCCAGAGTCTAACCTCAAAAATGAGTTTTTTACAAGTATTTATAATAATAGAATCCTAACAAGAAAGGGAAATCTATTTAAGGAAAATCTGCCCAAAAACCGTGTCTGAGTCGACGACCTGGATGACGGACCGTCGTGGTCCTCCGTCGTTCCATACTTAGCTTCTTTTCAAGATGGGTACTGGGGCTATTTGTCACGCCTCAAAACCCATTAAGACGGACAGGCACCCGATGCCCTAAAGGCCCGAGAGAACCAACCTACAACCTGTTCTTACTGAGCATATACTATAACAATTGAGACAAGTTAACTTTGGATGCAGCGATACAAACCAACGTAAGTAGATCCAAAAGTTATATACAAGACTTGGCCGTTTCCGGCCAAAATCCTTAAGACACAACTGACCCCTGTACATAGTTCTAACAAAGCCTCTAAAAGATAGAACGATCGAGTAGGTCGGGACAGACCCCGCCTTCCCCTAACTCCGATACAATACCCAAACGAATTTCTAAGTACTTAATAAAGCTCCGAAATATTGGAAGCTCACCAACAGTAGCAGAATCCAGCATTTTGAGTGCTTCTACTGAGGAGGTCTACATAGTGGAGTACCCGAGCCTGCCAGCATGAAATGCCGCGTTCCCCAATACGGGACGTCAGTCGAAAAAATGTTACTGAATATGTACGGCAAAAAGTATATGTAATACAAGGCACAAATGAAATCAAGTAGGCCACTCTGATGCATAGATTAGGAGAGAAGACCACCGTTGCTTATCTTGTGGAATCAAGTAAGCTAATTTTTTCTTTACCTTATTTGTATGTTATAATCTTGTTGGGCATGTTGCACAAGTGACCAGCTGATCAGTGGTAGAAGAGGATGACCCATGCTAGGCGTATTAATCCCTGGGATGCGGTCCTCATAATTACACAACTTGGGATCGGCCCATGCTAGGCTTTCGCCCCTGAGCTGCCACCCTTCTATACCAATAGGGATCGGCCCATGCTAGGCTTTCGCCCCTGAGCTGCCACCCTTAATTATATAGATTTCTTCACTTAGATTCTTTAATCTTTGAGATTCTTGTTAATCAGTTCATAACTCTTTTGAGATGTTATTTTGGATAATCGTAACACTTTGAGATGTTGATTTGGTGGTCATAATCATCTTGGAGACATGAAATTATGGAACAGTAGTGGAATACATGAAAACAATACTTTGAGAAGTAAGTAGTAAGTAGTAAAGTAGTAGTAGTAAAGTAGTAGTAGAGAGAGTAAGTAACAATGACCTTAAGGCGCTATGCATGAAATCAACACCTACTTTAAGACCTTCAATGGCACAATTGACTTCCATTTGCTTAGTTAGGAGAAGGATTCATTAAACTTTTTTTTGCAAATACCATTTCTATAACAGCAACTGGGAACTTACACAAGTATAGAGTAGGAAACTATAATGAAGTAGTCCATGTACTTAGAATGGGGAAAAGAAATTAGAAATATTGTTAGTATTGGAGATAGTACGCTGCCACCATGCTTTCTTTGCTAGAAATAGAACTATGAGAATCATTCCTGATATAATTGCAGGTGGCAAGATTTCATGCAAAAGGATATAGAATCGAATAGCCTTACATACCTTATATTTATGACCCTCCCACTATCCCGATTCAGCCTTCTATTGGGTGCTAATCTACAACCTAAGTCAGTTAAGTAACACTCAGCAGTAAATCACAATAAGGTTCTCCAACACACCGCTAGCTCAAAAACATATGTGATGGAAATCAGGCCCATACAAACTTCATAACTGGTGAACCACCACCACCTTCCTCTACACATTAATACTAAACTTAACCTCATTTCCAGAGATACCCAAACAGCCTTCAAACAACAATCTTCATTAAGGCAGCCACTAACAATCCTCAAATCTTTTCAGCATAATAGGATAATATGACTCAAAAGATTTATCATATCCATGACTTCTTGATTACAATATATACCAAAATCTCCACTCCACACATGATCAAAGAGAGGCAAACAAATGGGTGAGTCTTACCTTCATTCTTGGAAATATCTCTAAAAACGGTACTTCAAGAATTCAAACCTCCTTCAAACTTTCTACTTAAAATGAGCAGCACTTCACGAATCTCATGTGTTTGGGACTGCTTATTGAAGCCAAGAGAGACCAAGAAAGAACTTAGGAAATCTGAAATTTTTGCAAGTTCAAAATGGAGAATAAGACTTGATCCTTATCCTTTGAAAAAGGAGGTGTTATGGCCGACACTCTTGACCAATTTTGGGACATATAATGTCAAGTAGGTGCCCCACCTGCTTGTCCTTTTAACTTGGGCCCTTTTGGACTTAATATTATTGGACCTTGGCTGTCCATTTTTTTCCTTTGTTCTTTTAATCAGCTTGGGACAGATTAGTGCAAGTAGGTGGTAACACTTGGCCCAATAACATGGTAAAACAAATCTTAGGAGGTCATGTACTTACTTAGTTTCACTTGGGCTTTATCCATAATGGCCAATTGGCAGATTTGGCTGTTGGGCCTTCTTTCATTCACATTTTCTTTAATAGGTTTGGGCTTCAAATGAGCCCCTAAATATAAGCCTAAATCTGGTCAATCAAACTTGGGCCCTTTAACTATAATATAGATTAAGTAGGTGATGCAACTGCTAGCTCAATTACCACCTTACTATAATTACTTAAATACTTTCCATCGGAGTTAACTTGCAATACATATGCTAAAACGTGCAAGGCATTACATCACCTTCCAAGCTAGTTTAAACCAACACTAATCATGTAAGAAACATGATCCCTCACCTACACTATAAGTATATGTCAAGTATAACATGAATAGAACTACCACATACAAAAATACAGGCCGTTACACTATTTTCTGTTGACGATGACGGATGTGCAGGACGATCCGTCGTGGAGATGACGGTCCGTCGAGAGCCTCCGTAGCCCCACACTTGGTCATAATTCCCCAATCTTCATTCAGCATCTCTTCCTCCATACGATGATGGCCACTTACGGACCATCGATGGCTCTGTAGGTAGTCACTTCTGCAGTTTCAGTCCAATTCTTCCGTGTTTTCATTCTGGACAGATTTCCTGCAAACAAAGAGAAAAATTCATTAAAACTAATACAAAAAGGCTTTAGACACACACGAAACATAAGGAAAAAGCATTGAAAGTACCGTGAAACCACAGTACATCAACACCCTCAACTTAAATTCGTTGTTTGTCCTCAAGCGACGCACTATGACTCACCACAAAATCTTTGTACAAGAGTATCCTTATTTTAGCTTTTAGCAATTATCTGGCTATCAATCCCGATTATTTTCATTATGTTTATTGCATGCATTCACTATTATGCTCGCTCATGTGGATCAGACCATGACACAAACTCATCACACACCGACACCTATCCTCTTTGATCTCTCACCAAGGTACCAATTTTCCGATATTGCAACTGGTGTCCTCACTTCAAAACAACATCCTCATTTTTCACACAATGATTTCAGTTTGAGTATAAGGATTATTTTTCAACACTCACTCTCAGAACAACTTCACACCTCATTTATACTTATTGCCATAGGCTTGCCCTTATTTTCACTGCTTTAAGTTCACCATAATAGACTCTTAGGATCACGATAGGACTTTCTTAGCTTGTAACTTAGGCTCGGGGTCAGGTAGGATACATTTAGATGAATTTTAGTGACTTATTGTCCTCCTTGACATAACGGCTAATCGTCCTACCTTTTCATCGTTTTATTCTGCCCTATTTCTTGATTTTCTTGTATTCTTTCACCTTGCTATTCTCCCTTCCTTTTGTGTAAGTGGCTCTTTTCTTTTCTTACCTGTATTTTCAAATTTTCAAAATTTTCACTTTTCTTTCAACTTTTCTTGAGCCACTTTTCTTTTGTTCTTTCTCTCTTTTTATTCTTTCAACCCCACTTTCCGGAGCATTCCTCATAATAGCCACCCTCAACTCATGGCTTTGCTATGAGTCAAGGTACACAATACCCAAAGTTGGGTCAGGGCCATGACAAGGTTGTTTTTCTGCATTAGCCACCCTCAACTTATGCTTTTGGCATAAGCTGAGGTGCACATGTCCAAGGAGGGACCAGGGCCACCACATTGTTCCCAGAAAAGATCAGTTGGGGTGAAAAAGAAAGGTCTATTATAAGCTCAAATCATTTGGATCAAGAAGGGATTAATTTCGTTCGGTTTCCTATTATCTAGGCTAGAGATTGACTCTTGAATAAGAGCCTATGATCCTTTCCTAATTGTCTACACGGCTTACTTTTAGCAGGACTAACCAAATAAGTTTTAGATCAGTACCAGTGGTGGAATATTCACATTTTCCTCACACTCACTTGACATCTCATTACTCTACCAAATTATGAGAAACCTAGTTCGAGTCTTAGATTTAGGGTCATGTAGTGATGTATCTCTATGTCATGCTTAGAGCCACAAATTTATAATTTACTGTGCCTAGTCATGCAACATTTTCTTTAAATCAGGATATCATTCTGTTTAGCCATCATGCTTCAGATTCCATTCCTATACTATGTACAATAGATACCAACATGCCAGTTCAACAATAAAATAAGCAGTCTCTTAGGGAAAAAGAACACAGGCAAGAAAACCCCAAGAGAGGATCGTGAGTTGGGCGGCTATTCAGACTTCACCCTAGCACTCACTTTCCATTTACCCCACCCCCAACAAAAAAGACATGCAATTGTCCCCAATGCATAAAAGTATATAAGACAGAGTGGTAGGTGAAGCAAACCTGTGGCGCAAAGCACCGGTGATCAACAAGCTGGCGGGTCTGGTTTCTCGAAACCCGCTTCCTCTGAAGTAGGGACACCATCAGTAGTGTCCTCAGCAATGACAGCACCTCAATAGTGCTCCTCTTAGCCTTTGCAACTCTGGAACTAGACGCCCCAGCAGCCACCTCCATAACCCTTAACTGGCGGTCCTCCTCATCAATCAGCGAGGCTCTCCTTGCAGCCTCCAACTCATGGCGCTCTTTCTTTCGAGCCCCGGACTCATACTCATCTCTAGTCCGGTGCCTCTTGTCACGCTCTCGTGGTGGAGGTGGTGGCACATCAGTACTGGCAAACAGGGCAGCCATCACCGTGTCCTCAGCATGCTCTGCAGAAGGGGCCTCAGACTCGGGCACCCGAGCCTCCAGTATAGTGTCCAAGTTGGCGCTCAGACTCTCCACAGCAGCCTGGAGAGTCTTCACATCCACTGTAGGGGCTGGCCGAGTGAGAACCCGCAGCTCAAATGCGTCCAAACGCTGGTGGACCTCCATGATCTTCCGCTTAGTGTGCTGGGCCATCCTCCTCTCTATACGCTCTTCTGCCTCAGCAATAGACCTCTTCATCCAAGGCTGGATGTGATGCAGAAGTGTGGCCATTTGGGCCTCTAGTTTCTGGACCCTAGTAAGCGGGACCAGTGTAGCAGAAGGGATAGAGCGGGAGGAGCTCAGAGCGGTGATACCACCCGGAATAGACTCGACCGGAGTGGTGTCGGTAGGCTCAGATGTAGCCGGATTAGCCCCTTGGGCTTGCTGTACCGTGGCTGCCAGGTTCTCACCTAGCTTCTGCACCTCTATACGGGGCTCTCTGTTGGGAGCCAACTCATTCACCTCATCTCGAATGAGACTGATATCAACCTTGCCAGGCGGGGTCTTGATCATATCAATGTGCCACACAGGCACTCCTGCAGACCTGCACAATGCAAAAACCATGAACGGGAATGGGTAAGTACTAGTGGCCTTAAAGGCCCTCTCGTGCATCACCGCCTGTAATAGCCATGCGAAGTCCACCTCGAACCCCGCAATCATGGCAGCCATCAGCACTGCACGATCCCAGGTGACAATATTATCAGCAACAGCGGGGGAAGGCAGTGTCGGACCAATAGCCATAGGAACTTGGCTGTGAAGGTGAGGTTGGCCTTCTTAATACTCCCCTTGGTCTCCCGCACCCAATCGATAGCCTCACCATCTACGGAGAGGTACTGTGTAATCCACCGCTTGGTGGTCTCTCTTACCTCTGGCTCACGCTGGAACGGACCATATTTGATCAATTTCCACTGATAGTCAAAATCGGCGGTGAGAGGAGTCGGGGTGGCATCAACATTCGCGCCATAGAGAAATCTGCGGATGGCCTGCAAAGAAATATCAACCCGCTTACTGCGGACTCGGATGTACTCCAATGGTGCATGCTTGGCGGGGGATGCACGCCTGTCCAGCTGAGATCGGAGAGTCGCCACATAGGAGGCATAGAGCTCTCGGACCATCTCCTCGCTATAGCGGCCCACATCTCGGGCCGTCCACTCCAGCCAATGTCTGGTGAACAACTCATGAATGACCGGCATGGTGGGAAAGCTCCCTATGAGAACCCGCCGCTCAAGTGTCAGGGTCCGGGTCATGACCCCCTTGTCATTGGGCATCTTGGCATCAGTCTAGATCTGGTATTGCCCCTCGACACACCACCGGTTGGGCTGATCAGCAACCGGAGCGGGGACACCAGTCTGGGGTGCTGGAGTAGAGTCAGCACTGTCAGCCTCATCAGACGAGGCAGAAGCAGAAGTGTAACGACCCGCTAGGTCATTTTGAGAACTAGAACTATTTTGACTCCTTCCGGAAAATTTAAAGGGGTATTTTAAACTATTCAGTAACTACAATTTTATAGTTAATGATTCTTTTTCCTAAATATTTAATATAGTGATAGTTAATGGGCCAAGTGTGTAATTATGTTAAGTTAGTGGGATATCCCACTTTCAATACTTAATTAGCTATTGGAAAGAAAAAAAAAAGGGAAGATGCAACGTGGTCCCTTCCTGGTTGAATTAAATTGTTATGGTGGAAAAAGTAATCATTAGGAATGATTACTTTCATTATTAAAAGGCTAAATTGGATGGGAATTGAATTGTGTTCTAAAAAATAAAAAAAATAAAATGTACCGTCATTTGAGAAACCTTATTTTGGGTTCTGCCAAAAATTCTTGCTATCCTTAGATGTTAGACGTATGATATTGTGTTAGTATTAGTATATTAGGATTTTTGGAGAGGTTAAGGTTCAGCTGTTGGCTGGAAATTTAGCAAATATGATAATTTAGCATATAAACTATATCAAGATTTGGAGCTTCATTAGAGATATGAGTGAGTTTTAAGGTCTATGATGGACATATAATAATTTGAATGTCTACAAACTTGCTTACTTACGAATATTGTATCATTGGTAGATTGAGAATGTTTCGAAACTTTGCGAAAGGGGAAGGAACCATTTTGAGGATTCGTGGCACGAGTTCGGCATTTAAGGTATGTTAAGACTTTTTAGACTTGTTGAAGGACGTTTTCCTAATTAAAGATTAAAAATGAAATCGACAAAGGGGTAAGGGCGAAAGATGGGGTCTCGTACCAATGGTGTGACGGGCATTGGTACGAGTACCGGTGTTATAAAAGGGAAAGTTACAACTATAGAATGTGGATTGTAATTTGAGAATGCCAAAACATATGGGCATTAGCTGATATATTATTGACTTGAAATCCTTGTGTGATTGTGTTTTCTTTATTACACCCGTATAGTTGTGATAATTGAGGTGATTATGTATTATGTTGATACTTGATTGATTGAGGTGCATCATCATCCCCTTATTTGAAATAATATTGTGTACATGCATTGACATGAGATTGAGTATAAGTTGGGCACGTGGAGATCATCCGTGCTGGGGATGGTGAGATGTTAAGATTGTAAATTGGGCACGTGGAGACCGTCCGTGCGGAAATTGTTGATTTTATGATTGTGCGTTGAGATCGTCCGCACAGACACGTGGAGATCGTCCGTGTCGGTATATGGACCTCGCGAGTCCCCCATGGGTCATGAACTCTCGATGTATTTCCGAGGAGTATCATGTATATACGGTTAAGAGAGTACTGGGTATTCTGAGACATATCATTTCATGGTGTCATATTGCATTGCATCTCATGACATCCCTCGTTCTTGGTAATTATGTGAATTATTTGGTGGTTGTAAGTTATTTGATGTTTGCTTACCTCTATTTGATGAAATTTGACTGGTAAGTGTAATATAGACTTGTATAACTAAAGAATTGATTTTTCTTATATAAACTCCCGTCACTACTTCTTCGTTGTCGGTCAATGAGATATACTGTGTACACGTGGTTTCGTACTCATACTACACTTGCTGCACTCTTTTGTGGTGCAGATTGGATTCAACTTCATGTGCTTTTCGTGGAGCTTTCGTAGCTGAGTTTTGTGGTGAGCTACTTGGCTATTATGTGGCCCGCACCTCCTTCTACATCTCTAGTTTTCATTTATTTTAGTATTTAGGGTATTCCTTGCGTTTAGGTTGGTTATTTAGTTTCAGACTTTTATCGTAGTTTAGAGGCTCTTGTACTTATGACACTAAATCTTGGGATAGTAAATTTAGATTTCCGCATTTCATACTTGTAAATGACTTAGTAATTGGATATTATGTTTTCGCTTATTTTTCTACTTAAAATATTGAATTGAATCGATAAAAGTATTGAGTTGGCTTACCTATCGGTTGGGAACATAGGTGCCATCACGACCTGTGATTTTGGGTCGTGACAAATTGGTATCAGAGCCCTAGGTTCATTGGTCTCACGAGTACAAGAGCTGAGTCTAGTAGAGTCTTGCGGATCGGTGCGGAGACGTCCGTTACTTATCTTCGAGAGGCTACAGGACTTTAGGAAATTTTCTTCTTTCATTCCTTATCGTGCGAGTGTGGTTTGGTTTAAGGTTAAAATTTCTTGGTTTATTTTCTCATCAACGGTGATGAGACATTTTCAAATTTAACCCTTATTAAAGGGGATGTCATTGTGTGGTTGAGTACATATGTTACGTGGTTAGGAAAATATCTTGATAATGAGCCTTTCAATTCAAAGGAAAGAAATTGACGATGTTGGAGATAGTAAGAATGATTTTTTTTCTCGAGATATTAATTAGACAAGGATACTAAAATTTCATTTGAATTTATTAGGATAATTTTATGACTCGTCCTTACGATTAGTGAATAATTTAGTAAGAAAAAAAAATTATAATGTTGATTTCTTAAAGAGAAGTGTAAGGTTTGGAAGATTCATTTCATCAAATACGAGTTTAGTGATTATGGTAAGGCTAGAGGAGAGATGTTGAGAAAGGATAGAGATATAAAATGTGATCATTTCTCATGACTTTTGAGAGGGGTAATAATTGTATGATTATTTTTTTTTATCCTTTAGAGTGGAGGTATACTAAAGATAAATTGAATAGTTCAAGTTGAATGACACTATGACCATGTTGTTGTTTATATTAAGGAAGTCACAATGTTGGTTAAGTCCAATACATCAAAAGATTTTTTTTGTTAAGGAATTTTGGAATGAATAATTGTATGAAGCTGCATGAGGACACCTATATAGATGTATGCATAGTATTTATGCGTTGCTAAATAGGTCATAGACCAATATAGTAATGACTGAAAATATTACCTTCATAAATAACTAATTATATTGAGATAATCAAGGTGGTTCAAAGTATCATTCGATATGCTCTTAGTTGACTATAGTTTCATTTGAATGTAGATCTACTTTGTTAGTACATACCTTATTTTGTTTTGAATATGTTTTGAAGCTCTTCTTCTATGTTTGCACATATTCTTAACCGGTAGACGATTCTTAGTGGTAGATCGATTACATCGATCTTATATTGATGACTTGGTAGTACATGACACGCGGACATACTTAACTATTCTTAAGGTATTAGACTTCAATAGCATATAAAAAAATGGAGTAAATTTCTCTACATCATACAGTTTCATACTAACTTCAAATATGTTGATATTTCAAAATTTAAGTGGCAGGATAATCTCAGTACCCATTCAAAAAGAATAAGGGTTGCTTCACCTATCCGTCTTATGTTTGTGATACTATGATGATATGTCTCCTTTAGAGCCCATTTCAATGGTGCAACAGTTTGTTTTTGGGGGGTATTCTATGTGTGTTTGATATAAATATTAGTATTGACTTATAGTTAAACACTTGGCCTATTTCTATTATTTCTTATTGGAATACTTCAATGAATTTGAAAGAAAGGTAACAAGACTTATTGAGTAGAAAATTTTGTTGGATCAAGTATACTTTTATTTGGTGTTTCTTTATATTTATATTTTGATTGGGTATTAATGTAGAAAGGTGAGTGGTTGCTTATGCGTAGAGATAATTGAAAGTTGATGAAAAGAATTGTCTTAGTTATAACTTAAACATGGTGGTGGTGGTGCTTGCATTAAAATTGTAGAGGCATATATTTATAGTGTGTAATGCGAGGTGTTTTAGTATAATATTTAATAAGAGGAATTTACATTTAATACAATGGATATGGAAGTTTATCAAAGACTATAGAATGATTATTGGTTATCTTTTGGACAAAGTGAATGTGATAGTAGATAACATAGGATTTTTAATACAATGAGTATGGATAGTCTACCTTTGTTAAAAGGAGGTGAGATAATGCTTATGGGAGAAGATTCGTGTTCGATACTTTGGTGGTGGAACTTTGTGTAAGACTTATATTACGATAAGATGTTACAAGGAGAAGTCAAGCAGAAAATTCTTGGTGGTGAGTGATTTTTAAGGATATAGAATTTATTTATGTTCTTCCAGTATGTTAGCTGACTAGATTAATCATGAAATAGGTCGATAGTTTAGATTTTTATTCATCCATAGGCGAGGCAATTGGGTATATTTTAACTTGTAGCAATATAATCGATCGTATCGTATGAAGGGATTGGATTTGTATCTCGTGTTTGAATTGTTATAAAGTAAATTATGAGCACTAAAATCATGAAAGTATGAATTAAATGAGGCTTATACAAGAGTTGGAGTGGAAACATATTGCTATAGATTTTGTGGTAAGGTTGCCACGTATTATGTGTAAGTTTGATATTCTACGGGTTATAGTGAATCGAGTGACCAAGTCTATATATTTCATATCAATTCAGACTACTTATAGTTCGGAGAAGTTAGTCTAAATCTACATCCGAGAGATAGTTTTGTTGTATAGAATAACCATCTCTATTATTATTTTTAAGGTGCATAATTTATATCTCATTTCAAAAGGTTTATGCTGAAAGAATGGGGTACTCACGTGGATCTTGGGATGGTGCATATGAGATTCAATATTACTTAATTGGAGTCTTTCTTATGAGGAGAAGCCGATAACTTACATTGAAGGGAAAATTATGAACTTGAGATCAAAATAAGTTATTTCAAGGGATGAATATGCTACTTGAGAGAGTGAGTTGGACACGAAGATAAGATTTTCATTTTTTTTTGTTTTAAGCATTCAGTTACTTTTGCTTTTAACGTTCGAGGACGAACGTTTATTTTAGTGGTAGATGATGTAACGACCCGCTAGGTCGTTTTGAGAACTAGGACTATTTTGATTCCTTCCGAAAAATTTAAAGGGGTATTTTAAACTATTCAGTAACTACAATTTTATAGTTAATGATTCTTTTTCCTAAATATTTAATATAGTGATAGTTAATGGGCCAAGTGTGTAATTTAAGTATTTCCTATACCACTTGGCCATATAATTATGTTAAGTTAGTGGGATATCCCACTTTCAATACTTAATTAGCTATTGGAAAGAAAAAAAAAGGGAAGATGCAACGTGGTCCCTTCCTGGTTGAATTAAATTGTTATGGTGGAAAAAGTAATCATTAGGAATGATTACTTTCATTATTAAAAGGCTAAATTGGATGGGAATTGAATTGTGTTCTAAAAAAATAAAATAAAAAATGTACCGTCATTTGAGAAACCTTATTTTGGGTTCTGCCAAAAATTCTTGCTATCCTTAGATGTTAGACGTATGATATTGTGTTAGTATTAGTATATTAGGATTTTTGGAGAGGTTAAGGTTCAGTTGATTTTAGCAAATATGATAATTTAGCATATAAACTATATCAAGATTTGGAGCTTCATTAGAGATATTAGTGAGTTTAAGATCTATGATGGACATATAATAATTTGAATGTCTACAAACTTGCTTACTTACGAATATTGTATCATTGGTAGATTGAGAATGTTCCGAAACTTTGCGAAAGGGGAAGAAACCATTTTGAGGATTCGTGGCACGAGTTCGGCATTTAAGGTATGTTAAGACTTTTTAGACTTGTTGAAGGACGTTTTCCTAATTAAAGATTAAAAATGAAATCGACAAAGGGGTAAGGGCGAAAGATGGGGTCTCGTACCAATGGTGTGACGGGCATTGGTACGAGTACCGGTGTTATAAAAGGGAAAGTTACAACTATAGAATGTGGATTGTAATTTGAGAATGCCAAAGCATATGGGCATTAGCTGATATATTATTGACTTGAAATCCTTGTGTGATTGTGTTTTCTTTATTACACCCGTATAGTTGTGATAATTGAGGTGATTATGTATTATGTTGATACTTGATTGATTGAGGTGCATCATCATTCCCTTATTTGAAATAATATTGTGTACATGCATTGACATGAGATTGAGTATAAGTTGGGCACGTGGAGATCATCCGTGCTGGGGATGGTGAGATGTTAAGATTGTAAATTGGGCACGTGGAGACCGTCCGTGCGGAAATTGTTGATTTTATGATTGTGCGTTGAGATCGTCCGCACAGACACGTGGAGATCGTCCGTGTCGGTATATGGACCTCGCGAGTCCCCCATGGGTCATGAACTCTCGATGTATTTTCGAGGAGTATCATGTATATACGGTTAAGAGAGTACTGGGTATTCTGAGACATATCATTTCATGGTGTCATATTGCATTGCATCTCATGACATCCCTCATTCTTGGTGATTATATGAATTATTTGGTGGTTGTAAGTTACTTGATGTTTGCTTACCTCTATTTGATGAAATTTGACTGGTAAGTGTAATATAGACTTGTATAACTAAAGAATTGATTTTTCTTATATAAACTCCCGTCACTACTTCTTCGTTGTCGGTCAATGAGATATACTGGGTACACGTGGTTTCGTACTCATACTACACTTGCTGCACTCTTTTGTGGTGCAGATTGGATTCAACTTCATGTGCTTTTCGTGGAGCTTTCGTAGCTGAGTTTTGTGGTGAGCTACTTGGCTATTATGTGGCCCGCACCTCCTTCTACGTCTCTAGTTTTCAATTATTTTAGTATTTAGGGTATTCCTTGCGTTTAGGTTGGTTATTTAGTTTCAGACTTTTATCGTAGTTTAGAGGCTCTTGTACTTATGACACTAAATCTTGGGATAGTAAATTTAGATTTCCGCATTTCATACTTGTAAATGACTTAGTAATTGGATATTATGTTTTCGCTTATTTTTCTACTTAAAATATTGAATTGAATCGATAAAAGTATTTTGGCTTACCTATCGGTTGGGAACATAGGTGCCATCACGACTTGTGATTTTGGGTCGTGACATTTTTTCACTTCCTTTTATCCATTCTTTAGGTTTTCTTTGTTTATTATTTACTCTTTTTGCTCCTATTTTATTTCCACATGGTGTAGTAAACCACCAATGAGTTTTTGTTATAATATGAGGATACAATTTTTCTAAAAATGGCATTCCTAATAACATATCTTTTGTTGTAAATTCAAAATTATACATTTCTTCTATTATCAATATTTTGTCCCATATTTGTATTTTTATATTTTTTGCTTTATATGTAATCATACTACTTTCATTATTAAATCCTGTTACTACCATAGGTATTTTTAATTTTTCCCATTTATCTTCTGGTAAACAATTATATTTACATATATTTGTCTCTGCTCCTGTATCTATCATAGGTGTGTAATATCTGTTGTGATATCCTTCTACAATAATTTTTGCAAGTATATATATTTTCATTATTCATTGTATTCTTTAATAACTATTTTCTTATTTTGGCAAGTTATAATGAATTGTTCATCTTCTATTTTATATGGTTTAACTTTATCTAACCATTTTATTCCTAAGGTAATATTTTGATTTCCTTGGTAAATTTTAAATGGTATTACTAATGGTATTCCTCCTATAATTATTTCTTTTTCTGTTATCTCTTCATTTATATTTACTATTTCTTTAGGTAATCCAGGGCATAATTGTCCTGTTTTTATAATTTCCGTTTCTAATACTAATTCTCTAGTTATATAATTCTCTTCTTGTCCTGTATTTATTAATATTTTATATCTTCTTTGATCTATTATTCCGGTTATAAAATAATGATTGAGTGTTTCTTCTTCTGTATTTAATATTTTAGGAATTTCATATTTTCTTTTAGATGTACTGGCTCTTGATGAGGTAGTTCTAATTAATGTATTTGGTACACTTGAAGTACTCAATCTTTCTTTTACTATCTCCAAATCTTCTTCCATGTCAATTTCTTTATAACTATAGTCATTGTTATCTATTATAGTAATTATTTGTTCAAAAGGGTTTTCTATTTTTATTCTATCAATTTTATTTTGTGCCATTACTTTATGTTTTGTTGTTAATATATATAAGTTTTTACATCTTGCTGTAAATATTTTACTACCTGGTGCTAATTCTATTCCAGATAATTTCCAATATAAAACTAATGATTTGTCTATATTTCTATCTGTTAATGCTATTGAATAATTAGCACTTATTATAAATTTAATTTTTTGGTATATTAAATTTCCTTTTACTGCACTAATTACACTTTTTTCTATAGGATGTAATATTCTATCATCTGCTAAATATATTTCAATAGGTGTATCTATTTCTTCTCTAAAACATGCTTTTATTAGTATTTCTGTTCCTCCTAAATGTACATATTTTATAGGTACTTTAGCTTTTATATCTTGTATTTCTTTATTTATTATTCTCTTATTTAATATAGGTATTTGTGCTTTTCCTTTTGTATATTTACAATCTACAATATGTTCTTTTTGACTAACTACATAGTATTCTTCTTTTTGTCTTTTAAACCAATTTTTTAAAGTAGGTATCTCAAGTACTTTATCTACGCTTAAATCTAATTCTTTATTTTTTATTTGTTGAAAATTTTTATTATCAAATATAATTTTTTGTTCTACTGATTCTTCATTTTGATATTCTTCTTTAGATATTATTTTTATGTCTCCTTCAGTCATTATATTTCTTCATTTATCATTTCATTATTTAATTTCATATCTATTTCTATATCTTCGGATTCAATTTCAATGTCAGATAATTCATATATACTATCATTTTAACTTAATTCATAGTCTATATAATCTATCTGCATATATTTTCATCATCCATAATTATTTCTACAATTTGTTTACCTTTTAAATTTTTAGGTAATTTACAATCTCTAGCTAAATGTCCTAATTTTCCACAATTGTAACAAGTACAATCTGATAATTTTCTTTTTGGTCTATATGGTCTTTTTATTTTATAATTTTTTACATAATATCTTTTTCTTGGATTTTTATATTTATATCTGGTTTTAGTTTTTCTATAATTTTTATATTTTCTAGGTTTTTTATAATATTTATCTTTACAACCAAATTGTGGTGCTATTTTATTTTTGCAACATGCTAAATTTTTAATTAATACTTTTTCCATTTTTATTTTTTCTTTTTGGGTTTCACATAATTGTATAAACCATTGTTGTAAAAATTTTATTCTAGCTCCTAAAGTATCTGTTATTCCTTCATTATTCCAATCTTTAATTACGTTTGTACTAAATGGTTCTGGAAATTTTGTAAAATATTGTTGTCTTATTTCTTTTGCTTCATCTATATTATATCTTGCTTTGTAATAATATTCTTTAAATGCACATGTATATTCTTGTATGTAACACATATTACATATTGCTAATTTTGACATTAGTTGTCTATTTATTATTTTTTCTTTATTTTGTTCCTTTATTTCTGTAGTCATACCTCCAAATTCATTTCTTATGGCTAATTCATATTTATCTAATATATCTATATTTGTTGTTGATGTTGATCCATCTATTTTTTTATCTCTCCTAAGTGTTGCTATACTTTCTGATGGTAAATTTTCTATCCATAATTTTGTTGTTCCTACTAATGTTCTTTCTATATATCTTGGTGTGTCTTTTACTGTTATTTTGTTATCAACTAGCTGTTTAGATATATTTCCTACCCATAATAAAATTACTTTATTTATATCTATTACACTGTCTAAATCTAAAAAGTTATTTTGTTCAATTATTGGTCTAGGTATCCATTTTTTATTTAATCTACTATTCCATATTGCGTTTGCTCTGTCTGATCTTTCATAACTTTCTGTATAATAAGTTGGTGTTGATCTTGTAGGACTATTCCTAGGACTATTATTTGGAGTTTTAACTCTTGATGTACCTGGTTTATTTATATCTCCTGTATTTATTTCTAATTTTTTCAGTTTATCTACTTGTTCTAGAAGTTTGTATATGTTTCACTTATATCACTTATTTCTGAATTTTGATCATTCATTGTATCTAATTCGTTTATTTCATCATTGATTTCATTGATTTCAAGATTTTCATTTTCATTTAATATTTGTTTCATTTTATTTATTTCACTAGTCAATTCAACTTCTTTTTCTTTTTTTTTTCTATTTGTTTTTCTTTTTGTTTAGTTTCATATAATAATTTTAACTGAGCTAATTCTTTTTCTAATTCACTTATTTTTGTATTTTTTGTTTCTTCTATCTTTTGTACTTCTTGTTTTGCTTGTGATTTTATTTTTTCAATTTCTTTGGCTTTATCTATTTCTTCATTTTCTTTTGTTATTCTTATAATAGCTGTTAAACTATCTTCTAATTTTGCTGTTTCTTTTTCTAACATTAAATATAATTTATCTTCTATTTTTTTATATCTTCTATTTGTATCCCTAGGAATTCTATCTGTGATTTCATAATTTCTGCTTTCTTTTTACTTAGGCTTATGCCAGACTGTTTAATTATAGATATGAATTTTTCTAATAAATTAATATGCTCATCTTGTGTTCTTGAATATAATAATATATCATCTATATAAACTATGCAATTTTCTAATTGATTAAAATAGTTATCCATAAAATGCTGATATCTACCTGGTGCATTTTTATATCCAAATGGTAAAACATTTCATTCATAGAAACCTTGTGGTACTGTGAATGCTGTTAGTTGTTTAGATTCTTCTTCTAGTTTTAAATGATAAAATCCTGATTTACAATCAAATTTACTAAAGTAATTATATCCTTGTATCTGTCTTATTTTTAATATCTTATTTGGTATAGGATAATTATAAGTTTTAGTTTTGGCATTTAGATTCCGGTAATCTATAACCATTCTACTTTTACCTCATTTTTGTTCACTATGTTTATTTACTATAAAAGCCGGACTTGTATGTTTACTATTACTCTTTTGTATGTAATTATTTTTTAATAGTTCATCTATATGCATTTTAAATTCTTTTAAATCATCAAAATTATATTTTAATGGTTTTTGTGTTATTATACTATTTTCATCTATTAACTCAATTTTTACTTTTGTCTTATGTTTTTCCCATCCTTGTAATGGATTTTCACTGTATAATATTTCTAATTGTTCATTAATTATTTTGACCTTATCTATTGTAAATATAATAATTTCTAGTTGGGTTATTTGTTTGTTATTTATATTTTCCATTTCTTGGTTTATTTTTTCACTTCCTTTTATCCATTCTTTAGGTTTTCTTTGTTTATTATTTACTCTTTTTGCTCCTATTTTATTTCCACATGCTGTAGTAAACCAACTTTTCTTTGTATTGATATTACTTTACTACTTACTCCTGCAAATATATTTTCTTCTAATCTTTCTTTTTTAAATTCTAATTCGTATCTTTTTTCATTTATGTTATCTAGCAGTTGTTGTTTATATGTTTCTCTGTCCATATTGTTTCTTTAAATAACAAATATATTTATATTCTGTTTTGGAAATTATATCTATCAACAGATTTTCTTTAGTATCTTTTTTAGTAATTTTTAATAATTCATATTTTATATATAAATTATTTAACTTTTTCTTTATCTTTCTTACTTTTCTTTCTATATTATTATTTACTTTTTTCATTTTTTAAGAAAATATTTTTTCATAATATTCTTTTTTAACTAAATTTAATCTTTGTATTTCTTTAGCATTAGTTTCTATATATTCTAAATATTCTTCTTCTCTAAGATATATATATATATTTACATTTTCAATTAATAATTTTTCTTCTAGCTCTATCTTTTCTTTAGTTTCTTTCCATAATTGCAAATATCTATAATTTATCATTGATCTCTATATAATTCTAGATCATCATATAAATAATCTATATCAAAATCATCTGGTATAATTAATTCTGCCCAATCATGAATTGTTTCTTCAATTATTTCGTATGTTACTAATCTATCATAGATTATTCTTCTTATATCAGCATCAAGATCTTTCAATATATAAAATAATAATATCATGTAGGTGTCGTCGATGGCACTGCATTTTTCCTGCACGTTTTTAAGTTGGTCTTAACTAATTAATTAAGGGGTTATGTCATTGGTTAGGGGTTTAAGGGAGTCTAATTAAGTTAATTAAACCCCCATATAAAGACCCCAACCCCATTAGATTAATTACAACTCACAAAACAAATCCTCTTCCTTCTCTCTTCTTTCTCTTTCTATTGGAAGACACCATTGAAGACCAAGCTAGGGAAGGGTTTTGGGGGCTGTAAAGGGGAAATTTCACCATCAAATCTTCATCAAACGTTTAGGTATGGGATCTATTCACCTTAGACACTTCTTTCCTCAAAGGGTTCATTCAAAGTTTTTCTAAAAATTGAGTTTTCAAGTGGGTTTCATCTAATGTCGAAATGGATGTTGTGAACTAAGTTTCTTATGCTTTATTTAGGATTAATGGATAGATTAAAATGTAATTTAACTTGATTATGATAATTGTTGATGTTTAGGTCTAAATTGTAGAACATGATGTTATTATGATTAGATTGAGATGAATTCTAGGTCTATCATTCTAGTTATTGAGATATGGGTTTAGGTTGTGAAGTATATTGTGAAATTGACCTAAGTATCTTGTCTTAAGATATAATTTAGTATTGAATTGTGTTATAATGATGCCATTGGTCTTTTTATTCTATTGGATATCATTGTGTGATGATGTTACTCCCCTAACTGGTTTGAGTTATGGGTTGATGGTAAGACCTTGATGATGAACTATAAAGGAGACTTGGTAAGTATTGTGATCCCTATACTTTACTTCAAACTATGGTTAACTGTGATTAAGTCATGACGTTGTAATGGAGTATGCCTTGTTTAGGATTGATTGGGTGGTATGATGTTGAATTGAAATATCTTGACTATTGTGGTAAGGTCGATTAAGATGAAAGGTTATAAGGATGTCGATGACTACCCATGTGCCTTATTATGAATGAATATGTAAATGTGTTAACCTTACTTATATGGATTGTGATGAAAGGATTATACTCATGCAATTCCTATTGAGCTATGATGATGATGATTATACAATGGCTAGACCCTATGACCTAAACTAAAATGAAGTAATGGTCTATGTCGGTTATGGCAAGTGTTCCCTAAACTAAAATGAAGTAATGATGTATAAACTAACTAGAGTGACTTGAGCGGTTTGACTTAGCTTAGGTAGGGGTATGTGATTCTACATATGCCTTTCACTAGTTTGCCTTGATGGGAAATTTAGGAGGTTGATATTATGTATGTGTATGATGATAAATGTAAATGATATAATATGATGATGATGATGCTTATGAAAATGTAATTGGTACTTATTGTTAAAGTATGGTTTTATGTATACTTGAAGATTATATTATGTGAAATGGGTTATTAGTCATGATTCTTGTTGGGTTACTTGATTGAGTAAGGTTATGGGGCTTTGCTTGGTCATTTCACTTGATGACTTTATGGGGATTCATGATTGGTTGTCTTGCTTTATTACGTTATGATAAACTATTATTCATGCTTGTGGTGGTAATACTTAATGATAAAGTTGTTTTGGATTATGGGTTCAAGTATGTTAATATGCATATAACTTGCTTTGACTTGTTGAACATGTCTTTAGTGATTGGTATGGTTTGCTTGATTGTGCATAAGACTTTCAAAAGGTAAAATGGCATGATTTAACTAAATGTCCTTTTTAGCATGATTTGGTGTTATATGTGCATATGGTCTCATACTTAGTACAAGTGGCGTACTAACCCCATTTTCTCCCTTTTTCCTAAACATTTTATGTTCCGGTCGTTGAAGGCTCATTCGACATGAATTGAAGAAGATATGGATATTCTCTACCATCCAAGTGTGTAGGTCCTCACTTTCCGAGGGCGATGCCATTATCTAGCTTATGGAGTTGTTTTACTTTTAAGACTCTTATGTTCTTTCTATTTTCATTCGGGTACGAATTTATATAAGCCTATATGTGGCTTCTTTACATTGATGTAGGGCTATACCAAAATTTCTATGATCGTTTTAGATGGTTATGAGATGAGACAATCTTTAGACTTCTATCTTATATATATATATATATATATATATATATATATATATATATATATATATATGTATATGTATGTATATATATATATATATATATGTATATGTATATGTATGTGCAATAAAAGTAGAAGACTATGTAATCTTCTTATACGAAGGGTCTATGTATACTCGATATATATATATATGTGTATGTAGAGGTCTATGTAAACCTCAATGTAGAAGTAGTAAAAGTTCTTAAATTTTCTGTATTTTTGACATATGAATGTTATGACGAATGCTAAGAGGCTAGTCTTAGTCCTCAAAGAGGACGACGACGCCGTTTACGTCTAGGGGGTGCTCCCCGGATGTGAGAACACCAATGGAAGGTGTTCCACTAAGCCAAAGTAGAACCTTAACATACGTCCTATAATCCTAAGTGAATTCACTTGCTAGATCCTATGTGGCAAGCATAGTTTATGGAACTAAGAGATAGGTATGATCCCTCTGCATGCCATTTGGCAATTGGAGCCTCATATCATGAGAAAACATGGGTGAACCCCTTACTCAAGGGTAAGCCACCACCTCTTGTGTATCCATAGGTGAGTATTCCTCTAAGGGAAGTCAACACTCTATAAGGAACAAATGGTGAGTCTTTCTCCAAGGGAAGTCAACACCTCTCATTGTTAAGTTCACTTGGTGCTAAACTAAGTTCCTTTTATTGAAAATCCTTTATTATAATTTTCATAAAACATAGGCTTAGGATATTTGTTCCTCATATGCTTATAGCATATTCAAGCACCTATCTAGTTTTAGAGTACTCTTGGGCACACCTTTCAAGGCCCCTCTATTGACCAGATCTTCATACATGTGTGTGTACTTATATGTGAGCAAACCTTTCACATAACATATAAATGTCACACATGATCATATATCAATGCATTAGTCTATAAGTATAACTATATGAGTAATCCTTTCATATAAACACACTAAGACACTGTGCACATTCATACTTCATCATACAATATAAGTAATATTCATAATATGTCAATACATCCATTTTCATGTACATAGAAATCAAACCTAGAAATTATCCTATCAAGGTACACATGTGCAATGCATAGACAAGGTCCCATACCCTTGCCCATACTAGTACACCTATCAAGTCATCCTTGTTAAGGAAACACACATCATACTTTCATATACATAAGCTTAACATGCATATTAGTAGACATTAGTGCTTATGAGAATTACCTTTTCATTTAGACACCATGAACTTTTAATACTTTAAGCATGCATGAAGTGTGAGTATGTGTGTACATTGGTTGACATGATCACATAATGTCTATCAACAACACATTGAGGCAGCCATACTCTTAAGACCATATTACACTTTCAAGTATAGACCATACAACATAATTTAGCATAGGGGACAAGACTATCTTCACATTACACTTTAAGACTCCTAACATTAGCTATTCACACATTCACATAGGGGTACATGGGTAGGGGTCATCAATCCTTAACACTTCATTAATGGCAGCACCTACACATGATTTTACATAACCAGTTACATGCTCATAACAATAGTAAAATAACCTAGATTCACAATTAAAGTAGAAGACTAGGAACAAGTTACATATAAGGTGATCATCATAACCTCTCATTCATATATTCATCAATTTTCCTTCAATGTCATGGTCAACACATATATAATGACAATAAATTAAACACTGCCACCATAAGTGGACCATACCACACAATGCCATACAAGGCTTCAACAACTACAATAATATAGAAAAATAAAGAAATAGAAGAGTAGAGCAATTCTTACCAATCCTTTAGCCTTTGATCATCATTGACTATTACAACTTTTCATCAATAAATCAAGTATAGGCAGTAGCTAAAGTGCCATAATTATATATAAAGTCATGTATAAGCTACTACAGTATCATGCTACAACTAGTACAACACATTAACATACTAGAAGGTAGAAGGACATAGACCATTAACCAATTTCACTTGCATGGATTATAAATCATATTTCATTAATGTTATCAATATAGGGAAGTGGCTAAATATACACTTAACATATCAAAATCATGCTTAAATCCCTACAAGATCAAGATACCAACATAGGCATTAAACTATCAATTCACTAGAGAGTAGAGAAAATAGGCAATGCTACTGATTCACTAAAGCCTTGATCATCAATCATATTTTTAACAATAATGTACATGTTACGGAGTATCTAAATATATCAGTACTCAAAAGGAATCATACTTCATCTAACCAAAAATTGAGATCACATCTCATACATAGTATTATCAATCGATAGACTAGAAGAACTTAGATCAATTTGTGCCAATCCTTCTTTACTTTGATCATACGAGATTCATATCCATAATTAAATCATAATATTAACCTAAAACAGTAGCTACAATCATCTTAACATAATCAAAATCTTACAACAATCACCATGAAGCCGAACTTACAGTGAATACATAAAACATAGACTAGTTTATTTCAAATCTTCATACATTGATCCACATGGATAATTCATCAACAATTAACTATCAATATAAATACTAGATAGTAGACATAAGAATTTTAACATTATTTAATCACAAATCGATATGCATAAAATCAAGATCATAAAGCCATACATAGGCTAAAATCGAGTTCGTGAAAGAGCATGGGCTCATCATGCAATTGGATTTAAAACCACGTCAAAATCAGTAGATAATCATCAATACATTCATATCATGCTTTTGAAATCTATTTAAGAAAGAACCTGTGGCTAGATTGAAGAAGAAGAGATTTAATTATGGACCTTCTTTGAAAACTTTGAGATTAACTCTCCAAGTGAAAGGTTACTTAGAGATGAAGGATCACCATACCTTTATTACATGAATAACCCATTAAAAATTTGTGAAGAACCCATGAGAATCCAATCTACAAGCTGACCTTGAACTTCACCTTCAATGGAGATTCTTAAAGAGGATATTTTGGGAGAGGGAGGTTTGATTCTGAATGGAGGATTGGGTATGGATTATTCACGTTTTTAATCAACCTAATATACCCAAAAATATGTAAATAAACCTCCTAGGGTCAGATTAGCTCGTGGGGTAAATTTCTCATTCACCCCATACTTGGCAGCGTGCATGGCAATTCTGCAGGCCTACATCGACGGACACAGTTGACGCCTCGTTGGCCCATCGACGGGACGTTTGTGGCTTCCCTCATTGGGTTTGAGGTTGTCCTGTTTCCAAACCTTCCCCAGGATAATTTTCCATCAATGCCTCCCCATCGATAGGGTGTTGGCGTACTGACAAGGCGTCGTTTGGCTCGTCGATTGACACTGCCAAGGCAATGTCTCGACAGCCTTTGGGTCCTTCTTGTAGGCCCTTTTGTGGGGCCCTTTGGAAGTCGTACCCCAAGGTTTCCAACATAAATACAAACATTAACAAGTTGTAGACCTTACACATCAGTTTCACCCAAAACAATTACATGTAACACGTCCAAACATGCTAGTCCCCATCAAGACACACACATGCATGTCTCAAGGACTATATTTCGAACATCTTGGACGTTCTTGGACGTTTGACCTCAAAACTTCATGAAACTCCATAAATTGATTATAAACATCATTGTTACTCATTTAAGGACCTCATAAGCTCATGATACCCACATAAGCACATAAAAACACATAAGGCCCCTTAGGTGACTGGTCGTCGAACATCTTGGTCGTCCCTTGACGTTTGACTTCCAAATCACCTCAAAATTTACACACTGACTAAATACCATATTATAAAACATTTTAGGACCTTTGAACCTTATGAAAAATATGTTAGTATCTAGAAACCCTAACTCATTTTGGGGTTCTTACACATTCATATAAGAAGGATATCATTACGGCTCTCGACTTCAAGGTTCATAACCTTACCACTAGGTTTAAGGTTCCAAGTACATGACCTTCTTAACATCATTTAAGGTCCCACATATCATTCATTCATACATGAAAAACGTGCACTAAACTTACCTAGTCAAGACATCTCATATTCACATATCATTCATACATGGATCAAGTAAGGGACACAAGTCTACCAAGACAATACACAACATACATTACTTTATTAAATATAGCATATCTTTCTTTGAAGCACTTACGAATGATACTTATCATATTTCTTTCATTCTATACATTACTATAATATAATCAATATTACCATTATAGACTCATATAGTCAAGTAGGATACAATCATGAATCAACTCTAAGACTACACACACGAACACATAGTCATAGTCTAACATGGTCACCTAACAACTTCAATAGAAGAACACATACTTTCACATTACTTTAACATGTATGTAGATATCATCAAACTTCACATAATCAACTACACAAATCATCATATTACTTCAAGTAGTTGCCGAGAAGGTCATGATCATCATAATACATAAAGTAACGCTGACAAGGCCACATCAATCACATAACACTGCCACCATAAGTGGACTATACCAATCACAACATAATTCAAGAGCTATATTACATAGTAAAGAGAATTAGGTCAGCGTACAACCAATCCATTCTCTCCGCTTCAATCCTTAGTTAAATTATCCAATTCAATACCAATAGGCCCTTACCCACGAATATGATCATCAATTCAATACAAAAACCATAATACTCAATGAAACTTGGCCAATTCAATATAGATTTATCAATCTAAGACAACCTATACATCAATTGAATACAATTCTTACATCATTCAATAGCCTATAGAAAACTACACTAGAATTCAAAATCATTAAGAAAATATTAAGTAACCCATAATGTAGTCAAAATCTAGGTGTAAGATCTCGAAAATGAATTAAATGAACTAGAGACTAACATTGTTTTCAAGATGTTCTAAGGTCCTAAATAAGTCTATTATATAGTATTGAGGCAGTATCTAAGATTTTAGGTGCATTGGAAGTCAAACGTAAAGGCACGACGAAGACGTTCGACGACTAAGTCACATAAGTTCCTCACATGTGGTTGTATGTGTTTATGTGTGATTAATGAGATTATATTGTCCTTAAATGAGTTTATATGGTGTACAAATTCAGTGTGTCAAGTTTCGTGAAGTTTGGAGGTCAAACGCTCAAGAACGTCCATGACGTTCGAAAGATGTGCCTTGAAATGACCTTGTGCGTCAAGGCATGTTTCGTTAAGTTTTACGTGTTTGTTTTAGGTCAAATTCATGTGATAGGTCCTAAACTCATATAATAGCATGTTTAGGTTGGAAACGTCTGGGCAAACATCCCAAGGACCATCCAAGGGTCCTTGAGGAAGGACCCAAAGTTGGAGTCCCAAGACAGCTTACCAACGGAAGGCAATCGACGCCCGGTGGGTCAATCGACGCCCCGTTGGTGGCATGTAGTCGTTTGGTACTTATAATGGGGATATAAGATCCCATTTTCTAGTCTATGAACCCATCGACGGAGGACAGGATGATCCGTGTGTGGACTGACGCCCCGTCGATGGGCAACCGTCGTTTGGGGTTGTGTTCTGCGTAGGCCACTGTTAAGTTGAGGGGTGAAGTTGTAAATTCACCCCCACTTCCAAATAAGAGTATTTGAGGTTCCCTAAAGGTATTTTGGGTATTTTAAATGTGTTTATAATCCTTAAACACTTAGAAGATTTCATTCTTCAAAATCAAAACCCCAAAATCCTTTAGAAATTCCCTAAGACTACATTAAAACTAAACCTCAAGGAAGAGCTTGGATTGGTGATTTGAGTGAAGATTCTTCATCAAATTGGAGGATTAGATTCATTGAGGTATGAATTTTGATCCTTGAAACTTGTTTCATCAAGGAGCCCAACTTTCAAAGATGTTTTCTAAAGTTTTCGAAAGATTAATTGACCTATTTCATGATCTACCATGGGTTCTTGCATTAATGGTTTTTAATCATTGTTTAGTGATTGAATTGTAATTATTAATATGATTTTAACTTAATTAACCTTGGAACCCATGTAATTGATGAACCCTAGTTTTTGACTAATTTATGGGTTACTTGATATTGGTCTAATGTTTATGAATTAATGTGTAGTTTCTTATGGGCTTTGTAATGATGTAAGAATTGTATTCAATTGATATCTAATTGGTCTTAGATTTATAAATCTATATTGAATTGGCTAGATTTATTGAGTATTTTAGTTTATGCTTTGAATTGATGTTCATGGCCATGGGTAAGGGCCTTGTGATATTGAATTGGATGATTTGGCAAGGGATTGAAGTTGTCACGACCCAAAATCGAGCCGCGAGTGGCACCCACACTTATCCTACTATGTGAGCGAACCAACCAATCTAAAACCCCAACATATTGAACAAAATACAAAGCGGAAGACTTAAAACTCATTAACGAAAACAATTAAATAACTTCTAAAATTTATAACCCATTATCCCCAAAATCTGGAAGTCATCATCACAAGAACATCTATCCTCAAGTTACTAATATAAAAGTATCTAAGAAGCTAAAATAAATAAAGGCTAGTCCATGCCGGAAGTTCAAGGCATCAAGACATTGAAGAGAAGATCCAGTCCAAGCTAGAAGCATTAGCTCACCCTGAAATCCGGTGTAATGAAGACTGGTTAGAATCGCTGCTGAGTTGAAGACGACGGTACGTTTGCTGCATTCCCCAAATAACAAAGAAAGAACAACAAGTAGGGGGTCAGTACAAAACACAAGTACTGAGTAGGTATCATCAGCCAACTCAAAATAGAAAACAGTATATATCAGTTCATATCATAAATCAACTACAATACTCAACATGTAGCAACAAATACTATAATCATCAATAAGTACTACCAAGTTCATCCATGAGGACTCAAGCCTCAATACCACACTCATTTGGGAAATTAGGTTCATTACATTGAGTATATTTTAACATCTCTCAAGATTCATTATCTTTCTTCCTCTTGTGTCGGTACATGACACTCCGATCCCCTACTACTATGTATCGGTACGTGACACTCCGATCCCCTAATTCTACGTGTCGGTTCGTGACACCCGATCCCCTAATACTATGTGTCGGAACGTGACACTCCGATCCCCTAATTCTACGTGTCGGTTCGTGACACCCGATCCCCTAATACTATGTGTCGGTACGTGACACTCCGATCCCCTAATTCTACGTGTCGGTTCGTGACACCCGATCCCTTAATACTATGTGTCGGAACGTGACACTCCGATCCCCTAATTCTACGTGTCGGTTCGTGACACCCGATCCCTTAATACTATGTG
>JABWTJ010000982.1:0-179657 GCA_016801875.1 Solanum sitiens
AGCATCAGCCAGGGCAGTCTTAATTATGCTCGTAATGGAGGCCTTGATTTTGGATGCACAACGATTGTCAGATTTGGAATGCTTTCCTATCCGGAGTAATGTGGCCTGAGTAAGTAGAGGCTAGGAAATAGCAACAACAAGTCTAGGACGTAGTGCAGCAGCAGAAGATTCTAGAGTGTCAGAGGGAACAACAATAAAGGTAACTAAAGGCATATGGGCCAGAATAGAAATAGGTGCCTCTCCAGGTAATGAGTCTGTCTTCACAACCGGTGAAGAGTCCACTAGGGCTTCCTTCTTCTTCTTCTTCTTCTTCTTTTCTGCCTCATATTTTAGGTACTCTGCGTTAATCCTCTGGACATCGGTAAAGGATGTGGGAATCACTTCCACATCCTTCTTTGCATCTCTAGGACCCCAAGCCCGTTTGTATAGCTCGGTGATCAAAGCCGGGAAGAGGAGAGAGTTCTGGCGCTGCGTGGCCCTCATGACCATCTCATTCCCAACGATCCTCCCCAAATTAGTTCTCTTTCGTGCAATGTTAGCACTAATACAATCCGTCTTTGAGTGGCGAAGAACGCACTCATTATGGGATGCCATCACTGTACTACTGATAAATTCAAACTAGTATTTAGCAGCTACATGTAGGTCCCTTTTTTCTATCGGCCCCCCTACCTGTAACCACCTTGGAGTGCCATCACATATGAGATTCTTGTAGTGATGAGCGTCATCAATGTTGTTAGTTCATTAACACATCAGGACACTTCATTCAATTCTAAGTGTCGATGGTTGTCAATAATATAACCCAACTAAGTGAGTTGGGGTCAAATTCCACAGGGAGTGGTTTCAAGAATTTATAGTCAAGTGTAAATAAATTCAAATTAGTTATAGCTAAAGACATCAATGAGTAAAAACATTATATATTCAAGGGGGGACACAAGTGTCAAATATCGAAGGGGTTTTTATAGCTAATTATCAAATAAAATAGTAGAAATAGAGATACGAATAAGGAGACGAGATTATTTGGAGGTTATAGGAATATGAGCTAAAATAAACAACCGGGTACATGCTATTGATAGTAAATTATTGTAAATTTGTGACTAAGCTAGACTTTAGTGGTGGTTAATTCTCTCTCTAGCAATTTACCCCAAATCAAATTGATTTCTCTCGAACACCGATAGCCGCAATTACACCCAGCCTTCGCCTTAGCCTATTCACTCTCTCAAGCTGAATATGTGGGAGAGGGTTTAGGACTTACTCTCTCGACCTGAATCACGATAACCCAACAATAATAGGCTATCAATTTAGTGGTCTTGGTTTTAAAAATTTTCTCTCGAGCAAGCCAAAAACATGAAAATGAAATTATATCTACTATAATCCCATTAAGTTCATACACAACTGATAAACGAAATCACATTTAAACAACAAACTAACTATTAATTAGCAAGACCCAGCAGTAAATTCAACCTAAATTCACATAATCACACCCCAAGAATTGGGGGCTTAGCTAGACATAGTAAAAAGTAAAAAATTGATACCAACAGGTGTTTTCGTGAACTGGGTACGATTGATAATGTCTTTACACAAGTCTAAGATGAAAAATCTTCAACACCCACTTCCAATTTCTTGGAATTGGAAATCTTCGAATCTTCAAAAACTCAAGAACAATGTCTCCCAAACACTTTAAGAACTAAAAAAAGAATTATCTATTTGTTTACAAAAAGTCTAGATACTCCCAAAATGTCTAAATATTATAAGAAGAATTTAAAAATGTATTATATTTGTCAAAAATTATGCTGCAAATGATCACCCGGTCTAGTTAGTCGGGACTGCCAGTAAAATCGATGATCTGCCCTTTGTTATTTGCATCGTCGTTTTGCGTTTACCTTCAACATCTTTAACTTTCTATAACTTTGGGCTATATCACACTGCATCGCAAAACCGTTTGGCGACACGCCAACTTCTCCTGTCATCGCCGAGTCAACTTTATCCTTCAGGGGTTAGCACTCTGGAACGTTACGCGAGATTAAGGCCATTCGGCGACTCGCCAAATGGATTAGGTGATCTTTAGGCTTGCTGCCTTATTCCATTTTGTCAATAGTGTCCATTCTTTGTCTGTACACCCAACTACCTTAAACTCAAGGCTTTTCATCAGCTATTGAGACAAAATATGCATTTGAGGACACTAAATCTATTAAAATATACCCCTAAATGAGTCCAAATCGTGGACTCATCAACACACACACTTAAAATATTGCTTGTCCTCAAGTAAAACTCAAGTTCAACAGTTAAAAATGATGTCTCCAATAGTGCTACACAAGACTCAATCATGCATATACACATTATGACTCAACTACTCATGTAAGGACCAATTGTGCACTCAAAGACTCAAGTTGTGACACACCATTATCAAAGATTTCAATCTCACGATACTTGCTTTAAATGCAAGTCAAGCTCAACAAAAGTGATCTAATTCCCTCACACAAAGAATGATTCCATTTCCACACACAATGTTTCAAGCATTTTAAGATCCAAAATCAAACGCAATGTTCACATTCACAAAGATTAACATATGCATGAATAAACCTATAGGTTTGCCCGTATTTTCCAATCAACCTTTGTTTCAGCTCACTTAAGATCAAAAAGGTCTTTTCAAGGATTGTAATGGGTTGAGTGTATACGTATGGTCATTTAGGCTCAGTGACTTCAATACTCATGAAATGTGGTGCTCAGATTACTTTCTTTCATCTTTTTTCATCATTTTCTTTCATGTTCACAAGTCATCCCATTATTAAGTTCTCCATGGATTGTTCGAATATCCCATTTTCTTTTTCACTTTCATGTCTTTATTCCATAACGTTTTCACTCTTTTTCATTTTTTATATGGAGGGGTTCCATTTTTCTCAACACCATGGGTTAGAGGAGACTTTTCTTGCACTTATTGATTTACCTTCTCTTTTCACCACACTCCCAACTTAGGTTTTTGGCCTAAGTTGGCTATTAAATCAACCACAAATCAAGAGGATTAAAGGTAGTGGATTAATAAAAGTCATGTTTTCATCAAGTTTGTTCCAAAGAAGATGTCAAGGCTTTTTGGGGTGTTATGTCAAGGCTTTTTGGGGTGTTCAAGCAAGGATCACACACTCACAAGGTAGGCCACAAAAGAGGTATGTGTCAAATTGTTTCACACTATTCAAAGTTGTCTAAGATCATATCATGAGATCACATCACTTAGTCAACCGGACCAACAGGTAATATTCTAGGTGTCATCATGCATGGTTCACGTTATCACACAAAGCATTGACACAAAAGTCAAACAAGACTCTACACTTTTGCTAGTGTGAAGTGTTCATCGCAAGAAACTCAATGTGATACTTGGCTAATCGTAGTGAGATACAAAAAGTTCACATATTGTCTGTGCAACTTCATTTGGCCTCACCGTAGCCGCACATTCATATTCATTTCATTTTGAACACTTTCCAAGTCATCGGTATTAATTAAAACCGAGATTCAAATTTTCGAAAGAACAACCACATTCATCTCTAAACGAGAGTTGGTAATTTTTTTTTGAAAGGGTCAAAAATCATTTTCAATTTAAACACAGAGCCACAAGCTCAAACATCCACAATATGGAATTAAAACAGAAGTAAATCTCACAACCAAAATAAATAAACAAAACATATACTCAAAGAAGTCACAAAAGTAGGCCTCACCCCACCACAAATAAAAATCATTTGTCCTCAAATGCAAATAACAATTATCAAGAAATCAAATTAAAGAGAGACAAAGAGGGAGGTGAGAAAAGATCTTGTCTACACAATTGCTTCATCTGTCTGGGAATCAGTGCCCAGTGCATGACAGGCCTCAATACCCGTAGTCACCTTAGAAGGAGAAACAATTGTAATAGGATTAGATAATGGTATAAGCGCCAATGAAGCCTGCACAACTGCATCTACCATGGCCTCCTCAGTCTCAGTAAGGCCCTCATATGCAACCTCCTCAGTTACCTCCATCATCCGTTCATCCGTCTTTGCATCAGACTTGGGTTCAACTGTGTCCTCAACTCTAACATCATCTCTGGTGGTAGACGGAGGCATTTCTGGCACATATGGAATCTCCACCGCCTAATAAATCATGGGCATATCAGTGGACTATAGATGATCCACATCTCTCCGTAGGTCAACAATAGTGGCCTTTAAGGCCGTCCCCCTCTCAGTGGTTCCCTGGAAACGTTGACACATCGCTATCCTGGTGGAGAAGGCATCAATAGTAGCACTCAATAGTGTCACAATATCTGCCAGGGCATTCTGAATCATGCTTGAAAGCGAGGACTGAAGTCTGGCATCCGGATGATCAGCAAAATGGGCCATCTATCCCATGTGGTGTAATGAACCTTAGTTAGCGGCGTTCGGGAAACAAGAACAACAGGTCTAGGAGGTAGTGCAGAAGTAGAAAAACCCGAAGTATAAAAAAAGGACAACAACAGAGGTACCTAAAGTCCCAGGGGCAGAGTAGGCAAAGATGCCTCTGCAGGTGGTGAATCTGTGTCCCGCTCGGGGAAGGATCCACTAAGGATGCGTTCTTCTTCTTCTCCGCCGCCTCATCCTTTAAATATTCTGCCTCGATCCTCCGAATATCAATTGAGGATGTGGGTATAACTTCCAGATCCTTCTTAGCATCTCTAGGTACCCGTGCCAATTGGCATAGTTCGGTGATCAATATCGCGAAGGGAATGGAGGTCTATCGCATTTTGGCCCTCACGACCATCTCTTGCTCAATGATCATACCCAAGTTTATTCTCTCCCGTGCAATTGATACGCTCAAATTACACCTCCCTAAAGAAGTAAAGCAGTCGTAATCACATAGATAACCCAACTAGTAGGTTGGGGTCGATCCCACGAGAAAAATGGTTTAGACTTAACTTCAATTCACAATCACGTCTATTTAGTCAAGGTCTTTCCAAAAGCAAGTAAAGGGGGGGGGGGTTATGACACAAGTTTATTAAACAATCTTAAGTTAACAAGTGACCAAAAGTAAAAGATTAAGTTTTTATCAAGTTGTTAGACTAACTAGGGTATATGTGTTCCCCATAGGTTCATAACGCCGTATTCCTAGCAATATCGATTCTTCCCTAGTGTTTTGCATGTAAAGTGGTAAGTTATTTATCCCTAAATCCTTGGTCCAACATCTAGAGAATTTCACCCCGTACCTTGGTCCGACTACGTGTGTATACTTTACTCACCCTTTCCTTTATCTCATATTAGACATCATAATCGATGTACGGCTTAGTTACTACTTCGCACCAATCGACACTAGCCTATTAGATAGTATCTGGCTAATCTATCTTTATAAATCTTTTCTTATTAACTACCTCCTTGGTCCGGAAAGTAGCTAAAAGACGAGTTCTAACGCGTGCACTTGTTAAAAAGACTTGTAGGAGAAAGAATTATCAATATATGCAAGAACCTATTTGAGAATTGCTTATTTGCTAGGTTTACTTTGTTAATTAACCATGGTTCCCACAATCCTAGTATCGGATTTAGTTACCCATGCAAGCAAGATCACAATTCATGGTTTTTAATGAAGAATTCATGAACTTACTTGACAATAGAAGAAACCTAGAAATTCAACTTGAAATTGCACGAAAATTCTTCAACACGAATCCGAAAATTAATTAATTGCTAAAAGTTTGCAACCAATAATCTTCAACACAAAATAGAAAAAGACCAAGAGTATCTAACCTCAAAAACGAGGTTTTAATCCCCTATTTATAGAAAACATTGTCCTAAAGAAAAAGGAATTAAAATAAGGAAAGTTTGTTCAGTTGACGGGGCTTCAATCGACGACCTTATTGACGGACCGTCAATGGAACGAAGGTCCGTCGACTGCCTTAGTCAATCCAGACTTAGAATTATTTTTCTTCATCAGCTCAACATCTTTTCTGAATCAAACGACGGACCTGCAGTACGGTCCATCGACTCATCTACAGTCCGTCGATGCTCCTCCGTCGCTCCACACTTAGAATCTTGAAAAGCTGCAACCTTCTCTGAACCTATCGACGGTTCACCACCTACATACCGTCGATTGAATGACGGACTGTTGATGACCTTCGTAGGTCGTCTTCTACACTTTTTTAGCTGCCTTTTTTTTCAAACTTGCAATTGTCCCCAATGCAATAAAATCAAAAGGATAGGGTGTTAGGTGAAGCAAATCTGTGGCGCAAAGCACTGAATAACTATCAACATGTGGGTGGGTTCGGTTTCCCAGAACCACCTAGATCAGCACTTGGGTCACCCTTTGTGGTTCGCACATCAATCTCTGCACTATCAGTAGTGCTCCTCTCACTGGTCACTGGTATGGAACTAGATGCCCCAGCAACCATCTCTCGTGCCCTAATTAGGCGGGCTTCTTCATCCACCAAAGATGCCCTACTAGCCGTCTCTAACTCTGTCTGCTCTTTTGTTTCCGCACGGGCCTCATCACCGGCCTCAGTAGCGCAGAAGGATCGATGCCTTTTGGCACGACCACGTGGCTCAGGCTGAGGCTCAGCAGAGACTTTGAACAAGGCATATAGCACTGTGTCCTCTGCTAGCTCGATGGGTGCACTCTTCGGCTCAGTCCCCCTCATCTCTAGAATGGCGTCCATATCCGCTTGCAAACTAGCCACTGCAGTTGAAGAGTAGTGAGGTCTATGATAGGGGATGGTTGTGCTAGCACCGCAACTCAAAGGCGTCAAGGTGATGGTGAACCGCCTGAATTTTCTGCTCGATCTGCTGGGCCATCCTCTTTTCTATTCGGTCCTCAGCCTCAACAATGGATTTCTGTATCTAAGGCTGTATTTGGTGAAGCAGGGTGACCATCTGGGCCTCTAATCTCTGGACCCGTGCTAGAGGGATCAATGCTGCAGAAGGGGGTGTGGATCGGGATGAGCTTGGGTCCGATTAGCGGCATGGGTGGAATCAGTCGGGGTGGTGTCAGCAGTCTTTGAAGTAGCAGGGTCATTCGTTTGGGCTAACTCCACCGTATCCGCCAAGTTCTCGCTCAATGGAGGAATCTCAATTCGGGGCTCTCTCCTGGTGCCGCTACGTTAGCCTCATCCTTAATGAGGAATATATAAACAGTCCCTACCAGACTACGAAATGTGTCACAGTGTCAAATTGGAACTGCAGCTTCCCTGTACAATTGGAAAATAAGAGAAGCAAAGGGGTAAGTGGTAGAGGTGTTGAAAGACCTCTCATGGATCACCGTGATCAACACGCTAGCATAGTCTATCTCCAACCCGGCTACCATAGCTGCTACCAACACCTCTCTATCCCATGTAAGAACATTATCAGCATTTATGGGCGATATGCGGTGTGGGACCAGCAACCCGAAAAAATTGGCCATAATTGTGAGGTTCGCCTTCTTAATTAACCCTCGGGGATCTAACACCCAGTCGACCGTCTCACCATCGATTGACAGATACTGCGCAAGCCATTTCTTGACCGGCTCTCACTGCTCTATGGTCCTATGAAATGCTCCACTCATGCCAGTCTCCCACCTGTAGTCGAATTCCTGAGTGGTCGGGGTCCATTGTGAGCCCGTAGTAGGGCCGTACAGAAACATTCGAATGGTGGCCTCAGAGATGACAACCCGACAGCCCCGGACTAGTACAAAGGTTAGTGGGTCCTGTTTGGCAGGTTTCTCATGCCTATCGAGAGAGCCTCTGAGAGTAGCCATATACGAAGCGTAGAACTCCCTGACTACCTCCTCGCTGTAGGATCCCAAACTCGGAGCCATCCACTCAAGATTTCGTAGGTTGAACAACCTATGCACCCGGGGGACTGTGTGCAAACTCCCCGTGAAGACTCGGCGCTCCACTATAACTAGCCAGGTCATTACCCCCTTTTTATTCATAATTTTGGCTTTCCTGTATACCTGATATTGTCCATCGACGCACCAATGGTTAGGTTCCTCAGCAACAGGTGCAGGGACATCTGCTTGGGGTGTAGGGGCATACTCCAAGATGGTATCCTCATCAGACGACGCTTGGTGGTCGTGGACCTCCGACCGAGTGGCTCCCCAAGAGACGTAATCGGAGGCAGTGGATGCCTTTGACCAGAAGATTGGGCCGACCCTGATGCAGAAACAGATTCGGAGCCTGATACTCTTTTAGAACTACTAGCAGCCCCATATGGTGAGCCGATGTGTGTGTGCTCCTCATCAGAGTGGGAGACAGTGACTACGCCGGGAACCACCTTACAGTGGGTACCCATAGTGGTCGTGCAGCTGCAGTTGGGGTTGTGGCACGCGAAGAGACATATGCTAGGTCTTGCTAGTTGTCGGAGTCGACAATCATCCGACGATATGGGGCCACAGACTTAGATTTGCCCCTTGAATAGACGATATTCTTCTTGGGAGCCATTTGTACCTGTAGATCAGTTGTTAGTCTCAACTCAGCATTAATACACACTCGAAACACAGCGGGCGAAGACAATTTGAAAAATAAACAATATAGTTCTTTTCTGCTGATTTAGATCGACATGCACAATCACAGTTTATTGATGGGGTCCGTCGTCTCACACTTGGAATTATTTAATTAAGAAAAACAATTTCATACTTCTATGATAGAAACGACGGATTTGAAGAATGGTCCGTCGATTAGTCCACTTCAATCGTCTGACACTTAGATTATTTTTGAAAGTTACTGAAAATAGGTTCTTGGATGGAAATGGTGGACGTGCAGGTCGACGGACCGTAGTCCACTTCCATTGTTTAAGACTTAGATAATTTTTAGGTTAGAGCAGTCGACGGACCCCATCGACGGCCCGTCAATCAATCGATGGTCCGTCGACGGGGTCTTGTATTGTTGGCCTGAGACAGATTTCAGGCCTTCTTTTCAAGGCCTAAATTTTAGACAACTTTTGACACACTCAAGTTTAGACATGCAATTTCAACACCCAAAAGACGAATTCGTCATTCCTAGGGTTTTGTTTTCAAACCATTTTTGTTCGAATTCGTCCACAGTAAAAACCCTTTCCCAAAATTACAAAGATTACCCACATTTTATACAGACTACAAGGCGACACAACCACACTGTATCATCCTACACAAGTTATAGCATGCAATTTCTGTTAATTTAGTCCTTACAGTCAAGACCCACATCCGAATTTTTGTAAATGACTATGAACGAGAATTCAAAGTTTAAAGGAAATTGAAATAACTTTACGTTGGAGTGGTGTGGTTGTGAGATAAAATTTTAAGGAGTAGACTACGCGCCCGAACTCGATCACCGGCCGAAGAACAATTGAAAGAAAGGAGAATTTAGGGAAGAGAGAGTTTGGGGAATTGGAAAGATTCTGATTTGGGAGTGAAATAGGATATGGGAGTTTGAGTTTTGATGATAACGGAAAGAAATAAAGGAAGAAAAATGGTTGTGGAAGGGAATTTTAAAAGAATTTGAAGGTGGGAATAAATGTGAACCATTATGTCTTTTAATATTACCGGCGGGGTCGGGTTGAATCGCTGGCAATTTAGATCGACGAAACCCCGTCGATGGTCCATAGGTCAATCGATGGGTTGTCGATTACTTCTACACTTATAAACAATAAGAGGCATACCTGGGATCTACCGACACCATCAACGTTCCATCAATGGAATGATGGGCCGTCGATGTGGTCCATAGACCTCTGCACCAGACCATTTTGTACATATTTTTTTGTTTTTTTCCCTGCAAATGTAACACCCATTAGGCTATTCTTTTTGTGTTTTTCTGGAAAATATTGAGACATGAACCCTATACTAATCTCTACCAACACTAGTACACAAACAAGAATGAAATAAAACTAAAAACAAAACGACAAAAAAACCCCCGACTATTCCTATAAAGAAAATAGAACCTATTGTTGGCTAGAGGATACACCTTAGGTTGCCTCCCAAAAATTACTTTATTTAACTTCGCTGCACAACGCAGGCTACTTGGTTACTCAGACTTCATCAAGATGATAGGCCTCAACCACTTCATGGACACTCTCCGCATGCCCCATGTAGATCTCTATCCTTGGCCCGTTGACTGTGAACTTTGTGCCCTCCTTATTCTCCAACTCAACCGCTCTATGTGAAATCACTTTAGTGATGAGGAATGGACCTGTCCATTTGGACTTGAGTTTGCCCGGATACAAGCGTAGCCTAGAGTTGAATAGAAGCACCAAATCACTAATAAAAAATTCTCGCTTTCAATCCTTTGGTCGTGACACTTCTTCATCTTCTCTTTGTAAATGGCTGAACTTTCATAGGCTTTGAGGCGAAACTCATCAAGCTCATTCAACCCATTTAGTCTTTGTTCTTCCGCTTCAGTCCAATGCATCTTCAGTTTTTTCATTGCCCACATTGCTTTGTGCTCTAACTCGACCGACAAGTGACAATCCTTACCATATACAAGTTGGTTTAGAGACATACCTATGGGAGTCTTGTATGTAGTTCGGTAGGCCCAAATAGCATCATCAAGCCTCCTTGACCAATCAACTCTATTAGCATTCACTGTTTTTGCCAGAATTTGATTGATCTCTCGATTGGACACCTCAACTTGCCCGCTAGTCTGTGGATGGTAAGGGGTAGCCACATTATGGAGAACCCCATATTTCTCCAATATCCCTTTGAAAAACTTGTTACAAAAGTGAGAGCTACCATCGCTAATAATAGCCCTAAGTGTGCCAAATCTGGAGAATATATTCTTTTTCAAGAACGTGGTGACAATCTTTACTTCATTGTTAGGAAGCGTTGCTTCCACCCATTTTGATACATAGTCCACCTCCACAAGTATATACTTGATCCCATGATAACTCACAAATGGGACCATAAAATCAATTCCCAATAAATCAAACAACTCAATCACCAGAATAGGATTTAAGGGGAGTTCTTGTCTCCTCGAAATTCCTATATCTCGTTGGCACCGATCACATGACTTGGCAAAATCATGAGCATCTTGGTGAATGGTTGGCCAATAGTACCCACACTGCAATATCTTATGCGTAGTCCGAATACCACTATGGTTCCCCCCTACAGGTGAGGAGTGACATGCCTTCAAAATGCTCAACATCTCAACCACCGGTACACAACGACGAATAATCCCATCGGCACAACTCCGGTATAAAAAAGGCTCATCCCAAAAGAACTTATTCACATCATGCATGAACTTTTTTCTCTGGTGGAAGGACAACTCCGATGGAACTACATCACTTTCCAGATAGTTCGCAAAGTCTGCGAACCATGGGATCAAATCCTGAGAAGCGGCCAATATATGTTCATCTGGGAATGCATCATCAATTTCAGCATTTTCACCCAATTCTCGCAAAGCTTCATCCTCTAATCTAGACAAATGGTAGGCCACTTGATTCTCATTCCCCTTTCTATCTTTTACCTCGAAATCGAATTCTTGCAGCAATAATACCCATCTAATCAACCTTGGCTTCGCATCCTTCTTTGCCATCAAGTACCTCAAAGCAGAGTGGTCAGTATGCACTATAACCCTTGTACCAAGCAAATATGAACGAAATTTTTCGAATGCAAACACCACCACAAGAAGCTCCTGTTCAGTTACTGTGTAGTTCTTCTGACCTTTATTCAGGGCTTTGCTTGCATAGTAAATGGGGTGAAGGATTTTATCCCTTCTCTGTCCAAACACCACACCAAGTGCAACCCCACTAGCATCACACATCACCTCAAATGGCTGACTCCAATTTGGTGAAATAATAATTGGCGCGGACACCAACTTCTCCGTCAACTCTCCAAATGCTTTTAGACAGGATTCATTGAAATAGAACTTACATTCCTTCTCGAGTAGTTTGCACAAAGGATGTGCAATTTTTAAAAAATCCTTAATAAACCTTCGGTAAAATCCAGAATGTCCAAGAAAACTTCTCACACCTTTTATAGAGATGGTTGGAGTAAGCCTCTCTAGCACTTCCTCTTTATCTCGATCAACCTCTATCCCCTTCTCCGAGATGCGATGGCCCAACACTATACCTTCTTTCCCATAAAGTGGCACTTCTCCCAATTAAGCACCAAATTATAATCTTCACACCTTTTGAGCACCTCAACCAAATTAATCAAACACTAATCAAAAGAGTCTCCAGCCACAGAAAAATCATCCATGAACACCTCAATAGTGTCCTCCACCATATTAGAGAATATCGACATCATACAACGCTGGAAGGTGGCCGGTGCATTACACAACCCAAAAGACATCCTTTTGAAGGCAAATGTCGTATAAGGGCAAGTGAAAGTGGTATTTTTTTGATCCTCAATGGAAATAGAGATTTTATTGTAGCCCGAATAGCCATCAAGAAACCAATACCACCCTTTGCCTGCGAGTCTGTCTAACATCTGATCCATTAAGGGAATGGGGAAATGGTCTTTTTCAGTCCAATTAGTCAACTTCCTGTAGTCCATACAAACTCTCCATCCAATCATTGGCCGCATTGGAACTAGCTCGTTCCTCTCATTAGGCACCACTGTCATTCCACCCTTTTTAGGTGCGCACTGAACATGACACACCCAACTACTGTCTGCAATAGGATTAATGACTCTGACAACTAACCACTTGATGATCTCCTTTTTCACTACCTCTTGCATAGGTGGATTCAACCTTCTTTGGTGCTTAATACTTGGTTTGTGATCAGGCATGAGTTGGATTTTATGGGAACAAATACCAGGGGGAATCCTAATAATTTCCGCAATAGTCCAAGCAATGGCTCATTTGAACCTCTTCAATACCGCCACTAAGCCCTCTACTTGACGTTCATTCAAATCAGCTGCAATTATCACTCGCTCTAATTTTGGGGCCTCCTCAATAGATGGTTTCGCGGGTGGAGACTCATGATGCTTCATATCTAACTCCAATCTCTTTGGTTTTGACCGATATTCATTTTGTTCGAGTGCAGCCACCAAAGACTCATACTCTTTAATACCATCACTGTCAAAATTCATGGTCATTGCCACTAGTGTCTCGATACCTTGTCTCTCTTCAATTTGTACCTTAGATACACTTTCAACCCTGTAGGATATAGCAGATACCGTTTGGAGCTCACCACTCTTCTTCATAGACCTACATATGTTGAAAGTTGCTTCTTCATTGTTTAACCTAAACTTCATCTGACCTTTCTCCATATCCGCCAATGCATGCCTGGTGGCAAGGAATGGCCTTCTTAGAATAATAGGAACCTCAAAATCAACCTCACAGTCAAGAATCACAAACTCGGCCGGAAATATAAATGACTTCACTTTCACAAGAACATCATGGAGAATACCAATGGGCCTCTTCACCGTTCGATCGGCCATCAGTAACCGCATCATAGTAGGTTTTGGGTCACCCAATACTAACTTCTTATAAATGGAAAGAGGCATGAGATTTATGCTTGCACCAAAATCACATAGTGCTTTAGCAAAGTGGATCAACCTGATTGTACATGGAATAGTGAAAGCGCCAGGATCTTCCTTCTTCTGCACAAGAGATCTTGTAGCAATAGCACTACAATGTTGTATTCTTTCATCATTCTCAAAACTCAACGATATCTTCTTAGTCATCGTATCCTTCATAAACTTAGCATAACCGGGCATTTTTTCCAAAGCTTCTATCAAAGCGACATTGATGGAAAGCTGTTTTAACATAGTGATAAATCGCCGGTATTTACCATCCTCAGTCTTCTTCACGAATATATGAGGGAATGGTGGTGGAGGTCTAGGAATGGGGACCAATATTTTTGAGATACCTCTGCTTCTTTCACCGTGTTATCCACCAATTCTTCACTAGCTTCTACTACCTCTTTGTCTTTTCTCATATCATCTTCTACCCCCTCGAGTAGTGACTGCCATGCAATTCCCATCATTTTTAGGATTTGTGATAGTGTTGCTAGGAAGAGTGCTAGGTTGGCATGGGTTCACCGTAGTGGACAATTGATCCATTTGTAACTCAAGATGCTTAATCGAAACCGCATGTGCATCCAACGTTTTCCCAATGTTAGATAAGTACCTCTCATCTCCTTGGCATGTTCATCACTAGTATCAAATCTCCTAATCATCTTTTGTAGCATATACACAACTCGTGCCATACTACCTCCACTGTCCCTAGGACTAAGTTCCTAATTTTGTGGGGGAACATAGGGCCCACTTCGATCATTCCTGTTACTATAATTATTCCGGTTAAAGTTGTTGTCGCGGTTGTAGTTCCCATCTCGTACATATTGACCCTCATGATTGTAGTTACCATAGTTCCGACCTTGGTTTTAATGACCTTGGCATTTGGTTGGAAACCCCCGTCTAATCATTCACTGCATAGACATATTCTTCATAATGGTAATCCTCTACCGATGGTGGTGGTTTAGTCAAGTAGTTCACCGTATTTACCTTCTATGCACCTCCGGTCACATGTTTCAAAACCAACCCTAGCTCATTTCTCATCTGTGCCAACTCTTCACGCATGTCATCTACTGTTGGGTTGTTTGTAGTTGTACTGCAAAGGTATTTCTCCAGTGTCCGGTTTTCTAGTGCTCTAAGCTTTGTTGTTGCGAGATATCTTCTCCAACTTATGTGCGATCTCTACATATGTGCACTCTCCATAGGAACCACCCGCAATAGTATAGAGCACTGCCTTGTTGTTATCATCTTGACCTCTGTACAAGTACTCTTTTAGCGACTCATCATCAATGCGGTGGTTTGGGACTCCTCTCATAAACTCAGTAAAACTATCCCAAGATCTACTCACAGACTTTCTAGGTAATGACACAAAGTTGTTCACCTTATCTTTGTGGTTGAGCTTCTTGGACACTGGACAGTACCTTGCTAAGAACACATTTGTCAACTGATCCCAAGTATAGATGGAGTTGTAGGGAAGCTTAGCCAACCATATCGCGGCATCTCCTGTTAGTGATAGAGGAAACACTCGCAGCTCGATGACATTCATATCCATGTCTATCCTACCCACACAACTCTTACACACACCATAGTTTGACTATGTGAGCATGTGGATCCTCTGATGGAATCCTGCAAACAAGCCCCTCGCGGTGAGCATCTACGTCAAGCTACTCGTCACCACAAATTTGTGCCCATGGGGTAGAGGAGGTAGGACAAGAGGCCCATCAAAATGTGCGATGTTCACATTGCCTCGATAGAAATCTTGAGGTCGTGGGGCTGGAGGCTGTAACCTCAAACATTTATCCAATTGATTATCATTACGAACTTTGTTGTGTGCCTCAACTGGTAATGGAGGTTGAAAAATTTCCCCATCAGCTAGATTTCTAGGATATGTTGATTTTCAATCCTTCTAAGTGTGCGGTTAAGTTTGGGATCAAATGGAATGAGTGGTTCTCCTCGCTCCATGTACTTGGCATACATTAGAGCTAGACCTAAAAGAAAAAAAAACAAAAAGAAAAGGTAAAATCAGGATATCGTTGACTCAATGTCAATAATGTAATTAAAGTTAATCTAAAAGCCAGAGTCCCCGGCAGCGGCACCAAAATTTGATACGCTCAAATTACACCTCCCTAAAGAAGTATATGCGGTCATAATCAAGTAGAGAACGCAAATAGTAGGTTGGGGTTGATCCCACGAGGAAAATGGTTTAGACTTAACTTCAATTCACAATCACGTCTATTTAGTCAAGGTCTTTTTGAAAACAAGTAATTAAAGGGGGGGGGGGGTTTATGAAACAAGTTTCTTAAACAATCCTAAGTTAAAAAGTGAGCAATAGTAAAAGATTGAGTTTTTATCAAGTTCTAAGACTAACTAAGGTATATGTCTTCCCTATAGGTTCATAAAGCCGTATTCCTAGCAATACCAATTCTTCCCTAGTGTTTTGCATGTAAAGTGGTAAGTTATTATCCCTAAATCCTTGGTCCGACATTTAGAGAATTTCACCCCGTACCTTGGTCCGGCTACATTTGTATACTTTACTAACCCTTACCTTTACATCATATTAGACATTATAATCGATGCATAACTTAGTTATTACTTCTCACCAATCGATACTAGCCTATTAGATATTATCCCACTAAATCTATGTTGATAAATCTTATCTTATTAACTACCTCCTTGGCCCGGAAAGTAGCAACAAGGTGAGTTCTAACACGTGCACTCGTTAAAAAGACTTCTAGGCGAAAGAATTATCAATACATGCAAAACCTATTTGAGAAATGCCTATTTGCTAGGTTTACTTTGTTACTTACCCATGGGTCTCACAACCCTAGTTGTGAATTTAGTTACCCATGCAAGCAAGATTACTATTCATAGTTTTAAATGAAGAATTCATGAACTTACTTAACAATAAGAAGAAACCCCAGAAATTCAACTTGAAATTGCATGAAAATTCTTCAATACGAATCAGGAAATTAATTAATTGCTAAAAGTTTGCAACAAATAATCTCCAACATAAAATAGAACAAAACCAAGACTATCTAACCTAAAAAATGAGGTTTTAATCCCCCATTTATAGAAAACATTGTCCTAAAGAAAAATGAATAAAAATAAGAAAAGCTTGTTCAGTTGACGCGGCTTCAGTCGATGACCCTACTGACGGACCGTCGATGGAACGACAATCCTAACTTAGAATTATTTTCTTTATCAGCTCAGCAAATTTTCTATATCAAACGACGGACCTACAGTACGGTCCGTCGATGCTCCTCCGTCGCTCCACACTTAGAATCTTGAAAAGTCAGGTACTGGAACCTTCTCTAAACTAATCGACGGTTCACCGGTACGATCTGTCGATCGATTGACGCACCGTCTTTTTCTCTCGTGGTTCCACACTTAGTCAGATTTCCATGATCTTCTCCCTTAGCTAAAACTTCACATCGACGGTCACCATTTACGGACGATCGATCGAATGATGGGTCGTTGATGGCCTTCGTAGGCCATCTTCTGCACTTTTTCAGCTGCCTTCTGCGTTTTTAAACTGAACATATTTCTTGCAAAACAAACATAAAAACATATTAAAACTACTACAAAAAGGCTCTAGACACACACAACTCTTAAGCAAAATGCATTGAAAATACCGTGTGACCACGGTACATCAGCAATAACTGTTCCAAGACAAGCCACCTTAGAACAACGAAGAACAAACTCATTTTGAGATGGCATGATAGTGTTGCTAATAAAACCGAACCAATACCATGCAACTATATATAGGTCCCTCTTTACTATTCACATCCTCGCCTCTAACCAATTCAAAGTTCCATCACAAATAAAATGAGCTAACCATCATTTTATTCCTTTAAATAACTTAGTCTTCATCCTGTACTAGTGAAAGTCTGCAATGTTGTTTGTTCATTCTAAGATCACATTTTAGTGGTGCTATCATGTGACACCTTCTTGCCTCGGACTATCACACGATCGACTGGTTTGAACGCAAATGCTTGCTTCTTTGTCTATTGAATTATGGAACTGTATGCACTTTAGAACTCCCTAACCCATCTTGGAATATACGATCCACGGGGCTTTGTGAAGATTTTGAACTTATGAGACTTCATACATCTCATAATTTTGGGGTACCAATTAATCACACCGTCAGTCGACAAATGCATATCCTCGATAATCATCCTCAGCCTCTCTGTTTTGAATTTGTTGATTTTTGAGGAGACCTCTTTACTTGTGGTCCAATCACCACTGCTAATTCTGGAACTGGAGGAGGATAAATGGTATGCTGAAGATTCCTGATCCTAGACGGATCATTCATCCTTTTGGATCGTAGCTTTTCCCTTTGTGCTGCTATTAAATCATCATCATCATCAACAACAATTGCAATTTGAGGCTCTTGTTCCTCATCCTCACTCTAAATAATAGTGAGGTGTAGCGTAGATGCAATCACCGTGGAATTTGTGCTCTGGTGATGCAGGTGCTTTTTTCTTGCCTTTCCTTTTCCCACTAGATGTGGGAAGTTTGGTGTAAGACCCTCCAAATGAGTTAGGATGTCTAGAGCCTCCCATGCACCTATAAGATTGTTAACATGTTGATTAAGTGTTTTAAAGCATGTTTGATTGGTTTGAAGTCATTTGTAAATAAAACGTCCAAGAACGTCCAAGACATTCGAAAGTTAGCCCTTGAGACGTGCATGTGTGAGTTGAGTGTGACTAGTATGTTTAGATGTGTTTCGACTGTTGTTTGATTCTTAAACTGATGTGGAAGGTCTTTGACATGTTAAGGTTCATATTTACGTTGAAAACATACGATTACGACTCCCCAAAGGCCCTCAAGGAGGACCCAAAGTCTACCTAGACACTGCCTTTGCAGTGTCTACCTACGACCCTCAATCGACGCCTCGTAGGTGTTTTGACTCCTCGTCGATAGGGGGGCATCATTCAAGACTTAGCCTGGAGGAGTCTCAAGCCAAGGAACAGCCACAGACCCAAACGACGGTGGCCATCGACGGCTCGTCGATGGGTCTACTAGCCGTCGATGCAGGCTGCAACATCACTATCAGGTGACTGTTTTCATTAAGGGGTGAATGGGAAATTCACCCCACGTCCTAACCTGACCCTAGGTGATTTATTTGGTTATTTTTTGGTATATTATGTTGGTTAAAAACGTGACCACCCCATTCCTAATCCATGATTCAAAATTAGACTTCCCTCTCCCAAAATATCCTCTCTAGAAACTCCATTGGAGATGAAGCTCAAGAATAGCCATGGTGATGGATTCTCAAGATTTCTTCATCAAGTTTCAGTGGTTTTCTTCTACAATGAGGTATGGTGATCCTTCATCTCTAGATAAACTTTCAGCTAGAGAGTTCTTCTCAAAGTATTCAAAGAGAAATTATGATCAAACTTCCTATCTTTCAATCTAGCAATAGATTCTTTCTCAAATTGATATCAAAAACATGCTTATGATGAATTTTTGATTATATGTTGAGTTTGAAGTGAATTTCAATCCAATTCCATGTTGAAGCCATGATCCCTCCTAATCTCATTTTAGCCTATGTATTGGTTATTATGATCTTGATGTCAGGAGGATTATAATTTAATGTACATGATGTGATCTCAATTCTAGGGTAGATGAAGCATGATTTAGTTTAGGTTGTTATCTCTTTAGCTACTGCCCTAAATGTATATTGTTGATGAATTATGATTGATGATCAAAGGAAGGGAAATTGGTGAGTGATCTATGTTTCTCTACTTTCTAGTGAATTGTTGATGTAGTGTACTTGTTAGTAGCATGATCTTGTAGTGGCTCATGCATGATTTCGTTTATTTTAAAGTACATTTAGCTACTTCCCTATACTTGAATTTTTGATGAAAAAGGAGTATTGATCAATGATGATCAAAGGTTGAGGAATTGGTAAGATTTCCTACTTTCTTTACTTTTCTATAATATTGTGGATAGAATTGGCATAAGATGGCATTGTGTGGTATGGTCCACTTATGGTGGCGTTGTTTACTTCTTTTCAATATATATATATATATATATATATGTGGATTATTGGCTTGAAGACAACTTGATGTTATATGAGTGTGTGGTTATGATGATCACACTATGTGAAGCCTATGCCTTGTTTCCTATTCTATCTATGATCTAGGTTGTATTGCTAATGTTATGAGCATGTGAATGGTTATGCATAGGTGCTGCCTTTGATGAAGTAATAATGATTGGTGAACCTTACCTATGTTCCCTTATATGAATATGTAAATAGCTAAGGTTAGGAGTCTTAAGTGTAATGTCAAGTTAGCGTGTCTCATATGCTATTCTGTGTTGTGTGGTCTATGCTTGATTGTGCATTGTGGTCCTAAGAGGGTGGATACCTCAACGTATTGTTGATAGCCATTAGGTGATCATGTTGACCAATGTACACACAATCACACTTCATGCATACTTTCAAGTAGTATAGGTTCATGGTGTTTAATGAAAGGGTATTCTCATATGCACTAATGTCTACTACTATGCATGTAAAGTATATGTATCTATGAAGTATGTGATGTATCATTAACTAGGATTACTTGATAGGTGTACTAGTATGGACAAGGGTATGTCACCTTGTCTATGCATTGCACATGTGTGCCTTGATAGGATAGCTCCTAGGTTTGGTTTTCTATGTTCATGAATATGAATGCATAATTATGCTATGAATGTGCATAGTGTCTGAATGTGTTTATATGAAAGGATTTCTCATAAATACACTTATGCATTAATGTATGAACATGTGTGGCCTTAATGTGTTATGTGAAAGGATTGCTCACATATATGTATACAAACACATGTATGATGATCTAGTCAATAGAGGGGCGCTTGGAGGGTGTTCCCAAGAGTACCCTAAACTAGATGGTGCTTGAATATGCTATATCCATGTGAAAGGGTTTCTCACATGATATAGGTTGATGAACTCTCATCTATGACCTATGAGCTAAGCATATGAGGAGTCAATCTCCTAAGCCTACATTTTATAAAGTAAAGATAATAATGGCTTTTCAATAAAGGGAACTTAGCTTAGTACCGAGTGAACTTAGATGAGGGGTGACCCTTTCCAATGTGGGAAGGCTTGTTAACCATAGTCCTTATGAGGTGGATAACTACAATGCCTCAATAGGAATAAAGAGGGTTTCCATAAGTTAATAACTACAATGACCCATTTGGCATAAAGAGGGTTTCCACATATACCTCCAAGTTTCATAAACTATGCTTGCCCCATAAGATCTAGAAAGTGATATCACTTAGTATGCTAGCATGTGTTAACGTTCTACTTTGGCTAAGTAGAGCACCTTCCCTTGGTGTAAGGATCTACAACACCAAATTCCATGTTTAGCACCTATGGTCTTAGTGTCGGTTAAGGCTATAGTTTCCCTAAAGTAAAATGGACAATGGAAGTAAAGTAAGGACCCTAACTAGGATAACCTAAGGGTAGTTGGTTAGTGTAGGTGGGGGTATGAGACTTAACCTATGCATTGCACAAGTAGCTCTTAAAGGAAATCCTAGAAAGGTGTTCTAATGTATATGACTATGTTTGTGTTCCTTATGCATGACATTTTAGTGTTGTCTACTTGTTGTGATGAAATGCATGTATGATCTATATGATGTGGTCTTGTTCCTACATGCATAATCTTGGTCTTAATTACTATATTATGAAGGTCTTGCTTGGCATGAATGAAGTTGTCTATGCTTGTCATGTTAATTTATGAAGTGAATGTTAAGGATTGTGGTCTCATGATAGGTTTACTAAGTATGTGTGAGGTTATAGGGCTTCGCATGTACATTGCACTAGCAGACTTAGATTGAGATTATGAGTAAGGTATTATAATTTTGCTATGTGAAGTGAAGTTAGCACATGTGCAAGTAGGTTATGGTTCACTGTAATGATGTTGTAAGTCTTGCCTAAATGTGTCTTATGGTATGTTACACTTCTATGAATATATGTATTGGATTAGTAAGGTTAGTGTATGAGTACCTTGTGGCCTTAAGGTGAGGCATTGCACCAAGTATCACTAAAGGGTTACTTGGGAAGTTAAGAAGTAAAGGAGTTAAAGAAAAAGGAGTTCACTGTAAAGGAAACAATAGGTCACTGTAAGTTACTGTAAAGTGGCCCTAAAATGACTTAAATACAATGTGTGATATTATATGATGCTTGACCATTAAATATGCCTATATGAAGTATGTAAATGGAATAATGCTTATTGTATCAAATTTTTATGAAGTTTTCACAAAAAGGCATGATGCATGATTTCAAGTAAAATGTCCCTTTTAAATGCATGTTTTTTCATGGTTGCCACACTTAGTGCATTATTGTACTAACACCATTCTTCTCTACCTTTTTACACAAATTGTAGGTTATGGATGCTTAAAGGATTTCTTTAATGGTGAGGAACTTGATATGTAATCCCCAAGCTCAAGGAAAGGAATCCTTAAGTCCAAGGATTTCCTAAGTCATGGTTTACTGTAAAGTTATGTAATAAGTATAGTTATGATTTATGTTGTAAGGGCCGTGTCCCTAATGTACTCTAATGATGTTGAGTCTAAGATGGTGAAGATACGTAGAGTCTAACTATGTAAATATGATATTTTATATATATATTGGAAGTGATGTTCTAGCATATGATGTGCTAATAAATTTTAAATTTTCCGCTAAATTTACCTTTGACAATGCGATGAATGATAACTATGGGCTTGTATAAGACCTCCAAGAGGTCAAGTACGCCATGTTACTTCTAGGGTGTGCTCCCCGGTCATGACATTTGGCTTCTTTAGCTCTGGATGTAGCTGCATCCTCGTTGATTGTAGTCCTCTTTGCTTTCCGACGGGGTGGCATGTTTCTTCCCGCGACCTTGGGTCTAGCCATCTCTGCAAATTATCGGAAAAAGTTATAAGCATCTTGATCAAGTTCAGAGAAAAACAGTTGCAGATAGACTCGCCGATCCACTCGGTGAGTCGCCTAAACAATTTGGTGAGCTAGATCAGGCTCAATGAAAAGACCGGCTTAAAAGTTTTGGCAAGTTGGCAATGCACAAGCCTTTTGGTGAATTGCCAACACCATTTGGCGAGCAAGAATGAACCCGCCAAAAGTTATAGTACAAAAAGGGTTCAAGGGTGGAAACAAAGGGCAAACAAGAAGGCTTTCAGCGAGTCACCGAGTGACCTTGGCGATCTCAAGCTTCTCACCGAAATTTAAAGAAACCAACATCAAATAAAGCCTGAAATTAAAGGCCAGGTAGGGAACTTCGGCGAATTGCCAAGTGGTTTGGCGAGCTTGACCTAGCTTGCCAAATGACTCAACATGCCTACTATAATCCAACATCTTGAATTAAACCCCAAACCCCGAAATCAAAATGAAAACATGGACAACTCAAATTAATCTAAGACCCACAACACTCATTACCTTGGGATACTCAGAATTTTCCCATCTAGACTAAGTAACACACAAGCACAACCCCACATCACTTATTTTAAAATCATTACGAAGAACAAAAAGCACGTGATTTCACAATCAGAGCAATAAAGATAGGAGTTTTGAATTTAAACAAAGGCATATTCAAAGCAAATAAGACCAAAGAGGCCCAATACACATCAACATGATATAATCATTTGCCTAGGAGTATAAGAATATAAAAATAAATTTATGGTTCAGAAAATAAACCTTTATGCCAATTATGATAATATTGAAATACTAGGGGGCAATGTAATCCAAATTAGAGCAGAAATCGATGACTAGAATGCTAAAATATATACATTAAAGCGCGGGTCTGAGTTTCAGAAGATAAAAAGTGAGGGAAAGTGAAAGATTGGAAACTTTTAAACCTTTTGGCCTTTAAAACCGTCCAATTTTCGTTCATTCAGTGACATTTGTCATGCTCACCGAACCACTCGGCAACATGCCGTGTAGTCACTTACCTCGCAGAGTTTTACAGGACCTCCAAATATTGTGAAGGTCCAAAAGGCGGGTTGGATCGTGGTCTCCAAACAAGTTGGCGACTCGCCAAGTTATTCCTTATCTAGATGAGTTTTACAAAACCCATATACAAGTTGTCTTGGGTCCAACGATGGTTCAAATCGTGCACACCAATCTATTCACCAACTAAACCAGTATCTTGCCAACCTTCACTTTTCATTTACTTTTCGCACTCTAACCTGCAATCAACACATGATTATTTCTAAAACAAGAATAAAGCAAAGAAAAGGTTCTTGGGTTGCCTCCCGAGAAGCACCTTAGTTAACTCGTGGAACGACGCAAGTCGCTATTCAAACCTCATTCTTGCGGTTTGCCATAGTACTACTAGGCAGCCCCTCCTGTTGATTAAGGAAGAAGTGAGGTAGTACGTTCCCTGTGAGGGATTTTATTAGATAGATTGATCTAGTGTGTGAGCTAATCATCTGGTTTAGCACTGCAACATTCTCCCTCAGTTCCTCCAGCATTCTGTCATGCTCATTGAACTTTTGGAGAATGATTAAGAGCGTATCTTTGACATGTCTGTTCTCAATCGTCCTTAGACGTTCTCCTCTCACTACAGGGCATGTACCTATTCTTTTTATTGCACTGGACTTCAACCTCTTCCATCTTCTTGGCCAAATCGTCCAGCTGAGTTAATAGTGGGGCCAAATAGTGTCCCTCATCCATCGTGATTCACTTCAGTCATATGACCAACTTTTTCTACCAACTATGCTCAATTTATCTGTTCAGCAAGCAATTGACAAACCAAAACTAAAAATGAAGTGAGTATCACTATTACTAACAAGAACAAAATTCACTTTAACTAAAAATTCTCAAATAACACAACTCCCCGTCAGTGGTGCCATTTTGATTAATGCATCAGGATACTTCATCCAATTCTAAGTGTCGACAATCACTAGTTAGTAATATAACCCAACTAATTGAGTTGGGGTAGAATCCCACATGGAAAGGTTTTGGGAATTGATAGTCAAGTGAGAATCGGTTCAAATTATTTATTTCTAAACACATTAACGAGTAAAAACATCATAAATTCAAAGGGTGATACAAGTGTCAAATATCAATGGGGGTTTTGTAGCTAATTATCAACTAAAACAGTAAAAATAGAGATACGAATAAGGAGATGGGATTTTTGGGATGTGATAGGAATATAAGCTAAAATAAACAACTGGGTACATGCTATTGATAGTAAGTCACTGTAAATTTTTGACTAAGCTAGACTTTAATAGGAGTAAATTCTCTCTCTCGAGCAGCTTACCCCGAATCAAATAGGTTTCTCTTGAACGCTGATAAGCCACAATTACTTGTAGCCTTTGCCTTAGCCCATTCACTCTCTTGATCTGGATGTGTGGGAGAGGGTTCAGGATTCACTCTCTCGAGATGAACCCACAACAACCAATAATCATAATCTGTCGATTCAGTAGTGTTGATTTTAAAACCTCTCTCTCGATAAATTCAAAAACACAAAGATGAAATTATATTTGAAACTACAATCCTATTAAGTTCATACACAACTACTTAGAGAAGTCATGTTTAAACAACAAAATCAACTACTAATTAGCAAGACCCAACAGTAAATTCAACCTATATTCAGATAATCATACCCCACGAATTGGAGTTTTAGCAATACATAGTTAAAAGTAAGAAATCGATACCAACTGGGTACGACAAATAATGTATTTACACAGGTCTACAATGAAGAATATTCAACACCAACTTCCAATTTATTTGAATTAGAATTGAATATTAAAAACTCAAGAACATTGTCTCCAGAAACTATAAGAACTAAAAATAGAATTATCTATCTGGTTACAGAAAGTATAGATCCCAAAATATCTAAAAAGTAATCTAAGAATTTAAAACGTATTTATAGTTGTCGAAAATTGTGATGCAAAATATCACTCGACACGGTTAGTCAGGATCGCCAGTCAACTCGGTGATTCGCCCTTTGTTATTTGCGTTGTTGTTTTTCCTTTGCCTTTAGAATCTTCAACGTTATATAACTTTAGGCAATATTGCACTGCATCACACAACTGTTCATGACACGCCAAATTCTCCATTCACCACCGAGTTGATTTTCTCCTTTAGGGCTAGTACATTGGAACATTAGGTGAGATCAAGGCCATTGGGCAACTCGCCTAATAGATTAGGCGATCTTCAGGCCTTCATTTCTTTGTTCTTTCAACTACCTTATTGATTTTTGCTCAGTAGTGTCCATGCTTTGTCTTTACATTAAAGTACCTGAAACTCAAGGCTTTTCATTATTTATTGAGACAAAATATGCATTTGAGGACACTAAATCTATCAAAATATAGCCATAAATGAGTTCAAATTGTGGACTCATCATTAGTGCACTCCAAAACCTCATTTATAGTAGTGTTGTCACACATCCAATACTAAAGTGATGATGAGGAAGGTCGTGTTTGTTTCCCTATTACCTCTTCTTCTTGGCGTGTTTCAATTCTCAAAGGTATGACCAATGATTTTGAACCTATTTGTAGTTATACCCATGAAAACACCTTAGAGGAAGTTGTTTAAGAGACCCCTTTCTCTATTAATTATTTACATATGATGATGCTCATGATGTTGAGTGGAGTATGTTGTTAGAAGATGAGGGTGTCAATCAGGTAAAAGGAGGGGTACTCCATTCAAGCCCATGGATTCCTTTCCACTTGATCCCCGTAGTAATTTGGCTTGTGGCACATGTGAAGTGATGCTTGTTCAAGATGAAAAGTATCATTTTCTTCTTGAACTAAGGTAGGACTTGTCCTTGTTTGAATGTGGAACCAATGAAGGCTTACATATGAAGTTGTTTAAGTGTATTGGTTCCTTAGCTCTACCCCTTTGTCAGCATTTCTCAAGTAGCCAAGCATCCCTCACTTTGAAAGGTTATAGACCCTTGGTTGATTTTTGATGCTTGGTTATATGTTAAATTTGTGCATACTTGGCAAGGTGATAAACTTGTTATTGCTAACGCTAACCATCATACAATGAGGATCTTTTCGTGTTTGCTTCCCCTATTGTTTTACAAAGTATGGATTCGAGAACGAATCCTTCACAAGAATGAGAGAATGATGCAATCCTGATTGTCTCAAGGCTATCCATTCATGAACTTGAACGTATTAATGGATCGTTTAAAATGATGGAAGATCTTGGGCTTACATGGATGACAAGGAGGGGGTTCCATTACTTGCATAGTAAGATACATACTTTGAAGGAGGTCCCAAATAGGAAACATCATGCTTGGATGATATCTTGGAGCGTGGGAGTCCTAACAAAGTGAAGAGGAGAAAGTGAATATGTGCTCCACTCGACGAGATGTCAACCACTTCGGTGACTTGCCAAAACACTTTGGCGAGGGTTCAAAGATCGCGTAATGGCCCAAGGAGGCTGATCATTCGGCGTGCTGGAGGAGATTTAGCGTATCGTCCAATAGACCCCCAAGGCCGCAAAAATTTACAGTTAGCCATCAACGGAGAAGCCAAGGTGAAGTGCACATCACCGACCAGTCGATGACTCACCAAGAGGATTGGGTGTGCCCGACTTAGCTCACCCATTGGCATTTTTGGGTCACTTTTGGGCCCTTTTATGATGTAATAGACTAGAACTATAAATAGGCATTTTAGGCTCATTTTAGATAAGAATGATTTTGAATATTGTGGTTGTAAAGCTAAAACTCCTTCTGTGAGTGTTTGAAAGCTTGGTTTAAGCTTTTGTTGAACCTTGTTTAGAAACGGGGGTTGCTTGGGATATTAAATCCCTTGAGGTCTTCGTAAGAGTTACATGCTTCTTGTTGGATTAACAAATTCATGTCTTTGGGTTTAATATACCCTTAGGTTTCTCTTTGTATCCTTTTTTTTGTCTATCTATTTATCTTTTTTTTCTTGTCTTTCGATTTCTGTATTAGATTACAGTTTCTCTTGTGAAATTTACATCATTTGGTATCAGAGCCTGTATTTTATTTTAGCCTACAATTCTAGTCATGGGTTTGATATTAAAAAAATTGTTTAAATTCGATTTTGTGAAAGTTTCTGAAATGGGTTTGATGATTTGTGTCTTGTTTGAAGTTTCCAAGGTTGGATTAGTGTTCCCTAACCTTATTTGAGTTTAGGGCTGAGATTTGAAAAGGTTTGATTCACTATTGAAGAAACCACCATTGAAGGTTGAAGAATCTTTGAAGAAGACAAGTGAGTTTTGAAATTTGAAAGTTGTTGCAAGTAATTGAGTGCTAAATAGTATTGGGGTTTGTTCCCTATATCTAAGAGAGCTTATATCTCTACTTTTGTGAAATGCCGAGCTAAAAATCTAAAGGGTTTTATTTTGGGTCTTCATAGTGTTCTTGATGTTCTTGAAGAACTTTCAAATATTCAAGAAGGGAATATTTGAAAAATGAAGAGTTTGATTCCAAAGAGGAAGAAAGATAAAGTGTAAAAGTCTTTGTACAAAGGAATTTACAAAAAAAGGGTAAAGAATAAAGTACAAAGTGCAGGGGGACCATATGAGTTCAAATTTCAGAACTTTGAAGAAGCAATAATAGTCCAATAGGTGAGCTAAAGTGGGGATCATCTAACCTACTCGGCGCTTCGCCCTTTGAGCAACTAGGTCACCAAGTTGGCCTTCACTTTGGTGGAGCTAGTGCAAATTTCGGTAAGCTAATCCCTATTTGTCAAATCCTATTGGCGCATCGCCAAAGTTCCACCCATATCGACGAGTTGCCTTGTCCGATTGTCAAGTTTGGCAAGCCTATATTCAAGTTGGCAAGATTAAATTCACGTTAGGCGAAGTAAACGGGCCATTTGTCGATCAAAAACTAATTATATGAACCTTTCTTCTCAGGTCTTAATTCTTAGTTTCTTTTCTTTTGATTCTAATTCGTTGTCAAGAATCCTAAACTGATTTTCAACTCGTAACTACTCTACTTGTTGACTATTGGTTCTTGAATTCACTTCTTTGTTAGTGCTTTTTTTTCCGTTTTACTTCGTAGTTATCTTCTTGATTTAGGTCCGTTTGCTTTAATCAAGTTGTCTGTCTTTCTTGAAGAAACAACCATTCCAGCCAAGAGTATAATTGACTCTTTGTGATCAACCGAGCATAAGCGATCTTCAACATTATCTACACAAATTTGAGGGGCAATCAAAAATGTGTAAACACAAGCAATTGCGAGTCGATTTACTAATGCTAACGTTGTTTGTTGTTTTTCTAAGTCTTCTTTTTGTAGGTACAAGATGTTATAAGGAAGCATGCCCTCAATATCCTTAGCCACATCTGACTATGATATGGGAAATTATGATTGTGATGATGATGTCTATGGATGTGAGGATAATGGTTATAATGGAGGGTATGATGATATCCATAATCAAGAGCCGAATGGAATGAGAGATACATTCCCAGAAAAGAATATGAGAAAAATGGTGAACATAGCTCATATGGTGAAGATGGAGGAAAAGAAGAACCTTGTGGTAGCTCCTATTGTGATGAGGGAGCATGTGAGGGATCTTACTCTTACTACAAGAGTGAAGATGGTTACTATGATGATGTTGGAACATACTACCCACTCCCAGGATGAAGGTGATGTGAGGTATAATATGAGCATGCCCCTAAGGCTTATGAAGATTCGTATTCTTTCTCCCATGGTAATCCTTACCCTAATCAAAGTAGTGTGTATGGTTACACTAGATATAGTCAAAGACTTCCTAGGGGAAGAACAGATTGTGCAAGTCTAAAGTCTAAGGATACCATATCATATATTTATCACGTTAATGCACAAATGTCTGAATATAGGAACCATGTCAGATATGAGGGATGTGTCAAGGGTTTCGGTTCCAAAAGGATTAATTATCTTATATTTGAAGGAAGGGGTGATCCCGATGCATATCTTTATTGGGATTGGCAATGTGAGAAGACTTTCCAGAACCATGATTTGAGAGGTTAGGAGCGCCCCATATATGTTGTTCTACACTTCAAAGTTCTTGCATTGGGTTGGTGGAATCAGTCGAGAAAGCTCCGAACACTCCATGGAAAAGACGCACTCATTTACATGGAAAGAATTGAATGAGCTTATGAGGTTCAAGTATGTGCCAAAGGGGTACACAAACCTTTTCAATGTCGATCCGAGAAGGCAAGTTCTTAGGAAAAAGGTTGACATTTGTGGGGCTTTGGGGCTTATTTTCCTCGATGATGTGTACAATCAAAACTATGTCACTTCAGAGGTGGTAGACTACTTGGACTACCTCAAATACCTAGGAATTATCCATACACCATGGAGGAATGTAAGGTTACCAAATTGGTAATGTTCTCTTTAAAAAACGGTGAATAGTATGAGGAGTTTTGGTGTGATATAACTCCCATGTCCTCTTGTCATTTAAGTTTGGGGACCAATTGGTTTAACAAACATAGGGTCCCAAACGAGCAGAAATAGCCCAAGTATGTTGTGGATCAATGAAGAACACATCTATTTCCTCTTCCTAAGGTGAAAAAAGGAGAAACAAAAGATTGAGAGGAGTAAGGGAGAGCAAGGTGGAAACCTTAGAGTGGAAAGAAAGAAAGGTGGCAACCTTAGAGTGGAAAAAAGAGAGGTTGAGAGAAGTGAAGTGAGAGGGTTGCCACAATCACAATCTAACATTTTTGTTCATCCTTAACTTGGTAAGGATTCTTATGTAGGTACAAGCATGATTAATGGAGGAACACGAGTTCCGAACAAAGAGCCTACAATCGAAGGTGTGATGGATGCACTTGTGGGATTTCCCAACATCCAAGGTAAAGAAGATCTTTATTGCGAGCGTTAAGGTACAATAGCTAAGCTTTACACTTTTAACATTGCAAATGGACAAAGTGTAAATGTTATCTTATCTTTATGTTACACTATTGTTTCTTTACCATGCGTTGATAATGTACTTGTTGAGAGTGTGGATATACATATTGATTCTATTGATAAACGATTTAATTCTTCTAGTAAGATTGATTTGTGTCCACCCAGTGTTGACACCCGTGCATTGAATGATCCCAAATAAACCTCTTTAAATAATAAATTTTTTTTTATCTCCATTCCCATTGATCATCTCTTCTGTTTCAAAACACAAAAAATCAAAACAATACTAAAAATAAAGTAAGTTCAACTATGACTAACAAGAAAAAATGTCAACTTAACTAAAGATTCTCAAACAACACCACTCCCTGGCAGTGGCACCAATTTCATTTCATGTACAAGATCACTTCATCCAATACTAAGTTCCAAAAATCGTTTGTCATTAATATAACCTAACTAAGTGAGTTGGGGTCGAATCCCACAAGGAGTGGTTTGTGTTAAGATTCAAGAGCCAAGTACAAACATGTTCAAGTCCATCATAGCTAAAAATGTTTATGAATAAAAACATAGTTCAAGTTTAGGGTAACACAAGTGTCAAAATAAAAAGGAGTTTTTGATTGTAATAACAACTACAAGAGCAAACATACGAATATTCAAGTAAACAGACGAGATTATTGGGATGTTATTGGATTATGGGCTAAGGTAGAAAACTGGGTAATTGCAAATGATAGTAAACTATTGTAAATTAGTGACTAAGCTAGACTTATGGGGATAAACTTTCTCTCGAACAATTTACCTTGAATCAAATTGGTTTCTCTTGAACACCAATAAGCAACATTTAAGAATAGCCTTCGCTATAGTCCATTCACTCTCTTGAGCTAAATGTATGGAAAAGAGTTTAGGACTCACTATCTCGAGCTGAGCCCATGAGAACCTGATACACACAAGCCATCAATTCAATAATCTTGGTTTTAAAACATCTCTCTCCAGCAAGCTAAAAACATGAAGGTAGAGTTGCATTTGCAACTACAACCCTTTAAATTAAGCAACAATTACTGAATGAAATCACTTTAAAACAACTTTTAGACTATCAAATAGCAATACCCAACAACTAAATCAACTCATAATCGCAAAATCACACCCCAAGATTTGGGGTTTTAGCTAGACATAGTTAAAAGAAAGAAATCAATACCAAATTACAATTTCATCAACCGGGTATGATAAATATTGTCTTTACAGATGTGAAGAATGCAGAATTTCACTTACCCATGCTCAATTTCTTGATGATGGAAGAACTCAAATTCTCAAAGCGAAAGAAAACTTAGTCTTTATTCTTAGATCTCTCTAATGGTTGTTGTAAACTGAAAACTAGATAGTAAATATCCCTTGTGAAGCTAGATTTGAAAATGTATTTATAGGTATCAAAAGTTGTTATGAAGGACAATTTGGCGCATTAATTCGGGATTGTCGATCCACTTGGCGATCCACCCTTTGGTAAATTCCATCGCCTTTTTGTTTTTGGCCTTCAGTATCTTCAGGTTCTATAACATTGGGCGATATAACATTGCATCGCGGAATGGCTTAACGACTCGCCGACAACCATTTTATATCGTCGACTTGATTTTCCCCTTCCAGGCTTGGCATACTTGGGACTCTCCCAATGGTTATGGCGCCCGATGATATTGGGGACTCTCCCAATGGTTTAGGTGCTCGTCAGACATTCTTTTCTTCATTCTTTCACCTGCCTTGTTCTTTTTTGCTCACTAGTGTCCATGCTTTGTTCCTCAATCCAAATACCTGAAACTCAAGGATTTACATTGTTTATTGGCACAAAATATGCATTTGAGGACACTAATTCTAATAAAATAAAGCCCTAAATGAGTCCAAATTGTGGACTCATCAATGATCTACAGGAAACACATCTACAACCTCTAAAACAACTAGGACACATTCCATAAAAGATGCCTAAAAAATAGTATCCTAAATGAATGCAAAGTAGGAAAAAGACCCTATATCATCAAATCTCTGAGCTCTAATGAAGGAGATAACTTTTCTAGGGTAAGAACAACTCATTTACATCCACTCAAATCTTGGGACACTTGGCCTAGCTAAATTCAGAGTCATAACATAAATATCAAGAATAACATGATGTGGAGAAAGCCAATCCATACCCAAAGTAATGTAAAAGTCTATCATCCTCAAAATGTCAAATCTACCCAAGTATCATACCCAGCTAAAGAACAAAAAATATTGATACAGTTGATCATCCACTAAGGATTAATCAATGGTGTAGAAACATGAATAGGCACATGCATGCAATCAGACTCTTATCAGACTCAAGAACAAAATAGGTAGCCACATATGAGAAATAGAACCCAGATCAAAACACACATACACAATTAGATAGCAAAATGGGACGATACCTATAGCCATATCATCAAAAATCTAAGCGTTGGGCCTTCTTGGAAAATAATACACTGACCATCTCGATTGCCTGAAGTCTGAGCAAAAACTCCACCTCTACCTGCGGAGCTGGAAAACCCTGACCAAAAGGCATGCCACCACTACCAGTTTGGAATCCGCCTTGGCCCCTGGTCTGAGGTGGTGAATCCCTAACTAGACAAAAAAATTAGACTGTTGTAATCTTGAATGGGTCTGTAGAGGACACTATTGCATCATTTTCTCTGGATGCCCACTAGTGAAGGAAGATCTGTCATTAATAATTTCTTACTGCAAACTAGATGCACTACCATAGCCATCTCATCCTTAACTATAAGCTCCTTGGGCTGATTGTCAACTCTCAATTGTTGGCATAGATCCATGAACCAACCCACTGTTCTAAAGAGCAGTACTACCTCGATGCAAACCCTTGCCTCCAAATGAGGCACCTGAAAACTAACTAGAAGAATGGGCCCTATTAGCTTCCCAAACATCTTTAAAACCATCAACTCCACCTCTTTGTTGGTGCTCACAATGGAGTAGAAGGAATCCCCCTCTTGAGGTGATTTTAATACATAAAAATTGACACAGAAAGTCAACCGTCTTACTAATCAATGGACATAATCTACCTCATCCGGAATAATATTCATAGCATGCTTAGAAATCTCAGCATAAATGGGCTCATACTTTATCACAAATAAACTTCCCTTAGTCAAGATCTCATATTTCATATGACTCTTCTCTCTCATGATCCAAGGAATAAAACAGTCTTGGAAAGCATTAGAAAACACATTCCACTTTTCCAGGGAGATCAAACTGGTCTGGACCTGACAAAATTCCTCCATAACTCATTTTCGCGACCACGAAGCTGAAGTTCAAAAAAATTGATAGCGAGATCATCCACAAAAATTATAGCCTCAAACATCTTATGGTACAAATTCAAGAACTCATCAACATTCTAGCTCTTACAACATTAAAACTGGGGTGGTTTATCTTCTAAAACCTCTCATAACACTACTGATCAAAATAACCTCTGTAGCAATCGCTACAACAACATCTTGTGCAAGAATCACTAGTGGATGTCCCACCTGAATATGAATACCTTTACTACTAAGTACAAGTCTGTGCCAGTACCCTCGTCTCAGCACCCGTGGAGTACCTATAGCAATACCTTAAGAAAGGTTCTCTAACACATGTAGAAACCTTAACAAATACTCTTGAAACAAAGGAGCTCCAAACCTAGGAGAAACCTAATCCACAACTACCTCAACCTGCGACTCCGGAGTAACCTCTCTAGCTCAACCTCTAGCTAGTGTCACTCCACGGGAACGACATCTAGCCTGTGATTTTTGGCGAGCACAATCTCTAATCGGGACCTACCCCTACCCCTACCCCTAGTTGCGGTTTCAATAATAGTCTTTGGGATAACGTCCCCTCGACCACTCGAAACAATAGCTGTAATACTCGACATCTGCCAAAACAACACGTGCCTACTCATCATTAGTGAGGGTAACCACACATGATAAGAAAGGGTTAATAAAAGGAAGTTTCCTAACAACATTTGTAGTCTCTTAAATATTAGTATAAGAATATCTGTACCGATCCTTAAGACACTTCTTAGTCTTGGCGGGTACACACATTAGACCTATGAACATGGTTGTGATACCATATGTGACGAACCAAAAATGGACGTGATGACACTTATCTTTTCCCACAAAGAAAATTTATCGTCAACCTAATAAAAACAAAAGAAATATGGAAATATAAAACAAGGACAATACAAAGGCAAAAATCTTATTCATTTAAGCAATACCCAAAGACATGGTTGTCACATGTACAAGCAAGTGATGAAAACATAGAATTCAAAACATAAATACAAGTCTCATTCTTTGTTTCTCAAGTAGAAAAAAGCTAAAAGAAAAAGTAAAAAGGTGCCCGCCAAGATGACATGAAGCTATCTCTCAAATCTTTGACAAACCTCGTTTGTCATGAGAAGAAGAAGATCACACGAGTCCAGGCTCAGAACATACAAAGTGTAGAATAAATACTTGAGTACCAAAAACATGGTACCAAGTAAGAAACCTACAAAACAAAGCAACTACCATGAAACAGAATACCCCTTACACTCCAACCAAACCTTCTCAAACTACAACCTATACAGAAATCAGCCCAACTTAGAAATTCTATAATATACGACTCACAAGGTCCAATATTCAAAGTTGAATCTTCACGATTCAAAAATCAAAAAACACAGATGAGCCAATATTAGTGACAAGTGGTTCAACCTCATGTAACAGGTACATCAATCTCAAGTATCAAGAAAGTCATGCATAAGCATCAAATGCATCAAGTCTGAATAATCAACCTCATGCAAGAACCATTTCCCATTGGCTTATTAAAAACTTGACGTAAATAACCTCAACATCACAACACTCGTTAAAAATGACCCCGACATGTTACACTTGGAGGGAAAGACCTCAACATCACAATATGAATAATAGAATGATAACTTTTATTATAGGAAAACTCTGTTAAGGGTAACTGTCAATCCCATCTATCCCCAAAATCGATGACGGAATCTCAGGGCATGTCCTCCAACACTTGAATCATCCTTTCAGACTAACCATCAGTTTGAGGATGGATAGATGTACTCATATCTAATTGAGTACCCAACCCAAGATTCAAAACCTTTTAGAAATGGAAAGTGAACTCAAAATCTCGATCGAAGACAATAGAAACTATGACCCATAAAATCGAATAATCTAGAAGATATAAAACTTGGCTAACTTTTCCTTCATATAATTAACCTGAAAAGGGATGAAATGAACTATGTGAACCTATCAATAATAACACAATGGTGTTGTAACCACCCACGGTGGTAGGTAGTCCCACAAAAATGTCCATAGTGATTCACTCCCACTTTCAAGTAGGAATAGACATCCTATAAGGTATTATAACACCTCGGTTTTTGAACTAGAATTATAAAGAACTGAATTGGAAATAGAAAAATCTTAAATTCTGTAAGTTATGCTTAAGTTATAAATTTTGGGCAACTTTAATAGACCATAACTTTCAGAACTAGATTATTTACGTGGGTTATAAGATATAAAATTAAAGGTCTTGGAATCCCTTTTCTAACGTGTTACGACCCGAGGGTATACCCTAGAAGTTATGGTATCCTCAAATCATCACACGGCGTCATCGACCTCTCAGAGATCTAAGACAAGCCCTTAGACATCTTTCATTGCATAACCATAAAAAATAGCGTAAAATTTATAACTTTGCATAGAACATCATATGCTAGAAAATTACTTCATATATATATAAAAACTTCATATTACATAGTTAGACTCTAAGTCTCCTTTCCATCTTAAGACACAACTCAATAGAATAGAATAGGGACACGACCCTTAACAACATAAAATATAAGTCTATGCTATTACATCAACTTAAAGAAACATCTTGACGTAGGCAACCCTTGAATCATAAGGGTCCCTTTACTTGAACTTGGGAAATCTATCCAAGATCTTCACTTAGGAGACGTCCTCTAGCCATCACCACCTACACTTTGTGTTAAAAAATGATGAGGAAGAAATGTATTAGTACAAGAATGCACTAAGTATGGCAACCATGCATAAACAGGCATTTAAAGAGGACATTTCATTTGAAATCATGCAACATGTCTTTTTAGTAAACTTGATGAACATAGGCACATATAAGATCTATATAGTTCACATACATCATATAGACATGGATACTACTCATAATAGCACAAAAAGCCATTTATCATACTTTGAGGCATATTCAATACATAAAATACATTACTTCTCTTTTTTTTATCTTCCTTCCTTCCTAAAGTAACCCTCAAGTGTACTTAGTACAATGTATCACCTTGAGGTTACCTTACAATAACCTTTCATAGATATGCTTCATAAACACAACCACATATATTCACAAGTCATAAGCACATCATAGACATCAACTTCACATAAAGACCATCACCTAATACAACTTCTAAGTCACACTAGTTCAATGTGTAGGTAGCATCCCATAATACTACTTCCACCAAGTGTACCTAAGAAGTCACCCTAGCTAGGCATAACATACTTAACAAGTCATAACACTTTCATTTATAACTAAACTTAAGGCCACATACTTCATAGCATCATATAAGGACTCTTTTCTTTACTACAACCTTAGTCATAACTCATTTATTTCATATCATAGGTAAACCTCTTCACAAGCTTACTTGTGCAATGTACACATAGAGTCCCATACCTCCACATATACGAAGTAAACTCACTTAGAAGCCATAAGTGCAATTCACATGCATACTCATAATTCATGTCTTGACAAAGCAAAGTCACTTAACATGAATTCATACAATTCATACATAACATAAGTCTTTACTTCATAAGAGGCACCAATCCAATCCTTTATTGAAGCCATCTAGTGCACTGCACAGATAGGGTCCATAGTCCTACCTATGCTAAGTACACTTCTCAAGGAATTTAGATTAGAATTCATATTCTTATCTTAGTTAATTTATTAACCTTCGAGAGATATATCCATAACCGACATAGACCATGTGAGCTACATGGAATCCGGTAAACTACTCCCACACCAAAAAGAGAGGGTTAAGACTTGCCTAAGGTGCAATTATTCATACATAGTTATCTAGGTGGATCCACTAAGCTAGAGTCCCATGTGGGCACATAGTTAAGGGTCAAGGATATTGTTGCTAGAGACCTTTACTTGCTGAACGTGAAGGTTTCCATCTCATGAGACAACACATATCTTGGGAATTCGGACATACTAACGTGAACAAACCCATGTGGGAGGCCGGACTTACTAACTGAGACCTCCATCTCATTTGCATGCTCTTTTTTGGTGCTGTAAACTCCCTTTTAAACATCATTAAGCCTTTAAATAACATGATTTCATAAAGATTAGGACTTAGGGACTTACTCCCTCATATATCATATATCTCAAAGGTATCAAAGATGAGAATGTCCTTTCATCATAGAACCTACATCATGTGAGAATGTCCTTTCACATAATCATATCATATTTATACGATAGTCTAGTTTATAGTAAAATTGAGTAATATATTTCAAGAGACTCACTTATTCATTAGATCACCATTACATACTTCATTCATACAGGCATGTGTGTGTACATATATGTGAGATCTACCTTCACATAAACACCTTTAGGCACACATGTTCATAATTTCCATCAATCATATATTTTACATGCATAGAAATAGGTAATGATGCATAGGAGAACTATTCTACTCATAGTTATACATGAAGTGTGTGTGTACATTGGTCAACATTATCACATAATGGCTATCACATAGCATTGAGGAAGCCACCCTCTAAAGATCACAACACATGTTCAACATTCTTTCAAGTCTTGAGTCAAACACATCTAGAGTATTTAAGACTATAGACTACACATAGTAACATTACATCAAATGAGTCAAGTACATATTCAACAACAGAATAGAAGAATCCTAGCGTACTTTGTTCACATATTTATATAGGGATTTCATAGGTAGGGGTCATGCTACAAGAGTATTCATCATCATTAGACATATATACCACACTTAACCCTAACATGATCATCACACATGTACATATAACATCATCCCCACACCTAGATAAAGTAAGTAGTGTAGAAGACTATACAGATAACTTCACATAACATCAATTCACTTAGACATGATATTAGAATCAAGGCTACAACCTTCAACTTCCTAAACATGGAAATCATCATATAAATTCATCTTGCATCTAATGCCTTCAAGTCCATGATCATATCACATAAACATGTACAAGAATGTAAACACCGCCACCATAAGTGGACCATACCAATCATCACAATTCAATGTACATTCTAAGTAATTAGAAGTAAAATAGGTCAACTTACCAAATATCTAAGCTAATGATCATATTTGATCATTCCTCCACAATTCATATTCAATTGATATAGATAGTAATAGCAATAGGCAATTCAATACAATCTAATCACAATTCTATAAACATGAAATCAAGAGGACAAGACACACATTATAGGCCAATTTGAGAAATTAGTAGGATCATGGGTTCTTCATGAAATGGATTGAAATTCATAATTAAAACAGTAATTAAACATAAATCCATCATTAGAATGACTTTGAAATCAATTTGATAATGAACCCATGGCTAGATTGAAAATTGGGAATTTTGGTCTTTGAATCACTTTTGAAAATCATTTATTTAACTCCTTAGATGAATGGATGACTAAGGATGAAGGATAAACATACCTTATTGATGGAAGACCCATGAAGAATTAAAGAATAACCATATAAATCCAGCCCTAGCTTGATCTTGAGTTTTGGTATCCCATGGAGGTTTTGGGAGAATTTGGAAGAGATGTGAGATATTGGGGTTTTGATTTTTTTTATTGGGTGTTGGGGTTTTGACTTGGAAAAGGGGTTAAATAGGTCTTCAAAGCAGTTTATAAACGTCACCCAAAGTTACCAAAATACCCCCGTACTTATTTGGACTTTTAGACATGTCAAACTCAACTTCCATTTTTCAGGATCTTCATCGAGGAACAAGTCCGCAATGCGGAGCTGTTCCCGCATGATTTTTTTGAAAATAACTTCCGGGGCAGTTGAGTCTGCATTTTTTCCGAAATGCGACCAAATTTTTGACCTATGGAGGACCAATTCCGAGACGCAGACCTATTTCACGAACGAACAAAAGTTGCCGACTTTGGCAGCTTGTTGGCCCAATATTGGGTCCTCGTCAAGGACCCGTTGGTTGGTCCCTGGGGAGTTTTGCCTGGATATTTCAACCTCAAATACTCTCGTATACATGTTAGGAACCTCTCACATAAATTTGAACTCCAAACAACACAAAACAAGCCAAAACATACTAAGACACACAATCACGTTTCAAGGCAAAACTTTCGAACGTCTTGGACGTTCTTGGATGTTTGACCTTCAAACTTGATACACAGACTTTTAACACTATAATTAGTCATTTTAGGGCTTAATAAACTTATAACCAACATGTCAGGATATAATTCAACCTAGCTCATTTTGGGGGTGTAACAATACTCCCCCACTTGGAAACATTTGTCCTCGAATGACACTTGAAACATTTTAAACACTTTCGAGGACTCAATGAGTCTTCTAGCAGCTCAAAACACTTCAACATGTCATCACACAATAGTCAATGCACCAAACTTACAAATAAACACCAACTTCATACAATCATGCAACCAAAGAAACATAATCAAACATGGACTACTTCTACAATTCTTTCCATGCATACATACTTCTTCATATTCATTGCCATTTGGAGGAACTACCTTCTCCAACTTTAGGCATGTTAATTATTTCATCACAAGGCTAGACATACAATGGATTTCAATTGAACACATAGGCATAATCCACACTTCAACTCATGAGAAAATTCTGAACAATTCATTTAGTTGCACAAGAATCATGAATAATGTAGATTGACTACAATCTTATAGTCTAGATGTAATACCATCAAGGTCATATATGACATCACCACACTTAGCTTTGTTCGAGGAGGAACTACCTTCTCCTATTCACAACATATACACATGGAATCATAGAGTTCATATTGAAGCAATGCTTAGAGGTTAATTCACACCAAGCACATCACAACATTAGGAAGTAAATTTACAACTTTTTATTTCTTGCACATCGCTAGCTTTCATTAAAATTCATAATTTAGGGAAATTTATCAAAATTTATAGGCACACCAACAAACATAAGCTAGACAAACCATCACTCCTCAACAGTGAGCCTATAGTAACACTCCCCAAATCTCAAAAGTCACACATCTTTTCAAATAGTCTCATCTTTTCTTATTTAAAGGAGACTTCATTTCTCATAGTGAGGCCAAAACACCACACAATATGAGTGACATCAAGCATGCTCATTAAGCTATCTCATGAAATCAAATTTCACATTTATCAAAATTTCCTTTTTCACGCAATAAGGACCTTTCATAACATGCATAACATAGTGTTATTTAAGACATGCATAACATATGGAGAACATGCAACTTATCGTTTTATAAATGACTCCTATCATGAACAAGCTACTTAAGAACTCTTTGGTTCAAGATTGAGTAAGAATCAAAGGAAAATATAGGGATATCTAAAACCTTACTACTCAAATCATCCTCCCCCTCTTAGGATAAACCCATTTAAGAGAAACTCATCTCAACTTTAGGGGAATTTAGCTTAAAACCCTTATTAACTAAGCACGGCATCCCTCTTTTGGGATCTAAACTTATGAACACCCTTCTTACCATCACTTCATAGAGATTTTCAACCTAGAGAAGTTCAAGGGAACTCAACATATGGACATCAAGGGAACTTAAAATCTTACCATATATGCACATTATCCCTCTCTTGGTGTAAGCCTAATCAATATTCATCACCTCATGCCCTTTAACACCAAGGTCAGGGCAAGTCAAGACCAACCTACAAGGGTTCTTTCTTTTGGTGGAACCTTCCAACCAACCATGCCTAGGTACAATCTAAGCACTTCCTCAATTGACCATATTTAAATCAAGCTTAAAAGACAACTAACCCCTTAAAAGTAGATCAACCTCAATTCTAACATTCTCTTCAAGAGCTAAGGGGTACGTACATCCCTCTAAGTCACCTTATGGCATACATATTTTCCAACTCATGGAATAATACCTTTTTCTTCCCCCTTTTTACAACTCTTAGAATAGGATCATAGAGAGAATCATTAACTAGTCATAAGGGTTCTTCCATTAACAAGCATACTTCACAATCACTTTACAAGGCTCAACACACTATCTTCCCTCCTTAGGAGCAAGCCTATACAAAAGATTCAAATCCATAAAAGGACAATTATGAAGCATTTCACATATACAAAGGAAACATTCATCTTTCTCACTATATACCACATTCCCCAAGACTTTTCAAGCCTATATCATAACATCATGCTACCATCCTATATAATCATAAGGCAATCCATCATTTCAAGGGGAACTCCATTCAACCATAACATCTACTAACAAGCTATAACCACATCATATCATAACTTCTCAACATAACATATCCTTCCCTATAAACTACCTAGAGCCATAAATGGCATCACCTCAACATATACTAAATTCACCTTCACATATACTCACCAACCCATAAAACCAAGGTAAGCATCAAAATTCACCATTTTCCCCTCAAGCATTGATACATCATGCCAATCCAAGCAATCACATCTAAAAGACCACGGGACAAGGAAAAATAAGAGAGAGATCATATAGAGTTAAGTTCTATAGCACGACATGAGAATAGTGAAGAAGGGAAACTGTATCGTCCTATAGCCTCTCGCTCATAGATGTGTCGCGACTCACCACAAATGAATGAGACTTTACTAGACATGGCAATACGAGACTTTGAAACCTAAAGACAAAACACAAAACCTTATGCTCTGATACCAATTTTGTTACGACCCGAGGGTATACCCTAGAAGTTATGGTATCCTCAAATCGTCACACGGCGTCGTCGACCTCTCAGAGGTATAAGACAATCCCTTAGACATCTTTCATTGCATAATCATAAAAAATATAGCGGAAATTTTTAACTTTTCATAGCACATCATATGCTAGAACATTACTTTATATATATATATATATATATATATATATATATATATATATATATATATATATATATAAACTTCATGTTACATAGTTAGACTCTAAGTCTCCTTGCCATTTCAAGATACAAATCAATAGAATAGAATAGGGACACGACCCTTAACAACATAAATATAAGTCTAAGCTATTACATCATCTTAATGAAACATCTTGACGTAGGCAACCCTTGAATCATAAGGGCCCTTTTACTTGAACTTGGGATATCTATCCAAGCTCTTCACTTAGGAGACATCCTCTAGCCATCACCACCTACACTTCATGTAAAAAAAAAGATGAAGAAGAATGGTATTAGTACAATAATGCACTAAGTATGGTAACCATGCAAAAACATGCATTTAAAGAGGACATTTCATTTGAAATCATGCAACATGTCTTATTACTAAACTTCATGAACATAGGCACATATAAGCTCAATATAGTTCACATACATTATATAGACATGGATACTACTCATAATAACACATAAAGCCATTTATCATACTTTGAGGCATATTCAATACATACAGTACATTACTTATCTTTTTATCTTACTTCCTTTCTTAAGTAACCCTTAAGTGTACTTAGTACAATGTATCACGTTGAGGTCACCTTACAATAGCCTTTCATAGATATGCTTCATATACACAACCACATATATTCACAGGTCATAAGCACATCATAAACATCAACTTCACATAAAGACCATCAACTAAGACAACTCCTAAGTCACACTAGTACAATGTGTAGCTAGCATCCCATAATACTACTTCCACCAAGTGTACCTAATAAGTCACCCTAGACTAGGCATAACATACTTAACGAATCATAACACTTTCATTTATAACTAAACATAAGGCCACATACTCCATAGCATCATAGAAGGACTCTTTTCTTTACTACAACCTTAGTCATAACTCATTTATTTCATATCATAGGTAAACCACCCTCAAAACCCCTTCACAATCTTACTTGTGCAATGTAAACATAGAGTCCTTTACCTTCACATATACTAAGTAAACTCACTTAGAAGCCATAAGTGCAATTCACACGCATACTCATAATTCATATCTTGACAAATCAAAGTCACTTAACATGCATTCATACAATTCATACATAACATAAGTCTTTAATTTATAAGAGGCTCCAATCATATCCTTTCTTGAAGTCATCTAGTGCAATGCATAGATAGGGTCCATAGTCCTACCCATGCTAAGCACACTTATCAAGGAATTTAGATTAGAATTCATATTCTTATCTTAGTTAATGTATTAACCTTCGAGAGACATACCCATAACCGACATAGACCATGTGAGCTACATGGAATCCGGTGTTCTACTACCATACCGAAAAAAGAGGGTTAACACTTGCCTAAGGTGCAACCATTCGTACATAGCTATATAGGTGGATCCACTATGCTAGAGTCCTATCTGGGCACATAATTAAGGGTCAAGGAGATTGTTACTAGAGACCTTGATTTGCTTAACGTGAAGGTTCCATCTCATGAGACAACACATATCTTGGGAATACGAATTTACTAATGTGAAGAAACCCATGTGGGAGGCCTGACTTACTAACGTGAGACCTCCGTCTCATTTGCATGCCCTTTCGGTGCTAAGCAATAAACTCCCTTTTTAAACATCATTAAGCCTTTAGATAACATTATTTGATAAATATTAGGCCATAGGGACTTACTCCCTCATATATGATATAGCTCAAAGGTATCTAAGATGAGAATGTCCTTTAATCATAGAACCTACATCATGTGAGAACGTCCTTTCACATAATCATATCATATTATAGTCTAGTTTAGAGTATAGTTGAGTCATACATGTCAAGAGACTCACTTGCTCATTAGACCACCATTACATACTTCATTCATACATGCATGTGTGTGTACATATATGTGAGATCTACCTTCACATAAACACCTTTAGGCACACATGTTCATAAGTTCCATCACTCATATAATTTACATGCATAGAAATATGGAATGATGCATATGAGAACTATTCTACTCATAGATATGCATGAAATGTGTGTACATTGGTCAACATGATCACATAATGGCTATCACATAGCATTGAGAAAGCCACCTTCTAAAGATCACAACACATGTACAACATTCTTACAAGTCTTGAGTGAAACACATCTAGAGTATTTAAGACTATAGACTACACATACTCATATTACATCAAATGAGTCAAGCACATATTCAACAATAGAATAGAATATCCCTAGCATACTTTGATCACACATTTATATAGGGATTTCATAGGTAGGGGTCATGCTACAAGATTATTCATCATCATTAGCCATATAGACCACACATAAATCTAACATAATCATCACACATATACATATAATATCATTCCCACACTTAGATTAAGTAAGTAGTGTAGAAGACTATACACATAACTTCACATAACATTAATTCACATAGACATGATATTAGAATCAAGGTTACATCCTTCAACTTCCTAAACATGGAAATCATTATATAAATTCATCTTGCATCTAATTCCTTTAAGGCCATGATCATATATATCACATAAACATGTACAAGAATGTAAACACGACCACCATAACTGGATCATACCAATCATCACAATTGGATGTACATTCTAAGCTAATTACAAGTAAAATAGGTCAACTTACCAAAACCCCAAGGTTATGATAATTTTGGATAATTCCTCCACAATTCATATTCAATTTATATAGATAGTAATAGCAATAAGAAATTCAATACAATCTAATCACAATTCTATAAACAAGAAATCAAGATCACAAGACCAACATTATAGGCCAATTTGAGAAATTAGGAGGATCATGGGTTCTTAATGAAATTGGATTGAAATTCATAATTAAATCAATAATTAAACATAAATACATCATTATAATGACTTTGAAATCAATATGACAATGAATCCATGGCTAGATTGAAAATGGGGAATTTTGGTGTTTGAATCACTTATGAAAATCATTGATTTAACTCCTTATATTAATGGATAACTAAGGATGAAGGATCACCATACCTTATTTATGGAAGACCCATGAAGAATTGGAGAAGAAACCATAGAAATCCAGCCCTAGCTTGATCTTGAGTTTTGGTCTCCCATGGAGGTTTTGGGAGAATTTTGAAGAGATGAGAGTTTTGGGGTTTTGATTTTTCTTATTGGGTGTTGGGGTTTTGACTTGGAAAAGGGGTTAAATAGGTCTAAAAAGTAGTTTATAAATGTCACCCAAAGTTACCAAAACACCCCCAAACTTATTTGGACTTTTAGACATGTAAAACTTAACTTCCATTTTTCAGAATCTTCGTCGAGGAACAAGTCCGCCACGCGGAGCTGTTGCCGCATGATTTTTTTGAAAAAAACTTTTGATGCAGTTGAGTCTGTATTGTGTCCGTGAAGCATACAACTTTTTGACCTATGGAGGACCAAGTCCGCGATGCGGACCTATTTCACCAAGGAACAAAAGCTGCTTCCTTGGGCAGCTTGTTGGCCCAAGGCGGGGTCCTTCTCAAGGACCCTTTGGATGGTTCTTGGGGAGTTTTGCTCAGATGTTTCCACTTCAAATACTCTCGTATACATGTTTGTAACCTCTAACATAAATTTTAACTCCAAAAAACACATAAAAGAAGCCATAACACACTAAGACACACAAGCACATTTCAAGGCAAAATTTCGAACGTTTTGGACGTTCTTGGACGTTTGACCTTCAAAATCCTCCAAACCTCTTCAAGCTTTACACACTGCATTTTAACACTATAATTAGTCATTTAAGAGCTTAATAAATTCATAAACAACATGTTAGGATCTAATTCAAACTAGCTGATTTTGAGGGTGTAACACAAAGCCATTGGGTTTGCTAATTTTAGAACTCATATAAGAGAGATATGGTTGTTTGAAGTCGAGCTATCTATTTAAGGTAAGCTACATGGATTTTAGAGGGATATTTTGGTATTTTCCTTACCCTATCATATTTTATTCATTTTTAGTAATTAATTAGGGATCTAAACGGATTTAGTTCAGTTTACAAAATTAGAATTCACGCTAGCATTTTTAGAAAATAGTTTAAGAAGATAAAAGAGGAGAAAGCTCAAGATTTCATCGAGTTCTTGAGAATTTGGTTGCGGATTTCATCAAGGGTGTAATCTCAAATAGGTACGCGAGTACAAATAGAGTTACGTTCGTTCACCCACGGCCAATCATGTTAACTTCAGTGTAATTTCATCCTAAAATGTTGAATGTTTGATATTCTTGATTGTGTTCTTGAATTTGCTATCGTTCTTGAATTAGGATGTGATTGATGAGTTTCTTGAGATAATGAATCGAATTTAAGAGTTGTTTTTGAGTTGATTCTTGGGTACATGTATTGGGTAATCAAATATTAAAAGAAATTGAGAAAATAATAAAACTAGTCGAATTAAAGTCAGAAAATGAGATGAAAAATTTATCGGATTGAACTGAGGAGTGGTGGGGCAGCGTGCCAGTGATGTGCTAGCAGTGCGCTAGAAATGGGTCTCTAAAGTGTAGGGGCTGGTGCTCAGCGCCAGAAGTGCGTCGGGGTTGCCTGCCCCACCCGTTTTATGTCGTTTAGCCTGTTTGAGTTCTTCGAAAGTGTACTAACACTTCCTATTAATTCTAACTACTCTAAATGACTTCTAAACATCTAGAAACCATCCATAAACATGAATCATAACATTGAATCCATAAATTAAATCTAAGGTAGAGTTGAGAGTCAAGTCTTGAAAGTTCTTCGAGTATTTTCAATAAAGTTATTTACAATTGTTTTAAACTTGTTTCAAGACTAGAGCATTGAGTCGAGTAAGACTTAGAGTGGATCATAGTTCATTTTCTTAAAAATGATATATGGGAGCGAAGTATTCCCAAAGAGTAAATGTTTTCACATTTAAGATGAGAAGAAGCATTGATTTCCAAATGACATTTTATGAGCAGTTTTGAGTTCCATCTCTTTTAAGAGATAGATTTTTGAGTAATAATATCAAATCATTGAATGATTCATGTTTTTAAAATATGAGTTGAGTATATTTTTGGGAGTAGTATTGAGTACCGATATGGGGATTTGTTTAGATAACTCAAATCTCCATAACCATGCAACCAACATGGGTAGAAATGGTCATAAATTTTAGATGATTCCTTAATGCTTTTAAGCATAGCCTAATGGATCCACTTAGTTGAGGCGTTCTATATCCAAAAAAGGTACAAGACAGTGCTGGCAGCGTGAGCGAGCTCTATATCATCCCATAGCTCATAATGATGGTTATTAGTTAAAGAATCTCCCAAATAGAGTTTATTTTGTATTTTTATATACAATTGAGATATTATTGTATTTTACAATACTTAGAGATATTGTTTACTGCTTTAAATGCTTTACATAAATTGCATTTATGTTGTGTTTATTTTTGCATTGAGTTGAGTAGAGATGAGGTAAGTGTTTCTTTCAGATTCCAGTTCAAGCATACATTTACCCTCATGCTCGTAGATTCAATGTTCTGATGTCATTTGGTCTTCATGGTTTTATGATATAGATACAAGTAACCAGGATCAACATCCAGCGTTTCGTTGATCCAGTTGAGCTTTAGAGTTGTTGGTGAGCCTCCGTACTTCATGACGTCCATATCCTTGTTTATCATTTTAGTTTTTTATTAGGATGATCGGGGGTCTTTTCCTGACATCCCTCATAGTAGTAGAGGTTTAATAGATAGTTAGATATTAGTAATTCATTAGTCTTGTTTATTTCACTTATTTTGTTAAAAGACTTGAGTTGCCTCATTAGCTAGTTGATTGCTTCCCTTATAACATTCTAAGTTTATTTCATGAGTTTATCTTTGTTGAGTAAAGTCTTCCACTGAGTAGTAAGCTAGGCCAATTGTTTTCTTGGGACCATTAATGGTTCTCGAGTACTAGTTGCATCCAGGGATTAGGCCCAGGATGTGATAGATAAAGCCAAGGCTACAGGTTCTCACACTTGACTTGTTGACAAGTCAAAAACCGTGAAACAAAAAATCTGAATTATCTCTCTTCATACGACACAACCAATAGTGTTGGATCATAAAAAATACATTTTTTCCGCACCTGGATGGATGGAAAATCGAGAATGGTGAGCCTCCTCAAGAATCAGTCTAATCAACTCACCCACCCTAGGCACATAAATTTGTGCCTGCAATCTGCAAGACACCCTTAAAATCAAGGACATCCTCCTCGGCTTCCCCTCTCATCACCTTGTCTCAAATGACACTTAATTTCTCATCATCAAACTGTAACTCACGAAAATTCTCAACTAAGGAAGAATATTCCTCAATAAAAGCAATCAAACGACCTATCTCCTCAAAAATGCGTAACAGAACGTGACCGTTGGCTAAACTCTAAGCCTTTCTTGCCAATGGTCTCTCCGTACACTAATAGAGGCAAGACTTTCCATTCTACAAGTCTTCCTACTCAAAGTGTTGGCCACAATATGGGCTTCCCTGGAGGATAAAAGATTGTAATGTCATAGTCCTTTAGTAGTTCAAGCCATGAGTGCGAATCAAATCTCTCTAACTAAAAATGTAAGGAAGACTCTAATGATCAGTTAAAACCTCACAATGACTTCCGTATAGATAATGCCACCATAACTTAAGAACAAACACTATGATCGACAACTCTAAATCCTGGGTCGAGTAGTTCCTATCACGAGTCTTCAACTGCTTATAAGCATAGATAATCATCTTACGCTTGTACATTAGAAAAAAAAATAACTCGACTCCTGAAGCATAATAATAAATAGTGAAGTCCCACCCTCCTTGGGTAAAGTCAAAACAAGAGCCAAAATCAACAAGGTTGTGAGCTTTTAGAATTTCTACTCATACTCATCAACCACTGGAAACACACACTCTGTTGAGTTAATCCATTCAAAGAAGATGCAATGGTAGAGAAGCATGAAAAAATCATTGTTAATATCTTACAAGTCTGACGTACCGTGGTTTCACGGTAGTTTCAATGTTTTTTCCTTAAGTTTAGTGTGTGTATAAGGCCTTTTTGTAGTAATTTTAATCTCTTTTTATATGTGTTTACAGGAAAACTGTCCAAAACGGAAACGCTGAAGACTGTGCTGAAATTAGTGCAGGAGTGATGACCTACGGAGCCATCGATGGTCCATCGAATCATTGACGGTCTGTAGGTGATGATCGTCGATTGGAAGTTCAAGCTGCTGAAATCAAATCAGGGAACTCTGACAAGGTGTGGGGCTACGGAAGGATCGACGGTCCATCGACTGATTGACGGACCGTGCTGGCAAATCGTTGATTGTAACAGAAAGTAGTCGCAATACCCGACTTGAAGAAACCACTAAGTATGGAGGAACGAAGGCCATCGACGGACCGTAGGTCCTTTGACGGACCATGCTATTGGTCCGTCGATGGTAACAGAAAGTATGCAAAAGTGGAGGCTAAAAAAAGATTTCAAGTGTGGTCCAACGGAAGCTGTCGGCGGTCCGTCGTTCCATCGATGGACCGTCAGTTGGGTCGTCGACTGAAGACGCATTTTGGACAGATTTGTTTCCTTATTTAGAACTCCTTTTTATTTTAGGACTTTATTATTATAAATAGGACTAAAAATCTCTTTTTTGGGGTTAGACTTTTTACTATTTTTGTCTTCCTTTTGTTATTGGAAGTTGAACTTTGGATTTTGGGAATTACTTCAAATTTCCGAAATTGATTATTACAATATTTTCGTTAATTCAAGTGATTTTTCTGGATTTTCTTCAAACTTATCAAAGTAAGTACATGAATTCTTATCAAACAATTATGAATTGTGTATTTCTAAGCATGGGTAACTAAATCCATAACTAGGGTTGTGGGAACCATGGATAATTAACAAGATAAAATTAGTTAAGTAACAATTCTAGAATAGGTTCTTCCATGTATTGATAATTTTTTTAGTTAGAAGTCTTTTTAACGAGTGCACGCGTTAGAACTTGCCCTATTTCTATTCGCCGGACCAAGGGGGTAGTTAATAGGAGAAGAATTATCAACATAGATTTAGTATACACTATCTAATAGGCTAGTCTCAATTGGTGCGAAGTAGTAACTTAGCCATATATTGAATATGATGCTTAATATGAGGTAAGGGTAAGAGTTAGTAATTCAACACACGTAGCCGGACCAAGGTACGGAGTGAAATTCTCTAGTTGCCGGACCAAGGAATTAGAGATACATAACTTACCACTTTTCATGCAAGACACTAGGAAAGAATTGTTATAGCTAGGATTATCGTGTTAATGAACCTATGTGGAACACTTATGCCCTAGTTTCTCTCATCACTTGATAAAAACCAAAGTTTTAACATTGCTACTTGTTTACTTAGACATAATTGAACATTTTTGTTACACAAAGCTGGTGAGTTAATTCGAAAGCAGGCCAAGCTTCGTAAAGGCCCAACGGGGCTCCTATTACAAAACGAACTCTACCTCGAGGGTGGATGTAATTCAGCTCGAATCAAGTGAGAGTGACCCCCCTTTTATTTAACTATTTTCGGAAAGGACTTGACTAAATAGACGTAATCGTAGATTAAAGTTAAGTCTTAACCATTTTCCTCGTGGGATCGACCCCAACCTAAAAATTGGGTTCTTTACTTTATACTGTCGATTATACTTCTTTAGGGAAGTGTAATTTGAGCGTATCAAATTTTTGCGCCGCTGCAGGGGAAAGTGGCTTTTAGATTAACTTTAAGAACATTACTGAATTTTAGTCAACAATTTCCTAATTTTACTTTTTCTTTTTGTTTTTGTCTCTCGCAGGTCTAACTTTAGTGTATGCCAAGTACACGGAGTCGAGTAGAATACTTTCACTTGATCCAGAACTAAACCGTACACTTCACAGAATTAACAATCCAAACAATCCTGCTAATATTGATGATGAGATCAACCCTCAACTTCCTCCACCGGTTGATGCCTATAATCAAGTGATTGTTGATAACCCTGGTGAAGGTAATCTGAGGAGGCAACCTCCTGCCCCACGCCCTCAGGAGTTCTATAGGGGAAATGTTAACATCACTTACTCTGATGGGCCACTTGTCCTACCTACTCTACCACATGGTCATACTTTGGTGGTAACTAGTAGCTTGATGCAGATGCTCACCGCTAGAGGTTTGTTTTCGGGGCTACCATCTGAGGATCCACATGCTCACATTGCCAAACTAAGGTCGGTGTGTAAGAGTTGTGTAGGGAGTCCAGACTTAGACATGGATGTAATTGAATTAAGGGTGTTCCCTCTCTCACTGACGGGGGAGGCCGAAATTTGGTTTACTGAGTTGCCCTACAATTCAATCTATACTTGGGAGCAGTTGAGGGATGTGTTCCTAGCAAGGTATTACCCGGTTTCTAAAAAGCTTAATCACAAAGATAGGCTGAACAATTTTGTGGCATTGCCTGGGGAGTCGGTAAGTAGTTCTTGGGATAGGTTCACCTCATTCTTGAGAAGTGCTCCAAACCACCGCATTGATGATGAGTCATTGAAAGAGTACTTCTATAGGGGGAAAGATGATAACAATAAGTCGGTACTTGATACTATTGCGGGTAGTTCGTATGGGGCATGTACTTATGCAGAGATTGCTGAGAAGTTAGAGAAAATCTCCCGAAATAATAAAGCTTAGAGCACTATGAAGTCGGATACTGGGAGAAACACCTTTGCAGTGCAAGCTACACACAACCCGGCCACAGATGATATACGTGAAGAGATGGCTCAAACGAGAACTGAGCTTGGGTTGGTATTGAAACATGTCACTGGGGGTGCAGAGAAAGTGAATGCGGTTAATTATTTTACTAAGTCAGCACCGCCGGTAGATGAATTTTACTATAAGGAAAATTCTTATGCAGTGAATGAGCAGACGGGGGGTTTCCGACCGAACGCCCAAGGATCCAATCAGGAGAATTGGCGCCAAGGTCAAGTAAATCAAGGTCGGAACTATGGGAATTACAACTGAGAGGGTCACTATGTTCGCGAAGGAAACTACAACTGCGACAACAACTTCAATCGGGGTAACTATGGAAACAAAAACGATCGAAGTGGGCCATATATTCCACATCAAAATTGGGAAGTTGCTCATATGGATGGTGGAGGTAGTATGGCGCGAGTTGAAGACATGTTGCAAAAGATGATGAGGAGGTTTGATGCAAGTGATGAGCACGCCAAGGAGTTGAGAGGTGATTTGGCTAACATTGGGCAAAAAGTGGATGCACATGCAGTCTCAATCAAGCATCTTGAGATGCAAATGGCCCAATTGTCGTCTACTGTGAACCCTCGTCAATCGGGTACTCTTCCTAGCAATACCGTCCAAAATCCAAAAAATGATGGACATTGTATGGCAGTCACGACTCGAGGGGGTAAGCAAACCATTAATCCACCTATGCTGTCTGGTGTTGAAGATGAGCTGAGAAGAGAAGATGCGGTAGTAGAAACTAGTGGTGAGTTGGTAAATGAAGCGGTAAAAGAATTAGAGATGCCCCAAAAGGTGACCCCCGTTCCTAGACCACCACCACCACCACCATTTCCACAAAGATTGGTGAAGAAGACCGAGGATGGCAAATACCGACATTTTATTACTATGTTAAAACAACTTTCCATCAATGTACCTTTGATAGAAGATCTTGAACAAATGCCCGGTTATGCCAAGTTTATGAAAGATATGGTCACTAAGAAGAGTTCGGTGAGTTTTGAGGATGATGATTGGTTGCAACATTGTAGTGCTATTGCTACAAGGTCTCTTGTGCAAAAGAAAGAAGATCTGGATGCTTTCACTATTCCATGTACAATCGGGTTATTACACCTTGCTAAAGCATTATGTGATCTTCGGGTAAGCATAAATCTCATGCCTCTCTCTATTTACAAGAAGTTGGGTTTGGGTGACCCAAAGCCCACTGCGATGCGATTACTGATGGCTGATCGAACGGTGAAGAGGCCTATTGGTATACTCCACGATGTGTTAGTGAAGGTGGATTCATTCATATTTCTGGCCGATTTTGTGCTTCTTGACTGTGAGGTGGATTTTGAGGTGCCTATTATTCTTGGGAGGACATTCCTTGCTACCGGTCGCGCCTTGGTTATCATGGAGAAAGGGAAGATAAAGTTTCGGTTAAACAATGAAGAAGTGACTTTCAACATTTGTAGGTCCATGAGGCAGAGTGGTTAGCTCCAATCGGTATCTGCGATATCTTACAGGGTTGAGAGTTTGTCTGAGGTACAAATAGAATAGCATCTTGGTGTTGAGGCACTAGCGGCAGTGATCATGAATTTCGAGAGTGATTGTATTGAAAAATATGGGTCATTGGTTGTGGCACTTGATCGAGGTGATGTTCGGTTCAAACCAAAGAAGTTGGAATTAGATATGAAGCATCGCGAGTATCCACCCGTGAGACCATCTATTGAGGAGGCCTTCATCTGAGGTATGTTTTCTTGGGAAAAGGTGACACTTTGCCGGTAATCATTACATCGGATTTGAATGTGAAGCAAGTGGAGTGTCTTGTAGAGGTGTTGAAGAGGTTCAAACGAGCCATTGGTTAGACTATTTTGGAGATTATTGGGATTCCACCCGACATTTGTTCACTCAAAATCCAACTCATGCCCGATCATAAGCCAAGTATTGAGCACCAGAGACGTTTAAATCCACCGATGCAAGAGGTAGTGAAGAAGGAGATTATTAAGTGGTTAGATGCCGAAGTCATATATCCGATCACTGACAGTAGTTGGGTATGCCCTGTTCAGTGTGTGCCTAAGAAAAGGGGAATGACTGTGGTCCTTAATGAGAAAAATGATCTTGTTCCAATGATGACGGTGACCGGATGGAGAGTGTGTATGGATTACCGGAAATTGAATGCATGGACTGAGAAGGACCATTTTCCTAGACTTTCATAGATCAGATGTTGGACAGGCTTGCAGGAAAGGGGTGGTATTGTTTTCTTGATGGTTATTCGGGTTACAACCAAATCTCTATTGCACCGGAAGATCAAGAGAAAACCACTTTTACTTGTCCTTATAGAACTTTCGCGTTCAAGAGGATGCCCTTCGGGTTGTGTAATGTACCGGCTACTTTACATAGATGTATGATGTCTATATTTTCCGATATGGTGGAAGACACTATTGAGGTGTTTATGGATGATTTTTCAGTGGTGGCGACTCCTTTGAGCGTTGTTTGAGTCACTTGGCCAAAGTTCTCAAAAGGTGTGAAGATTGCAACCTTGTGCTAAATTGGGAGAAATGTCACTTCATGGTGAAGAGTGTATTGTATTGGGCTATTACATCTCAGAGAAGGGTATAGAGGTTGATCGAGCCAAAGTTGAGGTGATCGATAGACTTCCTCCACCCATCTCTGTAAAAGGTGTGAGGAGTTTTCTTGGGCATGCGGGCTTCTACCGGAGGTTCATCAAGGAATTTTCAAAATTGCACATCCTCTGTGCAAGTTACTTGAGAAAGAGTGTAAATTTCATTTTGATGAATCCTGTCTGATGGCATTTGGAGAGTTGAAGGAGAAGTTGGTGTGTGCACCCATTATTATTTCTCCGGATTGGAGCAAACCATTTGAGGTTATGTGTGATGCTAGTGGGGTTGCTCTTGGTGTAGTATTTGGACAAAGAAGGGATAAAATCCTTCACCCCATTTATTATGCCAGTAAGGCCCTTAATGAAGCTCAGAAGAATTATACTGTGACTGAACAAGAGCTACGTGCAGTGGTATTTTCCTTCAAAATATTTTGCTCCTATTTGCTTGGCACAAAAGTTATAGTGCATACTGATCATTCTGCCTTGAGATATTTGATGGCAAAGAAGGATGCGAAACCGAGGTTGATTAGATGGGTATTACTGTTGCAAGAGTTTGACTTTGAAGTGAAAGATAGAAAAGGGACTGAAAATCAAGTTGCCGATCACTTGTCCAGATTAGAGGATGAAGCTATGCGAGAGTTGGGTGAAAAGGCTGAAATTGACGATACTTTCCCTGATGAGCATGTATTGTCCGCTTTTCATGACTTGATTCCATGGTTTTTAAATTTTGCAAATTACTTGGCTAGTGATATCGTCCCATCGGACTTGTCCTTTCATCAAAGGAAAAACTTCATGCATGATGTGAAAAAGTTCTTTTGGGATGAGCCATATCTATATAGGAGTTGGGCTAATGGACTTATTCGGCGTTGTATGCCAGAAGTTGAGATGTTGAGTGTTTTGGAGGCATGCCACTCCTCGCCTGTGGGTGGGCATCATAGTGGTATCCGGACTGCCCATAAAATCTTGCAATGTGGCTATTATTGGCCAACCATCCACAAAGATTCTCATGAGTTCGCCAAGGCATGTGATATGTGCCAAAGAGATGTAGGTGTTTCTAGACGGCAAGAGCTCCCTTTAAATCCCATTCTGGTAATTGAGTTGTTTGATGTGTGGGGCATTGACTTTATGGGCCATTTTGTGAGTTACCATGGGATGAAGTATATTCTGGTGGCGGTTTATTATGTGTCAAAATGGGGGAAGCCATAGCACTTGCAAATAATGAAGGAAAGAGTGTCACCGCGTTCTTGAAAAAGAACATATTTTCGAGATTTGGCACCCCAAGGGCCATTATTAGTGATGGGGGATCCCACTTTTGCAACAAGCTGTTCAAAGGGTTATTGGAGAAATATGGGGTTTGCCACAATGTGGCCACTCCCTACCATCCTCAGACTAGTGGGCAAGTTAAGGTGTCAAACAGAGAAATCAAGCAGATTTTGGCAAAAAGGGTGAATGCGAGTAGAACAAATTAGTCAATGAAGCCTTATCATGCTATTTAGGCCTACCGGACAGCATACAAGACTCCCATAGGTATGTCTCCATACCAACTTGTATATGGGAAGGCTTGTCACTTGCCGGTTGAGTTAGAGCATAAGGCTATGTGGGCAATGAAGAAACTGAATATGGATTGGAAAGAAGAAGCGGAGCAGAGGTTGAATGGGTTAAATGATCTTGATGAGTTTCGCTTGAAGGCATATGAAAGTTCAGCCCTCTACAAATAAAAGATGAAGAAGTACCATGACCAAAAGATTGAGAAGCGCGACTTTGTGGTTGGATATTTGGTGCTTTTATTCAACTCTAGGTTGCGCTTGTTTCCGGGCAAACTCAAGTCCAAATGGACTGGTCCATTCTTGATCACTCAAGTCTTCCCTCATGGTGCGGTTGAGTTGGAGAACAAGGAGGGTGTAAGGTTCAAGGTGAATGGACAAAGAATCAAAATCTACCTAGGGCATGCGGAAAATGCGAATGAAGTGGTTGAGGCATACCATCTTGATGAAGTCTGAGTAATCAAGAGTCTTGCATCGTGCCACGACGTTAAATCGAGCGCTAATTGGGAGGCAACCCAATATGTATCCTCTAGCCAACAATAGGTTTTTCTTGATTTTATAGGAGTAGTTGCATTATTTCTGTTTTTACTTCATGTCATGTATAAATTTTCCTTGACTGTCTTTTAGAATTGTTGGCTAGACAGTAGACTAGGGTCCGTGTCTAAAAAGTGTCCAGAAAACACAAAAAGATTAGCTTATTGGGTGTTCAATGTGCAGGGATTAAATCACCAGAAATCTGCAGAAATTGGTCTGGTGCACTGATCTACGGACCAACCAATGGGCTGTCGTCCAATCGACGGACCGTCGATGACATTTGTGGATCCCAGGTATGATTTTTAATTTTTCCTAAGTTAGGGCATAGTCGACAGAACAGTCGATGGACCGTCGATGGACTTACGGTCCATCGACGATTCTTCCCAAACCCAATAACCCGACCCGACCCGACCGGCTATATATTGATTTTTAAAACTTTTCACTTACCTCCCACCCTTTCAAATCCCTTTCCCAACCATTTCCCTCCCCATATTCCTTCAACTCCCCCACTCACTCACACATCTATTCCCCACTAATCATTTCCTGATTCCCATCTTCCCCCGAATTCCCCTCAATCCCAAAACTTCTCTCTCCCCACTTCCCATCTTCTTCCGTACTCCTTCCGGTCAGTGTTCAAAGGCGGGCTCGGTGTTGTTTTGTGCACAAAGTCATCTCCCCATTCACTCCACTACAGTACATAGGTATGTTTATCTCATCTGCTACTGATTTCATGTTCTTTGTTTGGAAACCTAAATGTTAGCATGCAAAATTGATGAAATCTATATGTGGGTCTTGACTTCGGGACGAAATTGCATGATTAAACTATTGAACTTGGGTCCCTAGTCCCTTAGAATGATGGAAAGTGAATGGGTTGGGAGTGTTAATGTCAAAATGAACTGTGTTATGACTTTTGTAGTTTTTCCGACTTAGGGGTTTTTAGTACTTTAGATTCTAGGATTGAAACTGCACGAATCGATGCCCTAGGAATTACGAAATGGTGTGTTAATCGATATATGAACATAATGTGTCTTAATATGCTTCACATTGTCAATTGGAGGTGCCAAATATGGCTTACCAAAATTTGTCTCTGACCGGCAGTACGAGACCCAGTCTGCGAACCGTCGATGGGGTCCGTCGATAGCTACCCCCAATTTTAATCAACTCTGGAACAACGGACTAGGACTACGGTCCGTCGACTGATCGACGAACCATCCTGCACATCCGTCGACTCTAACAGAACCCTGTTTGCTAAGGGTCTAAAATTTTATCTAAGTGCCTACCAACGGAAGTGATATACGGTCCGTCGTTTCATCGACGGACCATCCTGCACGTCCGTCGTCTTTAACAGAACCTTTGCATGTCAAGCATTGTAATTTTTTTTCTAAGTGTCCAACGACGGACTAGGTTTACAGTCCGTTGGTTGATCGACGGACCGTCCTGCAAGTCCGTCGTCTTTAACAAAACCTTTGTTCCTAAAGCCTTCAAAATATTTGCTAAGTGTTCATCGACGGACCCTACCAATGGACCGTCGTTCCATCGACGGACCGTCTGTAGTGCCCGTCAGTCAGTTCTGCAGTTCTGAACCTGACTGTGTTTTGTGTTTCAAATGTGGTCTTGCTTCTGTTGGGTGTGTCAGATATTTACAATGAAACTAATAACTCTCTTTTGCACGTACCAATGGCCCCCAAGCCAGACTTAGTCTACTCTAGAGGACGTTCCAAGTCTGTCGCCCCTTCACGCCGACTGGTGATTGGCTCGTCAGACGATGAACACGACTCCAAATACGTTCAACCAGGCACCCAGACACAGTCACGTGATGCTAGGACCTCTTGGAGCACGCCCAAGAGGGTGGCATCTGGCATAGTCACTGCCTCCCACTCTGATGAGGAGCGCACACTGACCGGCAAACCGTCTGGGTCTGCCGCGGTTTCTGAGGGAGCGTCTGGCTCTGAGGAGGCTTCCGGGTCTGAGGGAGCGTCCGGCTCCGAGAAGGCTTCCGAGTCTGAAGGAGCGTCTAGATCGCATGGTGCCAATGTTCCTGCTGCACCTGCCCATTCTGCCTCGTCTAATGAGGCCGATTGTGAGGATTCTACTCCAGCACCCCTGATCGACGTCCCTGCACTGGTTGCTGATCAGCCCAACCGGTGGTGTATAGAAGGCCAATACCAGGTGTACAGGGATGCGAAGCTGCTCAATGATAAGGGGGTCATGACTCGGACTCTGACAGTCGAGTGGCGAGTTCTTATAGAGAGTCTCCACACCATGCCGGACATACATGATCTCTTCACCCGCCATCAGATTGAGTGGATGGCTAAGAGCGTAGGGCGCTACAGTGAGGAGTTGGTGAGGGAGTTCTACGCTTCCTACGTAGAGACTCTCCGGTCTTCTTTGATAGGCGGTCGAATCCCGCCAAACAGGCTCCCCTCACCCATGTTTGAGTCCGTGGCCGCAGGGTGGACATCCCCTTACCCACCATTCGCCGTTTCTTATACGGTGCTGATACACATGCTACTAGGGATACCCTTATCCCCGAGTTCGACTACAGGTGGAAGCTGATTAAGGAGGACCACTTCCAGCGCGATAGGGTGGTGCGAGAGACCACCAAGAGGTGGATAGCTCAGCACATTTCTGTGGATGGTGAGGGTGAAGATTGGGTGCTGGAGCCCAGAGGGGTGATCAAGAAGGCCAACCTCACATTCACAGCCAAATTCATCTGGCTATTGGTCTATCACTGCTTATCCCCCACTGCTGCTGACAACATTCTTACCTGGGATATAATATTATTGGTAGCTGCTATGGTTGCAGGGTTTGAGGTGGATGTTCCGAGACTGTTGCTGGCAGTCATTCATCAGAGGGCCTTTAAGGCCACCACCACGTACCCTTTTTCCTGCATGATTTTCGAGTTGTGCAGGTCTGCTGGAGTGCCCATATGGCATATTGATATTCTCAGGAATCATACTGGAGCAGTTGATATCGGTCTCATCCGGGATGAGGCCAATGAGGCGACATCCAACAGAGGGCCCAGAGTGGAGGTGCAGCCGCTACGAAAGAATTTGGCAGACACGGTAGAGCAAGCCCAAGGGGCTGATCAGGCTACATCAGAGCCTATCGGCACCACCCCGGTTGAGTCTATCCCGGGTACTAGCACAACTCCGAGTTCCTCTCGCTCCACTCCATCTGCAGCACTGGTCCCGATTGCTAGGGTCCAGAAATTAGAGGCCCAGATGGCCACACTGCTGCATCATATCCAGCCGTAGATGCAGAAGTCCATTGGTGAGGAGGAGGATCAGATCGAGAAGAGGATTGCCCAGCATACTAAGAGGCAGATTATGCCAGTCCACCAGCGCCTTGACGCCTTCAAGTTGAGAGTTCTCACCCGGCCAGCCCCTACTATTGACTTGATGACTCTCCAGGCTGCTGTGGCGAGTCTGAGGGCTGATATGGATGCCATTCTGGATGCGCGGGTACCTGAGGCTGAGGCCACAGCTGTAGAGCCTGCTAAGGATACGGTGTTTGCTGCACTATTCCAGACCACCGCTGTGCCACCGTCGCGCCACCGCCTCCGCCACGTGAGCATGCCAAAAAGAAACGAACCATAGAGGGTGATGAGGCTCGTGCTAGGAAGAGAGAGCATACTGAGTTGGAGGCTACGAGGAGAGCCTCGTTGATGGATGAGGAGGCCCGGCAGATGAGGGCTCATGAGTTGGCTGCTGAGGCATTTAGCTCCAGGATTGTTGATGTTACGAGGAGCACTAATGAGGGTGCTGACATTGCTGCGGACACTACAGATGGTGTCCCTCCTACTGATGGAGCGGGTTCTGGGCAACCATACCCGTCCGCTTGTTGATCTTTGGCGTTATGCGCCTCAGGTTTGCTTCACCTACCACCTTCTTATTATATTTCTTATGCATTGGGGACCATTACATGCTTTATTATTGGGGGTGGGGTAAATGGAAAGTGGGTGTTAGGGTGAGTCTGAGTAGCCCAACTCACGATCCTCTCTTGAGGTTTTCTTGCCTGTGTTCTTTTGCCCCAAGAGACTGATTATTTTACTGTTGAACCGTCCAGTTTAGTATCTTGTACAAAGTATAAATATGAAATCTGAAGCATGATGGCCAAATACAATGATATCCCGTTATGAAGAGAATGTTTGCATGATTAGGCATAGTAAATGTTAAAATATTGGCTCTATGTATGACATAGAGATACACCATTGCATGACCTTCGATCTAACGCTCGAACTAGGTGTTCGATAATCTGGTAGGGTAATGAGGTGTTAAGTGAGTGTGAGGAAAGTTGAATAGTCCACCGTTGGTACCTAGCTAGAACTTGCCCGGTTAGTCCTGCAAAAAGTAACTTGTGTTAGACAATTAGGAAAGGATCATAGGCCCTTGTTCAAAATAGTCAATCTTTAGCCTAAATGAAAGAAAACCAAATTAAATTAATCCTTTTTGATCCAAATGATTTGAGCTTACAATGGACCTTTCTTTTCTACCCCAACTCATGGTCTGATCCACATGAATGAGCCTAAGAGTGATATCATGCATAAAAACAATGAAAATAATCGGGATTGATAGTCAGATGATTGTGAAAGCTTAAATGAATATACTTTTGTACAAAGGTGTTGTGGTGTGTCATAGTGCATCGCTTGAGGACAAATAACGAATTTAAGTTGAGGGTATTGATGTACCGTGGTTTCACGGTACTTTCAATGCTTTTTCCTTAAGTTTAGTGTGTGTCTAAGGCCTTTTTGTAGTAATATTATGTCTTTTTTTCTGTGTTTGCAGGAAAACTATCCAGAACGGAAATGCTGAAGATTGTGCTTAAATCAGTGTAGGAGTGATGACCTACGGAGTCATCGACGGTCCGTCGACCCATTGATGGTTCATAGGTGATGATCATCGACTGGAGGTTCAAGCTGCTGAAATCAAATCGGGGAATTCTGACCAAGTATGGAGCTACGAAAGGATTGACGGTCTGTCGACTGATCGACAGACCGTGCTAGAAAATCATATTGTAATAGAAACTAGTCGCAGTACCCGACTTGAAGAAACCACTAAGTATGGAGGAACGGAGGCCATCGACGGACCGTAGGTCCTTTGACCGACCATGATGTTGGTCCGTCGATGGTAACAGAAAGTATGCAAACGTGGAGGCTAAAAAAATATTTCAAGCGTGGACCGACAGAAGCTGTCGACGGTCCGTCGTTCCATCGATAGACCGTCAGTTGGGTCGTCGACTGAAGACGCGTTTTGGACAGATTTTTTTCCTTATTTAGAACTCCTTTTTATTTTAGGACTTTATTATTATAAATAGGACTAAAAACCTCATTTTTGGGGTTAGACTTTTTACTATTTTTTCATACTCTTGTTATTGGAAGTTGAACTTTGGATTTTGGGAATTACTTCAAATTTCCGGAATCGATTATCACAATATTTTCGTTAATTCAAGTGATTTTTCTGGATTTTCTTCAAACTTATCAAAGTAAGTACATGAATTCTTATCAAACAATTATGAATTGTGTATTTCTATGCATGGGTAACTAAATCCACAACTAGGGTTGTGGGAACCATGGGTATTTAACAGGATAAAACTAGTTAAATAAGAATTCTAGAATAGGTTCTTCCATGTATTAATAATTTTTTCGGTTAGAAGTCTTTTTAACGAGTGCACGCGTTAGAACTTGCCCTATTTCTATTTGCCGGACTAAGGGGGTAGTTAATAGATAAATAATTATCAACATAGATTTAGTGTACACTATCTAATAGGCTAGTCTCAATTGGTGCGAAGTAGTAACTTAGTCATACATTGAATATGATGTTTAATATGAGGTAAGGGTAATGGTTAGTAATTCAACACACATAGCCGGACCAAGGTACGGGGTAAAATTCTCTAGTTGTCGGACCAAGGAATTAGAGATACATAACTTACCACTTTGCATGCAAGACACTAGGAAAGAGTTGTTATAGCTAGGATTATCGTGTTAATGAACCTATAGGGAACACTTATGCCCTAGTTTCTCTCATCACTTGATAAAAACCAAAGTTTTAACATTGCTACTTGTTTACTTAGACATAATTGAACATTTTTGTTACACAAAACCCCCTTTTTATTTAACTGTTTTCGGAAAGGACTTGACTAAATAGACGTAATCGTAGATTAAAGTTAAGTCTAAACCATTTTCCTTGTGGGATCGACCCCAACCTAACAATTGGGTTCTTTACTTGATACGACTGTTTATACTACTTTAGGGAAGTGTAATTTGAGCGTATCAAAGTCCCAATAAAATTATGGATATCAGTAACCGAGGTAGGTCTTATCCAACCCCTTACTTCATCAATCTTGGCTGGATCTACCCGAATACCCTCTTTGGACACCACGTGTCCCAGAAACACCATTGAATATAACCAAAACTCGCACTTTCAGAACTTGGCATAAAGCTTCTCTTCCCTAAATCTCTAGAGTGAAATCCTCAAATGCCAATCATGGTCCTTCTCGGTCTTGGATTACACTAAGATGTCGTCAATAGATGTTATCACAACAATTCAAAATAAGGTCGGAATACCCAATTCATCAACTCCATGAATGTGCAGGGGCATTAGTCAAACAAAAAGACATCAGAAGAAACTCATATTACGCATAACGAATCTTGATTGCCATCAAAAGGATAAGTGATGCCCTAATATTCAAATGGTGATAACAAGATATCAAATCAATCTTAGAAAATAGGGGTGAGCCGATCGAATAAATCATTAATACAAAGAAGATGATACTTATTGTTCGTTGGCATTTAATTCAACTATCGACAACAAATACATATCCTCATAGATCAATCCTTCTTACTCACAAACAAATGAGAACACCATTAAGAAAAAGTAGGGTGACTGAACGACTTACTCTTAAAGTCCTACAACTAGTCCTTTAACTCATTTAAATCAACTAGAGGCATACCATATGTAACACCACAAAAGTCCAAGACCTAATCTAGAGCCTCACATTAGTTTCCAAGACTTAAAACACTGTTAAAAGGCCTAAAATATTGAACATAAAACATTTCGGAGGTGTTAGAGTCAAAATGTCAAGGAACGTCCACGACGTCCGGTGAACTTGTAACTTGGACTAGTGTGGTGCCTTGATGGTTTTAAAGAGATGCATAAAGGGTTAATCATGGTGAGGTGATTAGGATGGACATAGGTGCATAATAGGGGGTACAAGGAATCAAGGCCAAGTGAGAAGTGCCAATCTTCACGGGCAAGCCCAAGCTAAGAGGCCAAGGCTGCCCCAAAAGGAGGCTACTACCTCACTTTTCATGAGCATGACCACGACCAAGGTGGGGAGCTCGTGAAGATTACTTGGACATGGGGGAGAAGAGGTCTTGAGACCTAGTTATTGTCCAAGACACCACGAGTCACTTCATGACTTGTGGTGCACTTGACGGAAGGAGAGGGGCAGGCGTGAAAATTCCTTAGCCAATTGAGGTGAGTTTGGTGGAGAGTTGGTGAACTATTGTCTAAGAGCACCACGAGCCACTTGACGGGTTGTGGTGCATCTTCATGGAAGGGAGCAAGGGGGCTCGTGGAGTTGCCTTGGTTGTATAAATGGAGGGGGGTCATTTGGAGGAGCTACTGCCTCACCACTCTATGACCACCACCATGGTCCATTATGCACTCCACGGACCGTGAAGTGGGGCGTGAAGATGGACGGAGGCTCACAATGAAGTTTAGTTGGACTTCCCTTTTGGAAGTCCAAATTAATGAGGAGTAGTTTGGGTATTTTAGGGGTGGACAATATATTGATTTGGTCAATTTTCATTCATTTCCCACTCAAAACTCAAATACAATTTGAAACTCAAATTGCTCCCACCTCTCTACTTTCTCTCTCTCCATTCATCCTCCATTGAAGAACAAAAAGCTTTAGGAAGAAGACAATTTCTCCAAAGTTTTCACTCAATTTCGCTGGACAACGCTTCTTTAAGGTATGGGTTCTTCACTCTTCGGATTCCTTTCCCCAAGAGGTCCTCTCAAAGTTGATTTTCAAATTACCCAATTCTTAGGGTTTTGCTCTACAAATGGGTTTCCTTCTAAAGTCAAAATTGAGGATTGATTTTGTTGAATTATGATTTCCCATTACTAATAGAGTGTAGATTGTTGATTATTTGATGTTAATTGTGGGAATATAGTATAGATCATGTCCTTTCCCCAATTTTCCCAAAATCTTGGTTCTTGCTAATGAATTAAGGGGGGTTATGAATGTGTTCGTTGTTGCACTTATTCTATTCCATTTATGGACTGCCTAGGGACATGTATTATTGGTATTAGACCTAATTGATGAAGAATTCATGATGAAACCTTCTCTCCTAAACCCTAGGTTATGAATTGAAGTTAATTGGGATAGTGACGATACAATTGGCTTAGTTATTATACAGATTACTATTGTATGATGTTGTTACACCTATTGTTGGATGAAATTGATTTGTTGATGGAAAAAACCATGGATGATGGCTTGTGAAGGAGATTAGGTAAGTCTTTGTGATCTCAAACATTTACTTCCATTATGATGGCTTGTACTTGGTTATGAAGTTCAATTGAAGTATATCTTGTAATTGGATTGAGTTGGTATTGGTATGATGATGTAATTGAAAAGTCTTGATTATGTTGATTGTGAGATTATGATTAAGATGTAATGATATAAGGTTGATTATGAAGTACCTATGTGCCTTACTATAATATGATGATGTCAATGTGTTAATCTCACCTATGAGGGTTGTAAAAGGAAATTCTCATGCAATTCCTATTGAGATAATGACTATGAATATAAAAGGAGCTAGTCTCCAGTGACCTAAACTAAGTTATGATTGTTAAAGAAAGAAATTTCAAAAGGGACTCTAGCTTAGCACCGAGTGAACCAGTAGTGACGAGTGTGCCTTCCTAAGTATGGAAGGTAGGTTCACTATTGTACTCATGAGATAGAGATTACAATGCCAAAGGAATATAGAGGGTCTCAAACATGTCTCCTATTCCTTGAACTATGTTGCCCCCATAGGAATCCTAGCTAGTGGATCTACCTAGATGCTCTGTTAATGTCTTGATACTACCTTGGCAAGTAGGCCACCTTCTTTTGGTGTAGGTTTTCATGATACCGGATTCCACATTAGCTCATGTGGTCTATGTCGGTTAAGGAAAGATGTTCCTGAAAGTAAAACGAAGAAATAAAGTGAACTCTAACAAGGAGGACTTAAGGGGTTTGACTTAGTCTATGTAGGGGTATGAGACTCTACCTATACATTGCACTAGTTGGACATCAGGGAAGTCCTAGAAGGATGTTATTATGTTCTTATACTCTTATAAAGTGAATGATATGCATATGATGACATTACATGTTAACGATACTATATGATGTTAGTTTCACTCATGAACATACTATTGGTCTATAATGTTAAATATGATGATGAATACTCATGATGCTATGTTATGTGAAGTTAGACATTATTTATGATCCTTTGGTTGGTTTACATTGGTTGAGTGGGATTATGAGGCTTCACTTGGCTATTGTACTAGTAAGCTTGGTAAGGGGTTATGAGTAAGGGTTGTACTTATGTTATATGTTATGAACTCTTGGACATACTTTGTTGTTATAACATGATGTTGGAGTTACTTTGGCTATAGTTCTAATATGTTATACACATGTTTACTTGACCTATTTTGTTGATGTTGGTATTGTGTTGGATATGATATTGTCTTAAGGAATATATGATTATTGTGTCATATGTGTTCTTATTGTGCATAAGGCTTTTCAAAGTAACTTGGCATGGTTTTGAACAAATGTCCCTTTTGGCATGAATTCTAAGTTGTGTGCATATGTTTCCATACTTAGTACAAGAGATGTAGTTACCCCTATTTCTCCCTTTTCCCCAAACATTTTAGGTTCCGGTCGTTGAAGGGTTCGTGGCAAATTTTCAAGAAGGCTTGGATCATTTCTCCAAGTGTGGGTATGTCCTCAAGATTCGAGGATGAGGCCTTTCTCCTATTCTACCTATGTGACTTGTTATAGTCTAATGACATTCGTTTCACTCTTTTTGTTCAACACATGGTTGTAAGCCCTAAGTGGCAAGTATACATTTGTTTAAGGGCTTTGCCCAAAATGTTCTATTCCGACATAGATGGTTTTATATGAGACATCTCTATTAGACTCTATATTGTGTATGTTGTATATGTGGCATAAAAGTAGAAGCCTAAGTAAACTTCCAATGCGAGGATTCTAAGTAAACTCCATATATATATATATATATATATATATATATATATATATATATATATATATATATATATATATATATATATATATATATATATATATGTATATATATATATATATATATATTATTTGTAAGCGAGAGGTCTATTTAAACCTCATTATGTATATGTAGATGAAAAGTTTAAAATTTTCCGCATTTTTAACCTATGATATATAATGACGAATGCTAAGAGGCTAGTCTTAGTCCTGTTCGAGGATGCCGATGCCGCTAACGTTTAGGGGGTGATCCCCGGATGTGACAAACTTGGTATCTGAGCATGAGGTTTCTCATTATACCACGTCTATGTAGATTCTTATTCATAATTGTGTAGCGCGCCACACTTATGAATGAGAAATTATGTGATGCTTAGGAAATTCAAATCTTCTTGTATTCCTATGTCGTGCCTCTAGAGTCTTACTTTATGTGCTTTCACCTAAACCTTTTATCGTGGTTATAGGTATGACTACTAGAAAGGCAGCCGCAAGTAGGGACGAGGAAGGGATTGCTAATGCGGGAGCACATAACAACCAGGTGCCTCCACTTGAGCAAGTTCATGTGGGTGATCAAGTTCCGGTTGTTCCTCCACCCATGACAGATGGATAGATAAGGGCGTCTTTTCTCAATTTTTCCCAATCCATGACCTGTCAAGTCAATGTCATCACTTCTTAAGTCCAAGATATGACGGCTCAAGTGAATCGGGAGGTTGGACCCCGATACCTCAACATGCTAGCACTATGGCTTCTTATTTGAGAGACTTTACTAGGATGAACCCACCTATGTTCTTCGGTTCAAAAGTGAATGACGACCGTCAAGATTTCCTTGATGAGGTCTATAAGATCTTCTATGCTATGGGTGTGACCTCAATTGAGAAGGCCGAGTTGGCGGCCTATAAACTCACAGATGTGTCCCAAACATGTACATACAATGGAGGAATAATAGGGCGCTAAGAGGTGGTCCGGTGACTTGGAGATCTTCAGAAGACCTTTCTTGATAGGTTCTTTCCTAGAGAGTTTAGGGAAGCTAAGGTAGAAGAATTCATCAACCTTCGTCAAGGGGGTATGAGTGTACTCGATTACTACTTTAAGCTTACTAAATTGTCCAAGTATACTTCATCCTTGGTGTCTAACCCAAGGGATGAGATAAGTTGTTTCCTTACGGGAGTGTCCGAAGACTTGGTAGAAGAATGTCATTCGTCTATGATTTATGATAATATGAATATCTCTCGTCTTATGGTTCATGCTCAACAAGTGGAATAAAGTAGACTAAGGAGGAAGAATAGGGAGGCCAAGAGGGCCAAGTATTATGAAGGTGGTTCTTCAAAGGGAAGGTTGGAAATTCAAGACAAGCCTAGATTCAAGAAAAGGATCTCCAATCAAGTTCCTCCGAAATTTCCCAAGGCTCATGATGATAGGGTGTCTAACCCTAAGTCTAAAAAGGGAAAAGGTAGTAGTTCACCATAAGAATCCAACTTGCGGAAAGTGTGGTAAGAATCATTTTAATGAGTGACTTATTGGGACGGACAATTATTTTGGATGTGGCATGAGTGGACACAAGGTAAGAGATTGCCCTAATGTGAAGGGGCAAGACAAAGGAAGTGGGAAAGCTCAAGCTAGTGATTCTAATGTTGATGCTCTAAGAAAAAATTTCTTTTATTCTCTTTGCTCTAGGGGTGAACAAGAGAATTCTCCTGATGTGGTGACCGGTATGTTACAAGTCTTCTCTATTGATGTTTATGTTTTACTTGATCCGGGTGCTACATTATCTTTTGTTACTCCTTTGGTATCTAGGAAGATTGATATTTTTCCTAATGTCCTAAATGAACCTTTTATGGTAACTACCCCGGTAAGTGATTAGGTGGTTGCAAATAGGATATATAGAAATTGTTCTATATTGTTGCCCAATAGAGTTACTAATGTTGAATTAGTAGAACCTGATATGTTTTTATTTTTATGTCATTTTGGGAATGAATTGGTTGCATGATTGGTTTGCTTCCACTGTTTGTAGAACAAGAATTGTCAAGTTCAATTCTCTTAAGGAAACCGTATTAGAGTGGAAGGGGGGAAATTTTATTCCTAGAGGTCGTATCATTTCTTGTTTAAAGGCTTGTAAGATGATCTCTAAAGGGTGTTTATACCATATTGTAAGTGTCAAAGATTTCGACTCCGAAAATCCTCCCATTGAGTCGGTCCCCATAGTAAGGGATTTTCCGTAGGTCTACCTAATTATATTCCCGGCATCCCTCCCGAATAGGAAATTGATTTTGGTATTGACTTGCTACCGGATACCAACCCCGTTTCAATTCCTCCTTATCGGATGGCTCTGACCGAATTGAAAGAGTTGAAGGCTCAACTCAAATACTTGCTAGACAAAGGCTTCATTAGACCTAGTATTTCTCTATGGGGTGCTCCAGTTTTATTTGTGAAGAAGAAGAATGGGCCTCTTAGATTGTGCATTGATTATCGCCAACTTAATAAAGTCACCATTAAGAACAAGTATCCTCTCCCTCGGATTGACGACTTATTGGATCAACACCAAGGGGAAAGCTACTTTTCTAAGATTGACTTGAGATCGGGGTATCACCAACTTAGGGATTAGAGATGAGGATATACCAAAAATGGAATTTTGAATTAGATATGATCAGTATGAGTTCCTAGTAATGTCCTTTAGTCTCACTAATGCCCCGACGCATTTATGGACTTAATTAATAGGGTGTTTCAAAGTTAGCTAGATTCATTTATCATTGTCTTCATTGACGACATCTTGGTATATTCGAAAAACGAGAGTGAACACATGAATCATTTGAGAGTGGTGTTACAAGTTCTTAAGGAACACCAACTATTTGCCAAGATAGAAAATGTGAGTTTTGGTTAAGGTTGGTGCCGTTTCTTGGTCATATCATCTCTAGTGAGGGAGTTGAGGTTGATCCAAGAAAAACTGAGACAATGAAAAATTGGCCTAGACCATTGATTCCAACAAAGATTAGGAGTTTCTTGGGTCTACCAGGATACTATAAGAGGTTTGTGGATAGTTTTGCGTCCATTGCTTCTTCTTTGACTACCTTGACTCAAAAGAATGTGAAATTTGAGTGGTCGGAGGCATGTGAAAGAAACTTCCAAATTTTGAAAGATAGGCTTACCTCACTCCGGTGTTGACTTTATCGGAGGATACCAGGGGCTTTGTGGTATATTGTGATATATACCAAGTGGGCTTAGGGTGTGTTCTTATGCAACATGGGAAAGTAGTAGCCTATGCCTCTAGACAACGTAAGGTTCATGAGAAAAAATTATCCAACTCATGATCTTGATTTAGCCGTCGTGGTGTTTGACTTATAAATATGGAGGCATTACTTGTATGGTGTTCATGTGGATGTGTATACCTACCATAAGAGTATTCAATATGTGTTTACTCAAAAAGAGTTAAATCTCAGACAAAGAAGATGGTTGGAATTGTTGAAAGATGACGACATGAGTGTTCTCTACCACCTCGGAATGTGGTTGCGGATGCTCTAAGTTCTATGACCATGGGTAGTGTCTCTCATGTGGAAGAAGACAAGAAATACCTAGTGAAAGATGTTCACGGGTTGGCTCATTTGGGTCTTAGATTGGAAGATTCTCCAAACGGTGGTTTTATGGTCCATCGTTACTTGGAATCATCTTTGGTGGTTGAGGTGAAGTCTAAGCAGCACCTTGATAAATCATTGATGGAGTTGAAGGAATTGGTTCTTGGTAAGCTTAATGAGTCATTCTGTTTAGGGGTGATGGTGTTTTAAGGTATCAAGAGAGGTTGTATGTGCCCAATGTTGATGACTTGGGGAAACCAAATTCTTGAGGAGGCTCGTGGTTCTCATTATTCTATTCATACGGGCTCTACTAAGATGTATCGGTACCTTAAATAAGTGTTTTAGTGGGATGGCTTAAAAAGGGACATAGCGGAATTTGTTGCAAAGTGTCCAATTTGCCAACAAGTGAAAGACGAGCACCAAAAGTTTGGTGGCTTACTCCAAGAAATGCATGTTCCTACTTGGAAGTGGGAAGAAATTAATATGGACTTCGTAGTGGGTTTTCCTCGGAGTAGAAGGCAAAATGACTCTATAAGGGTGGTGGTGGATAGGTTGATAAAATCTGCTCATTTTATTCTAGTCAAGTCCACTTACTCAGCGGAGGATTATGCAAGGATTTTTATAGATGAGATTTTGTGTCTTCATGGTATTCCGCTATCCATCATATCGGATAGGGGTGCACAATTCACGTCTAGGTTTTGGATGTCATTCAAAAAAAGGGTTAAGCACAAAAGTGAAGTTAAGCACCACATTTCATCCCCAAACTGATGGTCAAGCGGAGTGTACTATTCAAACCCTTGAGGATATGCTTAGAGATTGTGTTATCGACTTCAAGAGAATTTGGGATGAACTTTTGCCTTTGGTTGAGTTCTCTTATAACAATAGTTACCATTCGACTATATCCATGGCTCCTTTTGAAGCATTTTATGGTAGGAGATGTAGATCTCTGATTGGGTGGTTTGAAGTTGGTGAGTCTTCAGTCCTTGGTCCCCAATTGGTATATGAAACTTTAGAGAAAGTTTGTGTCATAAGGGATAGGTTGAAGGCGGCCTTGTAACAACCCTAAAAATGAATAGGATCAAGACTTAGGTTGTCAAGAATGCTTGAGATTAGACCAAGGTTCACACAGTCTGATACGCGTATAACCAGACCTCAGAACCCTTACTACGACCAATCCAACTAACTTGGGGAGTTAGTTGAGCTTGGAAAGGTTGGAACCAACCAAGTAAGGCTGTCGAAAATGAAGATTTAATCGAAGGAGTCTTTACCGGACTTAAAAAGAAGAAATTTTAAGTTTTGAGGATCTAGGGGTAAAATGGTCTTTTACCAGGCTAAGGGTAATATCGTAATTACCCTAAATATATAAATAATTAATTATTTAATAAAATGGAGGGGCAATTTTGAGAGAGAGAGCCGAATTTGAGCTCTAAGAGTGAAGTCTTGCTCCACCCGGGTTCGAACCTAGGTGGAAGCAATGATTTAAATTGTTTTTATTTAAATTGATAAATTTATTTAATTAATTAATATTTATTAGCTGATTTAAGAAAAAGAAAAAAATCAGAATTTTTATTTAAAGGTTTGAAAGAGTCCTAGTTGACTAAGTCCTTACCTAAGCCTAAACCACCTTGCACGTTTAACTCTCTCTTTCTCTCACGTCAAAATCTCTCTTCTCTTTCACGTTTTCTCTGCCAAAAACACAAGATCTGATCAGCAACTAAAAGTTCTTCACACTTGAAGAACTTTCACGTTAAAAATTTATTTAAAACATAACCAAAAACGTTAGGCAAAGAGAGGAGTTTTTCCGTCGAGTTAGTGTTGAAGCTTTTGGACTTAGACGAAATTTTGGAGAGGGTTTGGGCAGCTAGTTCAAGGTTTGAAAGTCAAAATAAGGTATGGGTTTTCTTCTCTCTTGGTCCCTTTCCCAACAGACCCCTCAATATTCAAGATATTCAATCCGAAACTAAGTTGTTCCCCATTGCATGTCCTTGTCCCTAGCTCCCAAATGACTTCGTAGGTTGGGTATTTTGTGCTGGTAGATTTAGGCATGTATGATGTTTTATTTTTAAATGTAAATATGTATGTGCATGAGATTACGAAAATGATGACTAAGGTGTAATCGGAAAAAAAATAATATTTTTGTGTGTGAGTACACGTTGGGCAGTGATGTTTAGGCAATGTTTTGTAGAGGTAAAGAGGCATGTTATTGCTTGTGTTTTGTGCTAAACTTGTACATAATATGTTGTTCATATGATGTGTGAAATGGAAAGTTTTGAGTGTAAACGTTGTGCTAAATATAATCCATAAACCACGCCTAACTTACATACTAAGTAGTTGGTGAAATGCCCTAAGAAACTAGCATGAAAAGTTGATTTGAGGAAGGTGAAAATTATGAAAAAAATTCCAGATTGTCTACTCTACAATGAGGATTAAATCTGAGTTTTTAAGAGGAAATAAAATAGGTGAGGTCAATGGGAATTGAACCCAAGACCTCACATGACCAAGGGGCTGAAAAATTTAAAACAAAATGAAAAGGGGCTAAGGGGAATCAAACCCCTTAGCTGTTGTTGTCGTGAGAAAAATAAAAGGGAAAATGGGGTTGGGGGGAATCGAACACGCAATGCTGGGGAAGGAAAGAAGAGGAAAAAAAAAAGAAAAAAAAGTGTGAGGCGTGGGAATCGATCCCACGACCTCAAGGCTGGAAATGGAGAGGGGCGAAAATGATTAATAAAGAAAGTGAGGCTATGGGGGTTCGATCCCACGACCTCACTGCCAAACACCCTTAGGCCCTAGCAAAATTGAATTAAAATAAGGAGGTTGTGGGGGTTCGAACCCACAACCTCCCTATTTCTGCGAATTAAATGACAAAAAAATAAAAGAGGCTGTGGGGGTTTGATCCCACAACCTCTTGGTTTAGGCGAGAATGGACAAGATGATGTTAATAAAAATAAAAAGGGGTTGTAGGGGTTCGAACCCACAACCCTTCGGCCAACTTAGGAGTAATATTAAATAGAAAATTAATCATTCGATATTAATATTGAGATTTAATTTAGAGTCATAATATTATGAATATTAGAAATAAAATCAATGAAAAATATAAATGATATCCAATTGATTCAAGACTTGTGTTCCTTTGCCCAAACTTCCGTTTGATACATAAGTCATACGTGAACAAAATATCCAAGAATAATGCCACCTATTTAGATCAAAATCAAGATCTTGGCATTTATATAAGATACATATGTCTTGTACTACATAATCTGAGGAATGTATGAATCACTTAACGAATTATGAATGAAGCCTCATGGCTGGTGTGTATAGACTCATAAGTCTAATATACGTTTAAAAATAAGTGAACCTAAGATATATGTACTGGATGATGAAATGAACAATGAAATGATGAAACCCTAGAAGGGTTAACTAAGGAAATGAAACACACCAATGGCCAAGTATATTGGCATATGATGAAATGAACGTCCACTTAAAATGAGGTGAGTAAATATGAGAAGTGAGTGTGCTAATGATAATGAATGTGGTGGACACCATGATGCGAGGCTAATGCTAATGAGGAGAGCAATCTTAAATGAGCCTAAGTAAATGTTATCAAAACGTACTCACCTATGAGAGTGTAAGATAATGAAGAGACCAGTCTCTATGAACACTCTAATAAAAGTATTGGGATTAACACCCTTAATACTAACGATCAGATGAGAAATCATCTAATGAGCTATGATGTCCTCATACTAGAAGTCAGGTTTCATGACGTATGAGTTGAATGAAATGGAACTTTATACTGAGCACCGATAGACTAGCTATGAGCGGTGATGCCTTCTTTCATGAAAGGTGAAGGTTCACGTAACTCTCATGAGATGAGACTGTCTGGCTTGCCGGGTATGGGTCTCCATTCATCTCCTAGTCTTCGAACCTATACTGCCAATATAGGGATCTGGCGGGGTTAAATTCCCATGTACGCTAGCATGTTTTTGGGTCACCTTGGCCGGTGAATCCACCTCTTTTCGGTGTGGGGGAGACACTGGATTTCATGATGCTCACATGATCTATGTCGGTTAAAGTTAAAGTTCCCAATGAATAAATGAGTCCAGCCTCAAATGATGCACATGATGAAATGAATGATACCAAAGGTGTTAGGATAGAATAATCAAAGGTGAGTTAGATTCAAGTAATGACATTAGGTCATTCTTGGTCATTGCACAACGAACCTAATAAAAGTCTTAAACTACATCCTAGGTATAGCTGGTGGTTACACTGGCCTATGAATGAAATGAAATGAAGTACGTATGAATGAATGAAGTAGACTCTGTGTTTGCCAATGAAGATTCCCTAGTTGAGGTTCCATCTGTTGAGCCCTCATTTTTGGGATGTCTTAATGTCAAGTCCATGATTCCAAGGTCTCATGGCATATGAATGAATGATATGAAAGAAGTTATGTGCTACATGCAAAATAAACTGTATGCTATATGATATGTGCTATGTGTAAAAGTTATGTGCTGTGTGCAAATGTGAAAAGTATGATGATGTATGTTATTCTCATGGCATCACTTTCCTATTCCAAATCTGGAAAGCTCACTGACTTTCCTAATCCAAATTTGGAAAGCTCATTTACTTTTCTAATCCAAATTTGGAAACTTTCCAAATCTCAATTTGGCAAGTCCACTGACTTGTCTTCCAAAAATCACGTTGTTAGGAAAGAGCTATTCTTTCTCATGCATGTCCTTGGTGTGTGCTTGCATATAGCCATACTTAGTACAAGTGTGTACTAACCCTATACAAACTCTACTATTTTAGGTGCAGGCACAAGTGGGCGATAGAGCTACAGGATCATCGCTGCAGTTATCCGGACGTCCAGTATTCATCCGGTTTTGGAAGGTCCTCATGCTTTCGAGGGTGCTACTGTTTTATATTCTAGTTTAGCTTTAGAGTTGAGCTAGTGGAGCATGTTCCACTAGCGTTTGTTTCCTATTTTTATTCAGACTATGTATTGGTGCCATTTTGGCAATTATACACTTAATAAGAATTGAACTATTTCTTTCAGTTGCTTATCTCTTAATGTTAGATGGTTGATGGTGAACAATTACGTATTAATGAGAATGTTTTTATAAGTACATTAAGAAATAAAAAGTTTCAAATTTTCCGCTAAAATTAACCTAGATGAAGTAAGAATGACGTAAGTAGGCTTGTCTGCGACCTCTGAGAGGTCAACGACGCCGGTCTCGTCTGGGGTCTAGATTCCAGTTGTGACAAAGTTGGTATCAGAGCACTAGGTTAAATTACGAAAATAATAAGTTCACATCAACCACATTGAGTAGTTTCTAAGTCATGGTAGTGAAGTGCACCACTATCCTGGATTAGAGACTGCATGATGCGTATGAAAATTTCTATTCTTCTGATCTTATCGTGCTTTTCCTAATGTCTGAGTTCTTAGTGTTACGAGCATTTCTAACATCAATCCTTATTGTTTTTCAAAGAATGAACACTAGGAGAGCTAATGGTCAGAGGAGAGGAGGAGCAGCTGCTGGGGGTAACCGAATTCCACCCCAGGCTCCAGCTGAAGGAGTGGTTGTGCCAGTTAATCCAGCTGGGTTGACTGATGCTGAGGTGAGGGCATCTCTGGCCCAGATGGCACAGGCCATTACTATGCAGAACCAGGCTATGACTACCCAGGTCAACCGACAGGATGTTCAGAGGGAGAACCCACCGGTTCGTAGCATGGCTGACAGGCTGAGGGATTTCACGAGGATGAATCCTCCTATTTTCACAGGGTCTAGGACTGCAGAGGATCCCCAGGATTTTGTGGATGAGGTGCATAAGATCCTGGTGGCTATGGGGGCCACTGATATTGAGAAGGCTGAGTTGGCTTCCTATCAGCTCAAGGATGTTGCACAGACTTGGTGCAAGATGTGGCCAGATAGCCGTGTCTTAGGTGGAGTGCCAGTCACATGGGAGCTGTTCAAGACAGCATTTCTGGAGAGATTCTTTCCCAGGGAGATGAGGGAGGCCAAGGTTGAGGAATTCATCAACCTTAAACAAGGCTCTATGACAGTCAGGGAGTATTCCCTGAAGTTTGTTAAGCTGTCAAGGTATGTTATTTTCCCTAGTATTTAATAGCAAGAATGAGGATAATACTGAACTTTGTTGACATCATCCAGGTATGCTACTTCCCTGGTTTCTAACAACAGGGATGAGATGAGCAGGTTCCTCACAGGAATCAATGGAGACCTGGAGGAGGAGTGTCGATCTGTAATGCTCCATGATAATATGGATCTTTCCAGGTTGATGGTGCATGTCCAGCAGGTAGAGGACAGCCGCAGAAAGAGAGGTGTTCGTGATGCTAGGAGGCCTAGGCCTCAAGATCAGGTAGGACCTAGTCATGGAGGCCATATGAACAACTTTGGCATCTGTGAGCAGCCAAGGTTCAAAAAGGGGCAACAGAGTTCTGGGAATTCTAATCCTCAGAGGAGTGCTACACCTAGAGGAGGCAGACCTGAGCCCAAGAAGGGCAATGGAGGTGAGATGCAGCGTCCTAAGAAGAATTGTGCTAAGTGTGGCCGAGCTCACAGTGGAGAGTGCAGACAGGGCACTAATGCCTGCTTCGGTTGTGGTAAGAGTGGACACATGGTCAGAGACTGTCCAAAGAACAGAGGTCAGGCTGGAGGTAATACTCAGCCTAGGCCTAATCCACAGGGTGCAGCAGCAGCCGAGCCTCCTAAGAGGAACAGGTTCTATGCCCTGAAAGGCAGGGAGGAGCAGGAGAAGTCCGCTAATGTGGTCACAGGTATGCTGCAAGTATTGTCAACTTCTGTTTATGCTTTACTTGATCCAGACTCTACACTTTCCTTTGTAACTCCTCTGCTTGCTCTTACTTTTGAGATATTGCCTGAAGTTCTGCATGATCCTATAGTGGTTAGTACACCTTTAGGAGAAAATGTAAGAACTGATAGAGTATACAAGGATTGCCCAATAGTTGTTAGTGGAAAAACTATGTGTGCAAACTTGGTTGAGTTACCCATGCATGATTTTGATGTTATTCTTGGCATGGATTGGCTTCACAGTTGTTATGCTTGCTTGGACTGTTGTAGTAGAGTGGTGAGATTTTGCTTTTCTAATGAAGAAGAGTTAGTCTGGGAGGGGTACAATTCGAGTCGTCCTAACCCTTTGATTTCTAACCTTAAGGCCAATAAAATGATGTCCAAGGGGTTATTGTGTCATCTTGTGAGTGTTAATGATCTAGATCATGACATTCCTCCATAGACTCAGTATCTGTAGTGAATGAGTTCTTAGATGTGTTTCCTGATGATTTGCCTGGAGTCCCTCCCCTTCGAGAGATTGAATTTGGTATCGATTTAGAACCCGATACTAAACCAATCTCAATTCCTCCTTATAGAATGGCTCCAACTTAACTCAAAGAATTGAAGCTGCAGTTAAAAGATCTCACTGACAAGGGTTTCATTCAGCCGAGCATATCCCCTTGGGGCGCTCCAGTGTTGTTTGTAAAGAAGAAAGATTGAACCCGTAGAATGTGTATCGATTATCGGCAGCTCAACAAAGTCACTATAAAGAATAAGTATCCACTCCCCAGAATAGATGATTTGTTCGATCAACTCCAAGTGTCTAGTTTCTTCTCTAAGATTGATCTACGTTCAGGGTATCATCAGCTTAGGGTTAGGGATGGAGATATCCCAAAGACAGCCTTTCGTACCCGCTATGGTCACTATGAGTTCTTAGTCATGTCATTTGGTCTCACGAATGTACCTGCTGCATTTATGGATCTCATGAACAGGGTCTTCCGTGAATACCTTGACTCTTTCATCATAGTATTCATTGATGACATTCTCATCTACTCTAAGACCAAGGAAGAGCATGAACATCATTTGAGACTAACCTTGCAGGTACTTAGACAACATCAGTTGTATGCCAAATTCAGCAAATGTGAATTCTAGCTGAGATCAGTGACCTTCTTGGGTCATGTTGTGTCCGATCATGGCGTAGAGGTGGATCCCAGAAAGACTGAGGCTGTGAAGAACTGGCCAAAGCCTCTTACTCCTACTGACATCCGTAGCTTTTTGGGATTGGCTGGTTACTACCGCAGGTTTGTGAAGGGCTTTTCTTCCATTGCTGCCCCATTGACAGCTTTGACTAAGAAGAAAGCCAAGTTTGAATGGACGGAGACTTGTGAGAAGAGTTTCCAGGAGCTCAAGGACAGACTCACTTCAGCCTCGGTGCTTACTTTGCCTAAGTGTGGTGAGAATTACACTATTTATTGTGATGCATCTAGGGTTGGTTTGGGTTGTGTTCTTATGCAGGTTGGTAAGGTGATAGCCTATGCATCCAGACAGCTCAAGGTTCATGAGAAGAATTATCCCACTCATGACCTGGAGTTGGCAGCTGTGGTATTTGCACTGAAGCTGTGGAGGCATTATCTGTATGGAATGCATGTAGATGTGTTCACAGACCATAAGAGTCTCCAGTACGTGTTCACACAGAGGGAGTTGAATCTACGTCAGCGGAGATGGTTGGAGCTGTTGAAGGATTATGACATGAATGTGCACTACCATCCAGGTAAGGCTAATATTGTAGCTGATGCTTTGAGCAGGATGAGCATGGGAAGTACAGCTCACGTTGAGGATGAGAAAAAGGAGCTGGTGAAAGATGTACACAGACTGGCCAGACTGGGTGTGCGTTTGGGTGACTCCACTAGTGGGTATGTTTCAGTTCATCCTAGTTCTGAATCATCCTTGGTAGTTGAAGTCAAGCAGGGTTAGCATCTAGATCTCGTGTTGATGGAGCTGAAGGACTCAGTGCTGATGAAGATGAATGAGTCTTTCGCTTTGGGAGGTGATGGCATACTTAGGTATCAGGACAGGTTGTGTATGCCAGATGTGGATGATTTGCAGACCAGGATTGTTGCAGAGGCCCATGGTTCCAAATATTCTATGCATCCAGGTTCCACCAAGATGTCTCATGATCTCAAGCAGATTTATTGGTGGGATGGCATGAAGAAGGACATTGCAGAATATGTGGCCAAGTGTCCTAATTGTCAGTAGGTTAAGGCAGAACATCTTAAGCCTGGTGGTCTGACTCAGATTATTGAGGTTCCGACTTGGAAATGGGAGGCCATTAATATGGACTTCGTGGTTGGGCTTCCTAGGAATAGGAGACAGCATGACTCTATATGGGTTATTGTGGACAGATTGACTAAGTCTGCCCACTTTATCCCTGTGAAGTCTACTTACAGAGCCGAGGATTATGCGAGACTCTACATTGATGAGATTGTGAGATGGCATGGGATTCCCTTGTCTATTATTTCAGACAGAGGAGCTCAGTTTACTTCTCATTTTTGGAGATCTTTCCAGAAGAGCTTGGGCACGCAGGTGAAGCTTAGCATTGCCTTTCACCCTCAGACAGATGGGCAGGCAGAGCGCACCATATAGACATTGGAGGATATGTTGAGAGCGTGTGTGATTGACTTCAGAGGTAACTGGGATGACCATCTGCCTTTGATAGAGTTCTCGTATGATAATAGCTATCACTCCAGCATTGGGATGGCACCGTTTGAGGCACTGTATGGTAGGAGGTGTAGATCTCCAGTTGGGTGGTTCGAGGTTGGAGAGTCATCCATTTTGGGTCCGGAGATCATTCATGAGGCCTTAGAGAAGGTCAGAATGATTAGGGACAGGTTGACTACTGCTTACAGTCGGCAGAAGTCATATGCTGATAACAGAAACCGACCCTTAGAGTTTGATGTTGGTGACCAGGTTTACTTGAAAATATCGCCTATGAAAGGGGTAATGAGATTTGTTAGAAAAGGGAAGCTGAGTCCGAGGTATGTTGGGCCATATGAGATCCTACAGTGTGTGGGCGAGGTGGCCTATGAGTTAGCATTGCCTACAGAACTAGCTTCTGTTCATCCAGTCTTTCATGTCTCTATGTTGAAGATTTGCCTAGGTGATCCAGCATCAATCTTACCTGTTGAAGATTTGGGGGTTGGTGAAGACTTGTCTTATGAAGAGGTACCTGTTGAGATCTTAGACAGACAGGTCAAGCGGCTGAGGAACAAGGAGATGTCCACAGTGAAGGTATTGTGGAGAAATCATCTTGTTGAGGGTGCTACGTGGGAAGCTGAGGCCGACATGAGGGCTCGCTACCCTCACCTATTCAGCTCTTGAGGTTAGACTTTATACTCTTAAACCTATGTTTCCTTATCGCCCCGTATTTTATTGCTATTGCTTGACTGTGTATAGTGATTTTATTATGATCTGACTGGCATTACGACGTGAAGTAGTAGTGTCATTCGGGGACGAATGTTCCTAAGGGGGGGATAATGTAACAACCCTAAAAATGAATAGGATCAAGACTTAGGTTGTCAAGAATGCTTGAGATTAGACCAAGGTTCACACAGACTGATACGCGTAGAACCAGACCTTAGAACCCTTACTACGACCAATCCAATTAACTTGGGGAGTTAGTTGAGCTTGGAAAGGTTGGAACCAACGAAGTAAGGCTCTCGAAAATGAAGATTTAATCGAAGGAGTCTTTACCGGACTTAAAAAGAAGAAATTTTAAGTTTTGAGGATCTAGGGGTAAAATGGTCTTTCACCAGGCTAAGGGTAATATCGTAATTACCCTAAATATATAAATAATTAATTATTTAATAAAATGGAGGGGCAAGTTTGAGAGAGAGAGCCGAATTTGAGCTCTAAGTGTGAAGTCTTGCTCCACCCGGGTTCGAACCTAGGTGGAAGCAATGATTTAAATTGTTTTTATTTAAATTGATAAATTTATTTAATTAATTAATATTTATTAGCTGATTTAGGAAAAAAAGATCAGAATTTTTATTTAAAGGTTTGAAAGAGTCCTAGTTGACTAAGTCCTTACCTAAGCCTAAACCACCTTGCACGTTTAACTCTCTCTTTCTCTCACGTCAAAATCTCTCTTCTCTTTCACGTTTTCTCTACCAAAAACACAAGATCTGATCAGCAACTAAAAGTTCTTCACACTTGAAGAACTTTTACGTTAAAAATTTATTTAAAACATAACCAAAAACGTTAGGCAAAGAGAGGAGTTTTTCCGTCGAGTTAGTGTTGAAGCTTTTGGACTTAGACGAAATTTTGGAGAGGGTTTGGGCAGAAAGTTCAAGGTTTGAACGTCAAAATAAGGTATGGGTTTTCTTCTCTCTTGGTCCCTTTCCCAACAGACCCCTCACTATTCAAGATATTCAGTCCGAAACTAAGTTGTTCCCCATTGCATGTCCTTGTCCCTAGCTCCCAAATGACTTCGTAGGTTGGGTATTTTGTGCTGGTAGATTTAGGCATGTATGATGTTTTATTTTTAAATGTAAATACGTATGTGCATGAGATTACGAAAATGATGACTAAGGTGTAATCGGAAAAAAAATAATATTTTTGTGTGTGAGTACACGTTGGGTAGTGATGTTTAGGCAATGTTTTGTAGAGGTAAAGAGGCATGTTATTGCTTGTGTTTTGTGCTAAACTTGTACATAATATGTTGTTCATATGATGTGTGAAATGGAAAGTTTTGAGTGTAAACGTTGTGCTAAATATAATCCATAAACCACGCCTAACTTACATACTAAGTAGTTGGTGAAATGCCCTAAGAAACTAGCATGAAAAGTTGATTTGAGGAAGGTGAAAATTATGAAAAAAATTCCAGATTGTCTACTCTACAATGAGGATTAAATCTGAGTTTTTAAGAGGAAATAAAATAGGTGAGGTCAATGGGAATTGAACCCAAGACCTCACATGACCAAGGGGTTGAAAAATTTAAAACAAAATGAAAAGGGGCTAAGGGGAATCGAACCCCTTAGCTGTTGTTGTCGTGAGAAAAATAAAAGGGAAAATGGGGTTGGGGGGAATCGAACACGCAATGCTGGGGAAGGAAAGAAGAGGAAAAAAAAAAGAAAAAAAAGTGTGAGGCGTGGGAATCGATCCCACAACCTCAAGGCTGGAAATGGAGAGGGGCGAAAATGATTAATAAAGCAAGTGAGGCTGTGGGGGTTCGATCCCACGACCTCACTGCCAAACACCCTTAGCCCCTAGCGAATTTGAATTAAAATAAGGAGGTTGTGGGGGTTCGAATCCACAACCTCCCTATTTCTGCGAATTAAATGACAAAAAAATAAAAGAGGCTGTAGGGGTTTGATCTCACAACCTCTTGGTTTAGGCGAGAATGGACAAGATGATGTTAATAAAAATAAAAAGGGGTTGTGGGGGTTCGAACCCACAACCCTTCGGCCAACTTAGGAGTAATATTAAATAGAAAATTAATCATTCGATATTTATTGAGATTTAATTTAGAGTCATAATATTATGAATATTAGAAATAAAATCAATGAAAAATATAAATGATATCCAATTGATTCAAGACTTGGGTTCCTTTGCCCAAACTTCCGTTTGATACATAAGTCATACGTGAACAAAATATCCAAGAATAATGCCACCTATTTAGATTGAAATCAAGATCTTGGCATATATACAAGATACATAAGTCTTGTACTACATAATCTTAGGAATGTATGAATCACTTAACGAATTATGAATGAAGCCTCATGGCTTGTGTGTATGGACTCATAAGTCTAACGTACGTTTAAAAATAAGTGAACCTAAGATATACGTACTGGATGATGAAATGAACATTGAAATGATGAAACCCTAGAAGGGTTAACTAAGGATATGAAACACACCAATGGCCAAGTATATTGGCATATGATGAAATGAACGTCCACGTAAAATGAGGTGAGTAAATATGAGAAGTGAGTGTGCTAATGATAATGAATGTGGTGGACACCATGATGCGAGGCTAATGCTAATGAGGAGAGCAATATCAAATGAGCCTAAGTAAATGTTATCAAAACGTACTCACCTATGAGAGTGTAAGATAATGAAGAGACCAGTCTCTATGAACACTCTAATGAAAGTATTGGGATTAACACCCTTAATACTAACGATGAGATGAGAAATCATCTAATGAGCTATGATGTCTTTATACTAGAAGTCAGCTTCCATGACGTATGAGTTGAATGAAATGGAACTTATACTGAGCATCGATAGACTAGCTATGAGCGGTGATGCCTTCTTTCGGGAAGGGCGAAGGTTCACGTAACACTCATGAGATGAGACTGTCCGGCTTGCCGGGTATGGGTCTCCATACATCTCCTAGTCTTCGAACCTATACTGCCAATATAGGGATCTAGCGGGGTTAAATTCCCATGTACGCTAGCATGTTTTTGGGTCACCTTGGCCGGTGATTCCACCTCTTTTCAGTGTGGGGGAGACACTGGATTTCATGATGCTCACATGATCTATGTCGGTTAAAGTTAAAGTTCTCAATGAATGAATGAGGCCAGCCTCAAATGATGCACATAATGAAATGAATGATACCAAAGGTGTTAGGATGGAATAATCAAAGGTGAGTTAGATTCAAGTAATGACATTAGGTCATTCTTGGTCATTGCCCAATGAATCTAATGAAAGTCTTAAACTACATCCTAGGTATAGCTGGTGGTTACACTGGCCTATGACTGAAATAAAATGAAGTACGTATGAATGAATGAAGCAGACTCTGTGTTTGCCAATAAAGATTCCCTAGTTGAGGTCCCATCTGTTGAGCCCTCATTTCTGGGATGTCTTAATGTCAAGTCCATGATTCCAAGGTCTCATGGCATATAGAATGATATGAAAGAAGTTATGTGCTACATGCAAAATAAACTGTATGCTATATGATATGTGCTATGTGTAAAAGTTATGTGCTGTGTGCAAATGTGAAAAGTATGATGATGTATCTTATTCTCATGGCATCACTTTCCTATTCCAAATCTGGAAAGCTCACTGACTTTCCTAATCCAAATTTGGAAAGCTCATTTACTTTCCTAATCCAAATTTGGAAACTTTCCAAATATCAATTTGGCAAGTCCACTGACTTGACTTCCAAAAATCACGTTGTTAGGAAAGAGCTATTCTTTCTCATGCATGTCCTTGGTGTGTGCTTGCATATACCCATACTTAGTACAAGTGTGTACTAACCCTATACAAACTCTACTATTTTAGGTGCAGGCACAGGTGGGCGATAGAGCTACAGGATCATCGCTGCAGTTATCCGGACGTCCAGCATTCATCCGGTTTTGGTAGGTCCTCATGCTTTCGAGGGTGCTACTGTTTTATATTCTAGTTTAGCTTTAGAGTTGAGCTAGTGGAGCATGTTCCACTAGCGTTTCTTTCCTATTTTTATTCAGACTATGTGTTGGTGCCCTTTTGGCAATTATACACTTAATAAGAATTGAACTATTTCTTTCGGTTGCTTATCTGTTAATGTTAGATGGTTGATGGTGAACCATTACGTATTAATGAGAATGTCTTTATAAGTACGTTAAGAAACAAAAAGTTTCAAATTTTCCGCTAAAATTAACCTAGATGAAGTAAGAATGACGTAAGTAGGCTTGTCTGCGACCTCTGAGAGGTCAACGATGCCGGTCTCATCTGGGGTCTAGATTCCAGTCGTGACAAGCCTATAGTCGGCAAAAGTCTTATACCGACAATACTAGAAGAGAGCTTGAATTTGAAGAAGGTGATAAAGTGTATTTAAAAATTTCACTCATGAAAGAGGCGATGAGATTTGGCAAGAAGGGAAGTTGAGTCCTCGTTATGTGGGTCCCTATGAAGTTTTGTAAAGGGTTGTCAAGGTTGCATACAAGTTGAATTTACCTAGTGAGCTAGCTTCTGTTCATCCGGTGTTCCATGTCTCCATGCTTAAGAAGTGCATCGGTGATCCTGATTTCATTCTTCCTTTTGAAGGTCTATGTGTGGATGATACCTTTCCTATGAAGAGGTTTCGGTGCAAATTCTAGACCGCCAAGTTAAGAAGTTGAGGAACAAAGATGTGGCCTCCGTAAAAGTTTTATAGAGAAATCACCTAGTTGAGGGAGAAACATGGGAGGTTGAGGCCGACATGAAGTCCCATTATATTCATCTCTTTGCTAATTAAGGTTAGTTGTTCCTATTAATAATGTAAATAATGAGTAAATTTGAATTTGACTTTTTTTGAAAGATATGCATATTCATGATAAAAGTTTTTGCTAAAGTGAATTTTTATGGGAAAAAATGCTCTTTTGCTTGATTTGCACTTACTCGTGTATTTGGTATGTTGTAGCCTATATGAAATGAAATTGAGAATGTTGATGTGTTTTTAAAGAATTCTTGGAATAATTGACTCTTTAACTTTATATTGATCACGTGTTGTTATTGAGATGGTAGTTTCTCATGTGGTGATTTTGAGCTATTATGTGAAGGAATTGATGTTTTGAATTGCTTGTGAAAATACCAGGATTATGTGTTGAATGGAGTTGTGAAGCACTCCATTGAGTTGTAACTCATTTTGGTTATGTATGTTGTTTGGTTGGGCTACTAGTATTGAGTCTATCCTTTCCCTTCAAAAGATTTTAGTGTCATTCGAGGATGAATGTTCGTAAGAGGGGGATAATGTAACACTCCAAAAGTCCAAGACCTAATCTAGAGCCTCACATGAGTGTCCAAGACTTGTAACACTGTTATAAGGCCTAAAATAATGAACATAAAACATTTAGGAGGTGTTGGAGTCAAAACGTCAAGGAACGTTCACGACGTCCGGTGAACTTTTAACTTGGAATAGTGTGGTGCCTTGATGATTTTAAAAAGGTGCATAAAGGTTTAATCATGGTGAGGATATTAGGATGGACATAGGTGCATAATATGAGGTAAAAGGAAGCAAGGCCAAGTGAGGGGTGCCAACCTTCAAGGGCAAGCCAAAGCCAAAAGGCGAAGGCTGCCCAATAAAAGAGGCTACTGCCTCACTCTTCACGAGCATGACCACGGCTCGTGGTCATGACCACGGACAAGGTGGGGAGCTCGTGAAGATTACTTGGCCATAGGGGAGAAGAGGTCTTGAGACCTAGTTACTGTCCAAGACACCACGAGTCACTTCATGACTCGTGGTGCACTTGACGAAATGAGAGGGGCAGGCGTCAAAATGCCTTTGCCAATTGAGGTGAGTTTGGTGGAGAGTTGGTGAAATATTGTCTAAGAGAACCACGAGCCACTTGACTGGTTGTGGTGCACCTTCATAGAAGGGAGCAAGGAGGGTCGTGGAGTTGCCTTGGTTGTATAAATGGAGGGGGGTCATTTGGAGGAGCTACTACCTCACCACTCCACGACCACCACCACGGTCCATTATGCACTCCACGGACCGTGAAGTGGGGCATGAAGATGGATGGGGGATCACAGTGAAGTTTAGTTGGACTTCACTTTTGGAAGTCCAACTTAATGAGGGGTAGTTTGGGTATTTTAGTGGTGGACTATATATTGACTTGGTCAATTTTCATTCATTTCCCACTCAAAACTCAAATACAATTTGAAACCCAAATTGCTCCCACTTCTGTACTTTCTCTCTCCATTCATCCTCCATTGAAGAACAAAAAGCTTTAGGAAGAAGACGAAGTCTCCAAATTTTTCACTCAATTTCGCTGTACAACGCTTCTTTAAGGTACGGGTTCTTCACTCTTGGGATTCCTTTCCCCAAGAGGTCCTCTCAAAGTTGATTTTCAAATTACCCAATTCTTAGGGTTTTCTCTACAAATGGGTTTCCTTCTAAAGTCAAAATTGAGGATTGATTTTGATGAATTATGATTTCCCATGTCTAATAAAGTGTAGATTGTTGATTAATTGATGTTAATTGTGGGAATTTAGTATAGATAATGTCCTTTCCCCAATTTTCCCAAAATCTTGGTTCTTGCTAATGAATTAAGGGGGGGGTTATGAATGTGTTCGTTGTTGTACTTATTCTATTCCATTTATTGACTGCCTAGGGACATGTATTATTGGGATTAGACCTAATTGATGAAGAATTCATGATGAAACCTTCTCTCCTAAACCCTAGGTTATGAATTGAAGTTAATTGGGATAGTGACGATACAATTGGCTTAGTTATTGTATAGATTACTATTGTATGATGTTGTTACACCTATTGTTGGATGAAATTGATTGGTTGATGGAAAAAACCATGGATGATGGCTTGTGAAGGAGATTGGGTAAGTCTTTGTGATCTCAAACATTTACTTCAATTATGATGGCTTGTACTTGGTGATGAAGTACAATTGAAGTATATCTTGTAATTGGATTGAGTAGGTGTTGGTATGATGATGTAATTGAAAAGTCTTTATTATGTTGATTGTGAGATTATGATAAAGATGTAATGATATAAGGTTGGTTATGAAGTACCTATGTGCCTTACTATAATATGATGATGTTAATGTGTAAACCTCACATATGTGGGTTGTAAGAGGACATTCTCATGCAATTCCTATTGAGCTAGTGACTATGACTATAAAGGAGCTAGTCTCCAGTGACCTAAACTAAGTTATGATTGTTAAATAAAGACATTTCAAAAGGGACTCTAGCTTAGCACCGAGTGAACTAGTAGTGACGAGTATGCCTTCCTAAGTATGGAAGGTAGGTTCACTATTGTACTCATGAGATAGATATTACAATGCCAAAGGAATATAGAGGGTATCAAACATGTCTCCTAGTCCTTGAATTATGTTGCCCCCATAGGAATCCTAGCTAGTGGATCTACCTAGATGCTCTGTTCATGTCTTGGTACTACCTTGGCAAGTAAGCCACCTTATTTTGGTGTAGGGTTTCATGACACCGGATTTCACGTTAGCTCATGTGGTCTATGTCGGTTAAGGAAAGATGTTTCTGAAAGTAAAACAAAGAAATAAAGTGAACTCTAACAAGGAGGACTTAAGGGGTTTGACTTAGTCTATGTAGAGGTATGGGACTCTACCTATACATTGCACTAGTTGTCCATCAGGGAAGTCCTAGAAGGATGTTCTTATGTTCTTATACTCTTATAAAGTGAATGATATGCATATGATGACATTACATGTTAATGATACTATATGATGTTAGTTTCACTTATGAACATGCCATTGGTCTATGATGCTATATATGATGATGAATACTCATGATGCTATGTTACGTGAAGTTAGACATTATTTATGATCCTTTGGTTGGTTTACATTGGTTGAGTGGGGTTATGGGGTTTCACTTGTACATTGCACTAGTAAGCTTGATAAGAGGTTATAAGTAAGGGTTCTACTTATGTCATAATGTTATGAGCTCTTGAACATGCTTTGTTGTTATAACATGATGTTGGAGTTGCTTTGGCTATGGTTCTAATATGCTATACACATGTTGACTTGACTTATCTTGATGATGTTGGTCTTGTGTTAAAATGCTATTGTCTTAAGGAATATACGATTATTGTTTATATGTGCTCTTGATTGTGCATAAGGATTTTCAAAGTAACTTGGCATGGTTTTTAACAAATGTCCCTTTTGGCCTGATTTCTAATTTGTGTGTGCATATGTTTCCATACTTAGTACAAGTGATGTACTATCCCCTATCCCAAACATTTTAGGTTCCGGTTGTCACATCCCAAGATAATACCCTAGAAGATATGGAACTCTTGTAGTGCCATTGGCATACTCGACCTCTCGGAGGTCTTATACAAGCCCTTTCCTATCGTTCATCACATATACATAGTGAAAAGTAGTGCGGAATTATAACTTTTCACAAAACATTTCATAGTCTTTAAAAATATTTTCATATAGAAATTATAGGAAATACTAAGTCTCAATCTCATCAATCTTAGACACAAGAGTACTTGGGACACGGCCCATACGAAATAGAAAATATTGTACTACTAAGTCTATTACAATACTTCAATAAGAACAATAAAAGACATCTATGCCCTCAAGTTAAATGAGGACATACTTCAACTTCACTTGAACGATGCTACGATCCAAGTCTTGCTTCCCAAATGCTCCTCACCTACCAACCACTATTGAGATATATAAAAGCATGGAATTAGTACAACCACATGTACTAAGTATGTCATAATGCATAAAAATCATGACAATGGACATTTATTGGAAATATGCATCTTTTCATTTAAATATCATAATATAACCATAAGAACAACATTTATCAACATAGAAACACATAAGAAATCACTTAGAACAATTATCACATTTTTAAGGTAACATTACAGTAACTTCACTTCACTGTACAGTGAAGTTCTTCACTAATACAGTGAAATCTCTTTCCTTCACCTAAGACATCTTCTAGCATGTAATCATCTCACTAAAAGCTATCCTAAGACTCACTTAAGCAACAGAAAGAGAGACCGCCCATACACCCTCTCTAAGCGTGCCTAAACGATCCTCAAGACTACTTAGAATGAGACACATACACACTTACAATACACCAATCACATAAACATATAAGATATGACATTCTCCTTACTAAGACTATCAAAAGTCTAACTTAAGTACTCCTAGAAGAGAACGCCCATACACCCTCATGCCCTCTTCACACTTTAACTAAGGAATTCTTAAGTCACTTAAGATTAGGTACTCATTCATTTACATAATTTCTAACATAAGTCATTAATTCATTAGTTCATTAATAAACATTCATCACATAAGGGCATTCAACATATGGTCTTGGAGAAGACCTAGGACTCTTACTAACATCTTCAAAGCCCATTGTGCAATGTCTAGATAGCGTCCCATACCACCACCTAAACTTCTTAGAACTTCTCTAATGCTAATAGTTATCACACATGATGAGAATAGGCAATAACCGATATAGACCATGGTAGCAAAACATGGAATCCGGAGTTCTATCATACTCCGATGAGGTTCTTCTACTTGCCAATGGTAGAACTAGGACACATCCCATGTAGGCACATGGTTAAGATTGAATATGAAGGGCTTATTTTGTATTCTAGCCTCATCCTTTAACTAGAACTACTTCCCTTACCATACTCACTCGGTGCTAGCCTTTGTTCTCATAGATTAATTCACATTAAGGTTCATACAAAGGGGTTCCATATCAAGTAAATAACCCAATTACATTTACCCTACCAAAGAGGTCCTCTGAGGCTGCCTTACAATGGCAACAAGAAGATCATCATGAATTTCCTAAGGTTTGATATGATGTCGTTCCAACCAATCAATCTTAAGTCCATCATTCATTACAAGAAGGATACCATTACGGCTTTCGACTCCAATTTCATAACCTTACCACTAGGTTCAAGGTTTCACATAAAGGATCCTATTATCATCATTCAAGGTCTCACATTACATTCGTACATTCAGGACTAATATGCTTTAGCCACCTAATCAAGACATCACATATTCACATTCATACATGCATCAAGTAAGGCACTTAAGTCTACCTAAACAACACACATATTATTACTTCACATATTACATGTCATTCTAGAAGCACATAGGAACAACCATTATCATATTTAAGTCATCCTATACACTACTATATCATCATCAATATAACCATTATAGACTCATATAGCCAAGTAGGAACAATTATGCATCAACTCTAAGACTATACACACAAGACATAGTCCTAGTCTAACATGATCACCTAATAACATCAATAGAAGAAACACATACTTTCATATTACTTCACATATAGGTATACATGTTCATACTTCACATAATAAACTACATAAATAATCATAATACTTCAAGTAGTGCCGACAAGGCGATGATCATCAAAATACTTAAAATAACGCCGAAAAGGCCACACCAATCACATAACACCACCACCATAAGTGGATCAAACCAATCACAACATAATTGAAGAGATATAATACTTAGGATAAAGAAAAATAGATCAACGTACCACCAATCAATTCTCTCCACTTCAATCCATGTTTAAATCATCCAATTCAATACCATAAGGCCCTTACCAATGGCCATGAACATCAATTCAATGCATAAACTATAATACTCCGTGAAATCTAAGTAAATTAAATATAGAATAATCAATCTAAGTCCAATTAGACATCAATTTAATACAATTCTTACATCATTAGATAACTCATAGAAAACTACATTAGAATCATAAGCATTAAGACAATATCACTTAACCCATAAAGTAGTCAAAAACTAGGCTTCAGTAATTACATGGGTTCATAGGTAAATTGAGTTAAAATCATATAAATAACAAAAATTCAATCAATATTCAATGATTAAAAACCTTTAATGCAAGAACCCATGGATAGATCATGAAATAGGTCAAGTTCATCTTTGAAAATTTTAGAAAACATCTTTGAATTTGGGCTCCTTTATGAATAGAGTTTCAAGGATAAAAAACCATACCTCAATGATATTAATCCTCCAATTTGATGAAAAATCACCACTCAAATCTCCAATCCAAGCTCTTCCTTGAGTTTAGGCTTCAATGGAGTTCTAGGGAATTTCTAAGGGATTTTGGGGTTTTGATTTGGAAGAATGAATTCTTCTAAGTATTAAAGACTTATATACATGTCTAAAATACCAAACAAACCCTTAAGGAACCGCCAAACTTTCAATTTGGACGTGGGATGAATTTACACTTTCACCCTTCACTTAACAGTGAACTACATGCAGGGACAGTCTCAGAGATGGAAGGGCCATCGACGGCCCGTCCCTTGACCAACGGACCGTCCTGTTGGTCCATGGTCTGAGACGGAGGCTTGTCTTTGGCCTCTCCTCTCCCATGACTAAGTCCCAATCGACGAAACACCACCAACGAGGCGTCGACTGACCCACTGGGCGTCGATTGCCAACTGTTGGTTGGGCTGTCTTGGATAGTCTTGGGCACTAACTTGGGTCCTTCCTCAAGGACACTTGGATGCTCCTTGGGGATATTTGACCGGAAGTTTCCAACCCAAACAAGATCGTATACGAGTTTAATACCTCTCATGAATTTCACCCAAAACGAACACGTAAAACTTGACGAAACATGCCTAGACACACAAGGTCAGTTCAAGGCACATTTTTCAAACACCATGGACGTTCTTGGATGTTTGACCTCCAAACTCCACGAAACTTGACACACTGCCTATGTACACCATAATAACTCTTTTAAGGTCCTTATAGCCTAATTAATCAAACATAATCACATACAACTACATATGAGGCACTTAGGTGACTTAGTCGTCGAACGTCTTGGTCATCCCTTGACGTTTGACATCGAATGCACCTAAAACGCTAGACACTGCCTCAATACAACATTATATACAATTTTAGGACCTTAGACCATCATGACAACCATGTTAGGCTCTAGCTTCACCTAAGTCATTTTCGAGATCTTACAATCTCCCCCACTTGGACAACATTCATCCTTGCCACTCTCCGAACACTTCCAAGAATAGAGATTCAACTAGCAGCTCATAACCATATCATATAAAACACTTTAAAGGAGAAAACATCAATTTCACATAGTGAAGAGATTCACAACACAACAAGAAACTAGAATAGACTCTATAACTCATCATGCTATAAAAACTCACCTCCTTCGTTCCAAATAGCAAAACCTTATTTTATATTCATTATTATACTCATACACATCAGTTCTAACCAGATTGCAACAATTTTAGACCAAATAATTAATTAGTCACTTTTTGCAAAATGTTACAGTGAGCAGGTAGTAACTACAGTGAATTAGGCAAACTTTTTCCAAAAAATGCAACTTTTAGGCAATTCATGATAGAAACATGCTAATATGCAAGGTAACATCATATAAACACCTTTTACAACATGATCATGTCTTCATAAAATACACAATGCAAGAAGTTAATGAAATTCAATTTCAACCAAACTCCTACACACCATGCACATGAACAAACTTCTAGGACTTTCTATCCCATCTATAAATACTCCCCCACTTAGAAGGAACTGATATCACAAGAAAGAGAATACAAGGACTTACCAACATCATCATCATCCTCATCCGGATTTTCTCCTCTAGTCCAGAGTGCGTAGAAATGCCTCGTTGTTTGAACATCATCCTTTGGAACATTAGGAGTAACTTTCTTACCATCTCTATTAGGACAATCTCTCACTTTGTGTCCATCCTTTCCACATCCAAAACAACTCCTGGTACCCATTAGACACTCACCATAATGTTTCTTTCCACAAGTGACACATGTAGGCTTGCCATTTTTGAGAACCACCTCCTTTCTCAATCTTGAACTTAGCACCCCTAGATTATTCTTGAGTGTGAGCCCTCTTTTTGGACCTAGGTTGCCCTTGATGACTTGCACCACTTCTTTTCAAGTTTCTAGCAATTATACCAAGTTTAGACTCCTCAATATATTGTGCATAAACCATGAATCTAGCTAAGGTCATATCATCATGTAGCATAGCCATACGACATTCTTCCCTCACTAAGTCGGTGACCACGGTCACAAAATGACTCATCTCATCCCTTGGATTAGACAATAGGGATGGTGCATATCTAAACAACATTGAGAACTTCAAAGAGTACTCCTCAACACTCATATTTTTTTGCTTGAGATTGATAAACTTCTCTACCTTAACCTCTCTCCTCTCACGGGGAAAGTACTTCCTAGAAACGCTTCCTTAAATTCTTCCCACTCAATAGGATCCGACTCCACCGGCCTATCATCCTTCAATTGAGTGTAACTTATTTGACAAACATCCCTCAATTGATATGAAGCCAACTCTACCTTCTCCATAGATGTAACCCCCATAACACTCAACACCTTGTACACACTTTCAAGGAACTCTTGATGATCATCTCCCATCTTAGAGCCAAGAAAGATAGGAGGATTCATCCTCACAAAGTCTCTCAACCTAAAGGTCATAGTGCTCTCTACAACATTCACCCTGGGCACCATACTCAAATTCTCTTGAGTAATCACGGCTCGGGCTAAGGCAAGTAAAGCCTCTCTAATATCTCTATTAGAAAATTCTGGGGGAACCACCGGAACCACATTACCTCCTTCCACAATAGGGACTTGATCACCTTGGGGAGGCACTTGAGAATCTTGAGCACCTTGGACTTCTTGCCCATCTTGAGGAACTTGCTCAACTTTCTCAACTTGAGGAGGAATATCCTCATTAACCCTTTCCTCTTCCAACCTTCTAGCGGCCATCCTTCTAGTATACATCTCCTAGAAGGAAACACATTAAGAAGGATACTCATAACATTTACTCTACGGCACGACATAGAAGTAGAAAAGAAGGGAAACTCTATCGTCCTATAGCCTCTCGCCCATTGATGTGTAGCGACTCACACCGATGGTTAAGACTCTACTAGACGTGACTTGATGATACTTTTTGATTCCTAAGACTACTTTCACATCCTATTATCTGATACCAAGCTTGTCAAATCCCAAGACCATACCCTAGAAGATATGACACTCTTGGAGTGCAACCGGCGTACTCGACCTCTCGGAGGTCTTATACAAGCCCTTTTATATCGTTCATCACATATACATAGTGAAAATAGTGTTTAATTAAAACTTTTCACAAAACATTTCATAGTCTTTAAAAACTCTTTCATATAGAAATCATACGAAATACTAAGTCTCAATCTCATTAATCTTAGACACAAGAGTACTTAGGACACGGCCAATACGAAATAGAAAATATCGTACTACTAAGTCTATTACAATACTTCAATAAGAACAATAAAAGTCATCTATGCCCTCGAGTTAAATGAGGACATATTTCAACTTCACTTGAACGATGCTACGATCCAAGTCTTGCTTCCCAAATGCTCCTCACCTACCAACCACTATAGAGATAGATAAAAACATGAAATTAGTACAACCACATGTACTAAGTACGTCATAATGCATAAAAATCATTAAAGCGGATATTTATTGGAAATATGTATCTTTTCATTTAAATTTCATAATATAACCATAAGAACAACATTTATCAACTTAGAAACACATAAGAAATCACTTAGAACAATTATCACATTTTTAAGGTAACGTTACCATAACCTCACTTCACTGTACATTGAAGTTCTTCATTGTTACAGTTAAATCCCTTTCCTTCACCTAACACATCTTATAGCATGTAATCATATAACTAAAAGCTATCCTAAGACTCACTTAAGCAACACAAAGAGAGACTGCCAATACACCCTCTCTAAGCATGCCTAAACAATCCTCAAGACTACCAAGAATGAGACACATACACACGTACAATACACCAATCACATGAACATATAAGATATGGAATTCTCATTACTAAGGCTATCAAAAGACTTACTTAAGTACTCCTAAAAGAGAACTCCCATACACCCTCTTCAAGGTTACCTAAATAATCCTTAAGACTTCCTAGGTTTAGATCATGCCCATAGAATCAACCAACTTCCCTATGAAGGGCTTACTTTGTATTCTAGCCTCATCCTTTAACTAGAACTACTTCCCTTACCATACTCACTCGGTGCTAGCCTTTTTTTCCATAGATTAATTCACATTAAGGTTCATACAAAGCGGTTCCATATCAAGTTCATAACCCAATTACATTTACCCTACCAAAACGTCCTCTAGGGCTGCCTTACAATGGCGACAAGAAGTTCATCATGACTTTCCTAAGTTTTGATATGATGACGTTCCATCCAATCATGACTTTCCTAAGATTTGAAGGATACCATTGCGACTTTTGACTCCAAGTTTCATAACCTTACCACTAGGTTCAAGGTTTCACATAAAGGATCCTCTTATCATCATTCAAGGTCTCACATTACATTCATACATTCAAGACTAAGATGCTTTATCCTCCTAAGTCAAGACATCACATATTCAAATTCATACATGCATCAAGTAAGTCACTTAAGTCTACCTAAACATGACACATCATTACTTCACTTTAGCACATTTTACATGTCATTCTAGAAGTATATAGGAACAAACATTATCATCTTTAATTCATCCTATACACTACTATATCATCATCAATATAACCATTATAGACTCATATAGCCAAGTAGGAACAATCATGCATCAACTCTAAGACTACACACACAATACATAGTCCTAGTCTAACATGATCACCTAATAGCATCAATAGAAGAAATACATACTTTCATATTACTTCACATATAGGTAGATATGATCATACTTCATATAATAAACTACAGAAATCATCATAATACTTCAATATAAAGAAACATAGGGCAGCGTACCACCAATCCATTCTTTCCACATTAATCCATGTTTAAATCATCCAATTTAATACCATAGGGCCCTTACCCATGGCCATGAACATCAATCAATGCATAAACTATAATACTCAATGAAATCTTTAAGTCCAATTACACATCAATTGAATACAATTCTTACATCATTATATAACCCATAGAAAACTACATTAGAATTCATAAGAATTAAGACAATATCATTTAACCCATAAAGTAGTCAAAAACTAGGGTTCATCAATTACATGGGTTCATAAGTCAATTGAGTTAAAATCATCTAAATAACAACAATTCAATCAATATTAAATGATTAAAAACCTTTAATGCAAGAACCTATGGATAGATCATGAAATAGGTCAAGTTCATCGTTGAAAACTTTAGAAAACATCTTTGAATTTGGGCTCCTTGATGAATATAGTTTCAAGGATAAAAAACCATAACTCAATGATATTAATCCTCCAATTTGATGAAGAATCACCACTCAAATATCTAATCCAAGCTCTTCCTTGAGTTTGGCTTCAATGGAGTTCAAGGAATTTCTAAGGGATTTTGGGGTTTTTATTTGGAAGAATGAATTCTTATAAGTTTTAAAAACTTATATACATGTCTAAAATATCCAAAAAAAAACTTAAGGAACCTCCAAACTTTCAATTTGGATGTGGGGTGAATTTACACTTTCAGCCTTCACTTAACAGTAAGGCTGGCAAAAGGACCGGTTTTTGGCCGGTCCGGTCCGGTTCCGGACCGGTTCCCGTACCGGTTCGTCCGGTACCGGTTGAACCGGTTAGGAACCGGTCTTTTGGTGTACCGGACCGGTTCCCGATTTTTTATCCGGTTTAACCGGTTCGGTAAGAACCGGTTCCGGACCGGTCCGATCCGGTAAGGTCCGGTTTAGCTTTTTTTTTTTTTTTTAAATTTATGTATCCGTTTAAACGACCGTTGGGCCCTTCTTTTCAAATGATACTAAATTTACAAAAAGACTTTAAAAAAAAATGCAATTGTTAGTATAGTAATTAATATTCAATTCCTCCTAAATTATGTACTCTTATTCTCTTTCTAATATTTGTAATGTAGAATTTATTTATTTGAATAAATATACGGCTATTCGCTTTGATTTTCTTTTATAATAGTCTCTTCTATTTAATTCATGTCATTTTATAAATTTAATTTTTAATTATTTTAATATAAGTTTAAATTAAAACTTTAAATTCAGTATAAACTTTAAAGTTTAAATTCAATTTCAAACTTTAAATTCAATATAAAGTTTAAACTTTAAATTCAATATTATAACTTAAGTTCAATATAAAACTTTAAATTCAATTTGAAACTTTAAATTCAATATAAACTTTAAAGTATAAATTCAAATTCAAACTTATATAAACTTTAAAGTTTTCAATTGAAGTTTTAATATAGATATATAATATTTATATAATAATTAAAATAATTAAAATTTATTAAAAAAAAATAAAATTATCGGATGAATCGGTAAGACCCGGTTCCAAACCAGTCCAACCCGGTTCCAAACCGGTTACTACCGGACCGGGCGGAACATTTTGGTTTTTCCGGTAAAACCGGTCCGGTAAAATCCGGTACCGGTAAGAAAATCCGGTAAGAAAAATCTGGTACCGGTACCGGTTCCGGTAAAACCGGTCCTGTTGACCCGGTCCTGTCCAATAGCCAGTCTTACTTAACAGTGAACTGCACGCAGGGACAGTCTCACAGATGGAAGGGCCATCGACGGCCCGTCCCTTGACCAACGGACCGTCCTGTTGGTCCGTGGTCTGGGACTGAGGCTGGTCTTTGGCCTCTACTCTCCCATGAATAATTCCCAATGTACGAGCCACCACTAACGGGGCGTCGATTTCCAACTGTTTGTTGGGCTGTCTTGGACAGTCTTGGGCACCAACTTGGGTCCTTCCTCAAGGACCCTTGGATGGTCCTTGAGGATATTTGCTCGGACGTTTCAACCCAAACAAGATCGTATACGAGTTTAAGACCTCTCACATGAATTTAACCCAAAAAAACATGTAAAACTTGACGAAACATGCCTAGACACACAAGGTCATTTCAAGGCACAACTTTCGAACGTCATGGACGTTCTTGGATGTTTAACCTCCAAACTCCACGAAACTTGACACACTGCTTATATACACCATACTAACTTATTTAAGGACCTTATAACCTCATTAATCACACATAATCACATACAACCACATATGAGGCACTTAGGTGATTTTAGTCGTCAAACGTCTTGGTCATCCCTTGACGTTTGGCTTCCAATGCACCTAAAACTCTAGACACTGCCTCAATACAACATTATAGACCATTTTAGGACCTTAGTCCATAATGACAACCATGTTAGGCTCTAGATTCACCTAAGTCATTTTTGAGATCTTACACCGGTCGTTGAAGGGTTCGTGGCCATTTTGCAAGAAGGCTTGGATCATTTCTCCAAGTGTGGGTATGTCCTCAAGATTCGAGGATGATGCCTTTCTCCTATTCTACCTACGTGACTTGCTATAGTCTAATGATATTCGTTTCACTCTTATTGTTCAAGACATGGTTGTAAGCCCTAAGTGGCAATTATACATTTGTGTAAGGGCTTTGCATGAATTGTTCTATTCCGACTTAGATGGTTTTACATAATACATCTCTATTAGACTATATATTGTGTATGTTGTATATGTGACATAAAAGGAGAAGCCTAAGTAAGATTATTATTTGAGAAGTCTAAGTAAACTCCCATATATATATATATATATATATATATATATATATATATATATATATATATATATATATATATATATATATATATATATATATTATATATATATATGTATTAGGTGTAAGCTAGAGGTCTATGTAAACCTCATGATGTAGATGTAGATGAAAAGTTTTAAATTTTCCGCACTTTTTAACCTTTGATATGTAATGAAGAATGCTAGGAGGCTAGTCTTAGTCCTTTTCAAGGACGACGATGCCGGTTACGTTTAGGGGGTGCTCCCCGGATGTGACACCATAAAAATCAATAGAGATAGGCTTGGTGCCCGTCTCCAAGTCAATGGAAAAATCAATATCCCTATCCGTAGAAACACCTGGAAGATCAGTAGGAAACAAATCTAAAAACTATCAAAGCAAGGGCACATGATCCATGGAAAATGGCTCAATATTAGTATCCCGAATTAAAGCTAAGTCGGACAAACACCCTCTATCAACCAACCTCTGAGGTCTAATGAAAGTGATACTCTTGCTAGGGTAGGAACAACCAATACCCATCCACTAAACTCTCGGGAAACTAGCGCTGTGAAGGTCACAGTCATAGCATAACAATCAAGAATAACATGACGCAGAGAAAGCCAATCCATATCCAAGATAATATCCAAGTCTACCATCCCCAAGAATGATCAGGTTACCAAAGTATCTTACCAAGCATTAGAAACAAGTCATTATTGTTACACTCGATCCGACACTAAGGATTAACCTACATGTGTAGAAACATAAATAGACACAATCATGAAAATAGAAAACATATCAAACTCAACAACAAAATAGGTAGACACATATGATAAATTAGATCTCGGAGATCTAGGTCGATGGCAAATTGGGATGATACTTGTGATCACAACATCATAACTCTCAGCCTCCAGCCTCCCTGGAAAAGCATAACACTTGCCATGTAAGTTGTCTGTAGCCTAAGTAGGATTTGTACCTCCATCTTACAGAGCTAGAGAACCTCTACCAGTAATCTATCCACCTCTACAAGACTGAACTCTGCCTCAGCCCCTGGTCGGAGGTGCTGAATCCCTAACTAGAGTAACTAAAAAAGAATGTTGAGGTCTTAAATGAGTTTTTAAGGGACACTGTCACACATATGACATAGAACCCCAAAAGGGAAGAAAGAGCTCGGCCTATATAACGGTTGTTGCGAACTATACGAGCTACCATAGCCACCATGGATAGAAAAATAAGATCCTCAGGCTTAAGGCCCACTCTCAGCTGTTGGCTTAGAAGCATGAATCGGCCAATGGTGTTGGAAAGAACTACTACCTCTATTCTAACCTCTGCCTCCACATAAGGCCCCAAAAGGCTGACCAGAAGAATGGGCCTTCGGACTCTCCAAACTCCTCGAAGCTTTTAAACTTCGCCTCATTGGGAGTGCTCATAATTTAATGGAAGGAAGTCCCCTTTCTAGCTTACCTTAAAAAATAAGACTTCATGGTGAAAGTTAACCCTCTCACAAACTGGCAAACTCTATAAGCCTCATACTGAACAATAGTCATAGCATGTCTAGGAAGCACACGAAAACGGGCCTCATACTCGATCACAGACAGAACACTCTAGGTCAAGATCTCATACCTTAGACGACTCACCTCTCTCACGCTCATAAAATTAAGCGCTCCTATAATGCACTAGTAAATACATCCCACCCTGCCATAGGAGACCCAACTAGTCTAGACCTCAAAAAAGTACTCTAACACTCTTTGATGCGACCAAAAAGCAAAAGTGCAACAAACTGGACACAACAAACATCCACCATACCCATGCCACAAACATCTAATTGTACAAGTCAAAAACTCATCAGCATCCTCACTCTTACCATTCTTCAACTTGGGTTGTTTTATCTTCTGAAACCATTAATAGAACTAATGATCAGCTATTGTCAAGCTAACCTCAGGAGAAATCTATGCACCAACATCTGGTACAGGAACCACTAGTGTCTGGACACCTTAACATGAACATTTAGAGTTACTCCCCTACTCTCGTCTAAGCACCCTTGGGTGTGCCGCGTGCACCACCTGGAGGAAGGTTCTTTCTCACCCCAAGCCTCCTCAGTAAGGTCTCATGAGATTATGGACCTCCAAACTCTGGAGGAACCTAGTACTTAACAACCTCAATTTGTGTCTTAGGATAAGCCTATCTAGTTCTACCTCTGTCTCCTTCTTGTCCATTGGAAGGACCTTTACATGGTGCTATTCCACGAGAATTACCCCCAAATCTACCCCTAGTTGGGTCCTCAACAACAGGATTGGAGATTGCCTTCCTTCTATCACTTTAAACAAAAACTCTGGTCCTCAACAACAGGCTCGGGTGTTTGAAGAAACAACATGTGGTAACTCAGCACTAGCGAAGGCAACAACGCATGATAAGAAATGATTAATAGAATGAAGTTTCCTAACAACATTTGTAGTTGTTTAAGATAATTACATATGTCTCTGTACTGGTCCTCAAGACTCTTCTTAGACTTGGCTGGTACACATATTAGACCTATGAAACAGGGTTCTGATACCATTTTTCATGACCCAAAAATGAATGTGATTGAAACTTGTCTTTTCCCACAAAGACAATCAGTCTCAACCTAATAAAAATGAAACAAAATCATTATAACAACAAAAACAAGAACTAGATATAGCGGAAAACTATTTCTTCTATTTAAACCCCCAAAATATGGTTGTCACATGTACTAGACACTAAATGCATTAGTACAAAACTGAGAAATAAAAATACAAGTCTCAGTTTTTGTTTCTCCAATAGAACGACGTATAAAAAAGGAAAAATAGTGCCCGCCGAATGACCAACAACTACCTCTTCAAGTCCTTGACAAGCCTCGAGATCAAAGAAAGAGTAAGATATTACATGGGTTCGAGCTCAGAAGCTACATAGGTGTAAACGAAAGGGGTGAGTACCAACAATACAGTACCCAACAAACAACCTACTAAATAAAGCAACTAACTAGAAATTAAATACCTCTGGCTCTCCAATCGAAGCTCCTCAAACTACAACCTGAGTAGAAATCATCCTAACCCAACCATTCTACAATTACACAACACATATGCCCAATATTTCTCAGTTCAATCACCATATTTCAACAAATAAAGGAATAAAGTAAGTCAACTTCAAACTCAAAGTAGTTCAGTCACACGCCAGAAGTACACCATTCTCAAATATCAAGAAAGTCACATATAAACTTTAAATACATCATGTTAAAACAATTATCACTTGTCAGAACCATTTCCCATCGGCTTTATAACCATTGCAGAAATTCCTCAGCATAATAGCACTCGTCGGTATGACCTAAACAAAATTACACTCGCCGGTGAAGACCTAAACATAATAACACTTGCTAGAAAAGGCATTGACTTCATAAATCATAATTATCACATGTATCATCATGGTTTCCAATAAATAATGCATGCGAGTAAATATCACACCACATAGAAAATACAACAATTACCCAATTCAAGTACATAATTATGCTTTCAAGCATTTCATCAATCAATAAATGATGGTTACATTAAGGAAATTACTATTATCATGTTCAACACATAGTCTTTTTCATTTCAACCCTTTTTGTTCATTTAAATGTAACAAGTGGACAATTTAACCCTTCAACTCATTCCTATTACTCCCAACACACGAGCAATGTAGGAAGCATACAAATTCAACTAGAATACAAGGGTTTAGGAAGCCAGTGTCCTTAAATCAACCAATAATCACTCCAATAGTTGAGTCTAACTCCCATTCAGAATCACTTATAAACCCACACAATCTATGCACAAGAAAAAATTCACAATAAATTTCTAGATAAAACAATACACACGTTAATCCTATTGAAAGCAGGGTATATCTATACGAAATCCAATTCTAAATTTAATGTTTGAATATGAAATATAGTACTTTTATAACATTAATCAATGCTTTAGGAAATCGTAGGGAAAATCATTTTTTTAAAAAGGACTTAAAACCAATTCACCAACTTTATGTTAAGTAAGAACTTGGGTTCTTCAAAAACATTAATATTTACCAATAAAAATCTCATATTTTGATGTTAAAACTCATAACTAATCAATTCAAAATGGTGGTTTATCATGAAAAAATTTACCCTACTGATCCATCACAAAGAATCCTTCCAAAAACCGCCACCAAGGTCCCTAAAGCTCAAAATTGGATAAAACAACCTTAAAATCCCACAATGGCAGGCCAAAAACCCTCCTAGGGCTCACCAAAGTGACATAGGGTTCTCTTAAGTGAGCCCCACCAAAATCTTTTGGCATTGGAGAAGGAACGAGCCTTCACTTTTGTGAAGCTCGCGATCGCAAACAGGCCCTTCAAGATCGCGAAGTTCAAAGTAAGTTCACCCATTTGAGAAATTGAACAAATCCTCGCAAAAGCGAGCTCCTCTTTAAAATACCGTGATACATAAATAGCAGGCACCTTAAGGAATCGATCAAATCACAGAACCTTGGAGGGACCCTCAAGATGCATTTGAAACCCCATACACACAAACAACATATGCAAATCAATTATACTCGACCTTTTGAACTCAATAGAATCTTCAAAACAAGAATTCGAGGTATCCTCGACTCAATATCCGTTAAAACCAAAAGAAAATAATTCTCTCCTAAAAAGGCTAAAGCAAGCTCGAAACCTCTCTAAAATAAACCAAGACCTCACCTAGGCCTAAAATCATCCTCCAAATCCAATGGAAATCTTCAAATCCTGATCCAAGCATCTCAACCGCGAGTTTTGACTAAAGTCAACCCTCAAGCTATATTTCCACTATTTCACAACTTGGGACCTCAAATCCTCAAAAATACTCATAATTTGAAACCGACAACTTTCAGTGAAAAATTCACATTTCGGGGCAGATGGAATTGATGGAATTTTATTTCGACACTCGAAACTCCAGAATACTCCAAAACAACATTCTTGACAACTTGGCTTTTAAAACTCACAAACTTACTAAAATATCCACTTTTAACTCAAAGGTCGAAGCCAACTTTTCAAACTCAATCATAAAAGACTCGGGGTTGGTATCAAGAGCTAAAAATTGTAAATTCACAAAATTTCCAAAATATGACCGACTGGGTCATTACATAAGTACATGAATTCTACTTAAATACAAGGTTTATGAAGTTACTCCCTTAAATCAATCAACAAATAGTCCAAGAGTTGAGTCGTACCCTTTCGAATCAATTTCAAAGCCACACAATCTATAATAATCAAGTATTTATAATTACTTGTTAGAAATAATAATTCCCACACAAATTATGAGATGAAATGACTCAATCAACTCAAAATCCGATTACAAAATTGGTGTTTGATTCGTAAAACAATACTTGAAAAATGATATTTAAGGCTTTAGGAACTTATTAGTGAAAACCATTTGAAAAAGGGATCAAAACCACTTCAAAATCACCATTATACTAAATTTTGGGGTTCTTGAAGATAACATGAAATTTATCATTTGAAAATATTGATTTAAACATAGAAATTCATAAATAATAATGGGTCATTAAAGATTTAGAATCAAGAAAGCTTACCGAAAAGATTTTACTCAAAAATCTGGTCCAAATTGCCTCCCTAAAGCTCCCAAAATGCCAAAAAAATAGTGAAATGGGGCTTAAAACCATAAATGGCAGCAAAAGACCTCTCAGGTGTCCCATAAGTGACCAAAAATTCTTTCAAGCAATACCCGCAAAACTAGGGGTCTCACTTTTGGGAATCTGGATTTGATTAAGCGACAATCACTAAAGAGAGAAATGATTCACTTAAGCGAACCCTTAAAATAGTCTGGTCGTTGCTTAAGAGATGACACCTTCACTTAAGCAAAGGTCGCTTAAGAGGAAGGCCTATCGCAAAAGCAAATGTTACAAAACTCAGGCACTAGAAAAATCATCCAACTCTCAAAAACATCGAAAGGACCCTTGAGATTTTTTCAGTACCCCATACTAAAACATCACATAAAAAAATCAATTATACTCGACGTTCTGGACTCAATGGAACCGTCCAAACATGAATCCAATATCTACTTGACCCGACATTTGCAGAAACCATAAGATTTACTTCACATCTAAAAAGGCTATATCAATCTTGAGGCCTCTTAAAAATAAACCAAGACCTCACCTAGGACTATAATCATGCCCCGAAATCCATGGAACTCTAAGAATCCCGATTTGAGTAGCCGAACCTCTAATGTTGATCAAAGTAAACCAAAAGGCTAAAATTCAACATTCTCACAACATAGCACCTCAAATCCTCAAAAATACTCAAAATGAAATATTCACAGCCCTCAAGGATCGAATTTCACAATACGGGACTTATGGAATCAACAGAATACTATTCAAACACTTGAAACTCAAAAAGACACCAAAAACTACTTTTTGAACAACATAACCTTTTAAACTCAAAACATATCGAATTCACAACTTTTAACTGAAAGTTTAAAACTAAATTTTCAAAACTCAATGATAAGGGATTTAGGGTCAATTAGGTGGAGAAAAAAATTGAAAATACACAAAACTTTTTTAAAAAAAATGACCCACCCGGTAATTATAATTATTTTTTCTTATATTCAACATTATTGAATTTATTTGGTTGCATGTCCTAGTACTAGCTACAAACGATGATCATTTTTGCCATTCTTTGGAGCTTTTGTGGAGCATAGACGAGAATCAATACGTGTCATTCTGGATATCCTGATATATATATATATATATATATATATATATATATATATATATATATATATAAAGATAATTTTCCATTCTTGTATAGATCGATGCATATATTATATACATATATTGATAGACTCGAGTGTATTGCTTAAATTGATTTGGTTGGCAGAGGAAGTACTACTAGAATATAAATATTTTGTTATGTTGGTAATATTTTATTCATTAAGTGTTTGGAGAAAATATTAGTGAATCGGTAAAGTACTAAATATTTTTCCTTTCATTGAATTTAAAGTGTATTGTTGGTACATGAAAGAAGGGACAGAAAATATAAAATAATTGTCATAAATAGGATGAACATCAAGATAAAGTGAAGTGAATGGAAAATGTTAGTAATCAACGTGGGACCCTAGAAACATGTTTTAAAGAATTGTTAATGTTTCTATGAACACTACCCATATGAAATATTATTATATTAATATAATTGTTATATTAAATTGGAGGTGGGAAACGATGAAGTCAATTGTGATAGAAAGATTTCCTTGAAATAATAATTTAGTAGTTTATGGTGTATGCTCCAGAAGCACTGAAAAGTATTATTTTTTGGGGGGGAGTTAGCGTACCAATTTGATCTTATTTTTCAGTTTTTTTACGGAGAAATTAGAACTTAACCCTATGTTTGAAACATGGAAAATATGATACTTGAAATGTTAATTGGCATCAAGACTTCAGAACTTGATTATATAAATAATTGAGTGAGTTTTTGGGTCTAGGCTAGACCTGTTGATATGTGTGTTGTTAGTTTTGAAATCTTATTGTGATTATATATTTGAATAGATTGCTTTGTGTTGGAAGTACAACAAAAAGGAAGGCTCAAATCCTGAAGTGATTGTTTGACTAATGAGGCAAGTGGATTTCTAAACTCTTGTTAAGTGTATGGAATGCGTGTATTTCCTTGTGGTATATGTTTGGGAGTAATGGGATTTTTGATGATGGGTTGACTTGTCCACATTGATTAATTCTAATGATGAAAAAGGGGTAGCAAAAGGCAATGTGATTAATTGTTTATGTGTGATGTGTTGAGAAAGGTTTGAAGGCTTGTTGAATCATTATTGATGTGATATCATGTTTGTGTTGCTATGAATTGTGCAATGTTATGAAAATGGCAATCTCCTCATTATTTGTGTCAATATGTCATTTGCATTATTTTGAAACATGGTTGTGACAAGTGTTATGTGCATTGAGAAAGAATGAGAACTAAAAGATGATGTATCATTTAGAGGGATGTATCGCGCGCCGCGATGGATACTATATTTCGAGGGACGTATCGCGCACCACGATGGTTACTATTATCGAGGGCCGTGTTATGCGCCGCGACAGATGCATGGACAGATATGTCCCCCATGGGTCATGGACTGAGAAACAGCGGGTGTGTATAACTAGGTCAGACATGCATCACTATACTTGACATTGCATTTCATTGCATTGCACTTCTATATTATTGGTGAACTTGATTTTGTGTATTGTTGATCTTGTGAGTGCCTTTCTATGGAACTTGTGACTGATGAATATCGAGCCTGTTGTGGAAGATATGCAATTGTTAGAGTGTTGTTGTTGGATACGAAAATGTTAGAGTGTTGTTATTGAGGATATGAAATTGATAGTGTTGTTGTGCAACTATGTACTTTGTAAACTGTGAACTATTAGGTTTGGCTAGTTTTATGCAGGATGTAGTTGTGGAGGTTCAGATGAGGTATAAGGAGTACCTGTATTCTGTTCCCTTAGCTTGCGTTTAGGGATTTACTTATTGAGTATCGTGTGGTTTGGTACTCACCCCTTGCTACTACAATTTTTTTTGTAGGTTATGATCCTGGATTTTCATGGTACTTGTCGTTCTCTTCTTTTCCGAGGCTTCTTGGAGATTTGTGAGGTAGCTATTTGTCGTCTCGGCAGACTTTATTTCTCCCTAAATTATGATCTTGGTCTATTCTAGAAACAAGTTCATTTGAGACTAGTGTTTTCTTTTAAATCCATTTTAATACTATAGAGGCTTGTACACGTGACAACCAGATTTTGGGGATATTTTTAAGCTTATGTTATAATTTCCGCACTTTATTGTAATGGTTGAGTTTTAGGCTGACTTGCCTTGGTGGGATAAGTCAAGTGTCATCACGTCCATTTTGGGTCGCGACATGATGAATGGTTGCCGCTTTTTGATAAAACCTATGCTGGTATGGTTCTTACTAAGAGCAGTGTCAAGCCCATCTACAGTTTGTTAACTCTCATTTTCTCCCTCCTATTTCGATATAAAACTCTCTCTTTTTGTTAGTATTTATTCAAAAATTATTGTTTGTAGTGGTGATTCTCATCCTTAACTAAAGGTTTTGTGGTGATACAAAATCATCTTTGTTAGGACGCTTCATAAACTAGTGTTGAGTTTATTGGGGTGGATATGAATTTAGTAGGACTATGGGTATTGGATGGAGAATTTAACTTGTCAGGTGTACATCTCGTATTTCACATGTCTATGTTGAAGAGATATCATGGCGACGGTGACAATATCATTAAGTGAGACTCAATAGTGCTAGATAAAGATCTCCAATATGAGGAGGAACTGATTGCTATTCTGAATCATGATGTTCGTAGGTTGAGGACCAAGGAGATTAAGTCCTTTAAGGTTCAATTGAAACATCGTATAGTTAAAGAAGCTACTTGGTATACTGAGAAGGACATGCGATACAAGTATCCCCAATTGTTTGTCGAATCAGGTACTACATTGTTCCCTTTTAGCGTACCTTCCTAAGTTGATCACTCGGGGACAATGATACGCTAAAATTACACCTCCCCAAAGATGTATAAGCGGTCGTATCAAGTAAAGAACCCAACTATTAGGTTGGGGTTGATCCCACGATAAAAATGGTTTATACTTAACTTCAATGTACAATTACTTCTATTTAGTCAAGTTCTTTCTGAAAATAGGTAATTAAAGGGGAGTTTTTTTTTTAAAAAACTTCTTTAATATCTCTAAGTAAAACAAGTAACATGAGTAAAGATTTAGTTTTTATCAAGTTGTGAGAGAAACTAGGGTGTATGTGTTCCACATAGGTTCATAACACCGTATTCCTAGCTATAACAATTCTTCCCTGGTGTTTTGCATGCAAACTGATAAGTTAGGTATCTCTAAATCCTTTGTCCGACATTTAGAGAATTTCACCCCGTACCTTGGTCCGGCTACGTGTGAATAAGCTACTAACCCTTACCTTTACTTCATATTAAGCATCATATTTGATGTATGACCTAGTTATTACTTTGCACCAATCGAGACCAGCCTATCAGATAGTATCCAACTAAATCTATGTTGATAATTCTTTTCTTATTACTACCTCCTTGGTCCGGCAAGTAGAAACATGGCTAGTTCTAGCGTATGCACTCGTTAAAAAGACTTCTAACCAAAAGAATTGTCAATACATGAAATAACCTATTTGCGAATTGTTATTAAGCTAGGTTTACTTTGTTAATCATCCATGGTTCCCCAACCCTAGTTGTGGATTTAGTTACCCATGCATATAAAAACACAATTCATAGTTTTTAAACAATAAAACATGAACTTAATTGGACAATTCGAGAAAAATCCAGAAAACCAACTTGAAATAACAAGATAACACTTGAAAACCAAATCCGAAAATTGAATTATTGCTAAAGTTGCAAAATCCAATCTCCAAACACAAACTAAGAACAATAATAATAATTTCCAACCCCAAAACCGAGGTTTTAAACCCTATTTATAGAAAACACTATCCTAAATTAATAGGAATTAAAATAAGGAAAATTGTCCAAAAACGCGACTGTAATCGACGACCCACAGATGGAACGTCGACTGCCTCCGTCAGTCCAGACTTAGAATAATTTTTAGTCCTTCAGATGACATTATCTCTGAATCAATCGATAGACCAACAACACGGTCCGTCGATGCATCTACGGTTCGTCGATGTCTTTCATTGCTCCATCCTTAGACTTTCTCCAACTTTGGGTACTGGACTATCTCTGATCTCATCGACGATTAAATAGGACGGTAAATCGACGGACCGTCGATCCTCTCCGTAGTCCCACACTTTGTCAAATTTCGCCGAGCTTCTTCATTTGTCTGAACTTCAATCGACGGTCACGATGGATCGTCCATGACCTTCGTGGGTTATTTCTGCACTTTATATCAGGTGCCTTATGCGTTTTATTTTTGGACATCTTTCTTTCAAAACAAACATACGACATGTTAAAACTACTACAAAAAAGGCTCTAGACACACACAACTATTAAGGAAAAGCATTGAAAACACGTGAAACCACAATACATCAAATGAGTGATGGGTAAACTGGTATCTATTATAACGACTACGTTTCGTCATTATAGAAATACCAACGAGGAAAAATCAGGGCCAAAACAACTTTTTCGTATTATTAGGTTTTTCCCAACCTTGTCCAGATTTGGAGGAAATTGAAGTCATCTAAGTGTAGGGAAATCTGGTAGCAATTGGGTGGAGTACATAGGAATTTTATTACATAATCGGTTAGATAACTCATTAAGGAATACATACGACTTTACGGAATTAAATTTGGATAAATAGATCTTCGAGAATCGATCGTAGTGTTAAAGGTATTTTCGAAGCGTAGTGTGTTAAGAGTATGTTGTGAAAGGGGGAAATTGAAAATACCTTAGGAGCTCACTGCCTCACTTCAAGCCACTACAGAGAGATTATTGTCGTTGCAACGACATCGTTACAGCGGGATGGGTGCCGCTATAGTGGACGAGGCAGAGATTGATTAATCGGATTTTTAGGATTTATTAAGACGGAGATAACTGGTTAAGAAAAGTGCCACTGCAGCGGGATTGGTGCAGCTGTAACGATACCACTATAGCGGGATGAGTGCCTCTGTAGCGGGATGACGGGTTTTTAATTCCTAACTAAAACCCCTAGTCAACTGCATTTGGCACTTTTTGACTCATAGAGCTAAGAAACGAACCTTGTGCGATTTCAACTCGTTTTCCACCATTCTTAAGGCTAAAGGTTAGGTTTTCACTCCCCGTTTCGTTTTTCAATCCGTAGAACATTTTAGAATGGGTCATAATGGATGGGGAAGAGTTTCTTTATTGAATTCATGGTGGAAACAACCCTAGTTTGGCTATTTGGGGTCATGAGTTTGACCTAGAGTTCATGAATTTGTTAGAATTCCGGCAAATTAGTGATTTATTTGTTGATTGTTGTATATTGTTTATTATTTGTAGACCAAGAACAAGCAGAACGAATCCGGAAAGGGAAGGATCAAGTTCCTTAGGGTTTCAAGCTTGTTTCGAGGTAGGTGATGATTGTGATTATATGATCATGTGATATATTCTTGTTATCTAGTCATTGTTATACTTATATATGTGTGCATGTTGCAATATTTATCATAGAGGTTGAAATGAATCACGATTTAAATGTGTCAACTTCATGTACTATTGTGATGTGTGATTCAGATCAGATTGCCACATTTCGGCATGCTAACTTTTGTATCGGGTTGCCACGTTCCAGCATGCTAACAGTTTGGGTTTAGGTTCCGTGAGAGGACCAACTATGTGATTAAGAATGTGAAATGTTTTGTTGAATCCTTATGATGATATTGAATATGTTGATATATATGCATGATATTATAATGTTGCTTGACTTGTTATGTTACACTAGTGGGATAGCTCCGTGATCCTACCAGTACACGGTGGTTGTGTACTGATCCTGCACTTGTTCTTTTGTTGAATATAGACATCTTCACACGACTATTGACATCCCTCGCTTAGGAGATCAGTAATCGCTTCAAGTTCAAGGGTGAGACACTTCTTTCGGACATCCATGAAATTCTACTTGTCTATGTCCAATCTTTCTGGAATTAGACATTTATTTTAAATAGTTCAATAGAATTCTTTGTTAGACTTGATTGTCGTTTCTAGTTTTGGTACATTGACTTTTGGATTCTAGGTTTATCTTCCGTGTTGGTAGTTAGTCGTTAGATCTTGATTTAGTAATGGAACTTAACTTAGTTATTTAACTTAATTCCGTAACTTAAATGTATTAGTTTTATATTTCTTGTTTTGGGTGGATGGTCGTATCAGTTCTCCCACCGAGTAGTTAGTGTGGGTGCCAATTTCGACAGTCTGGGTCATGACAACTTTATATTCCTTATATGTTTATATTGCTTTATCCTTATCATTCAATAAATATACATAACAATATATAGTGCAATTGTCAATAAAATCTATGAAGTATTTTTTCCCACCACGAGATGATGTTAACTTCATATCACAAATGTCAGTGTAAATCAATTCTAAGAGATTAAAATTCTTTTCAACAACACACGCTTGACATTTTGATTTATTGCACTAGAAGTTAGGCAAAACTCCTAAGTTGATCAGTTTTTGCAAGGTTTTGTAATTGAAATGTCTCAAGCGTTCAAGTCACAAACAGTTTAATTCCAGGAAGTAAGAACAACAGACAAAAATACAGAATTTGAAAAGACCTTCTGTGAGGTAACTTTTTCTTACAAATATTTTGCTCTTTACTTTTTATAACTTTGTCAAATACAGATATTGTTTCAAAATCAGCATCTTGCCGGATGACCTTTTCAAAAGGACCTTTCCTTAACATTCAGTTTGTTAAAGAAATTACCCATCACCACAATCTTATAGGTCTAACAAGGGCAATATGATCCAAATGTTTGTTTTACAACACAAATATAACAAGATAACTTTTCACCAATGTTCATGTCTATACAAACAAAATTATTTTAATAGACATATCTTTTCATGAAAAATCATAATATTTGAAGTGACACTTTTTTATCAAAGAATAGAACTATTTCGAACGAGTAGTATAATTTTGTGGCTTTATACTAGTCATATCAGATATACTAGTATAGAGAGACTCAACGACCACAATATCAAATATGCTCCAAGAATTTTGTGGGCCTTACATATTACAAGAATGTCATTAGATTTCATATCTTGTTCTTTCAAATTTTAATTAGATAGTAAGTCTAAGTTTTTCTTTATCACAAGTGAAAAAATTCCCACATTTGAAATATGTTCTCAAAAATATTTTCAATTATTTGAAATTATTTTTCACATTTTTTTTCATGCTATCTAATAGTGTACCATCGAATACACGTTGGCAACACAAACCTTTTTTTTTGGAGATTTAATCCATTAAGACACCCATTACAGGAACACAAATTACTATTTTTCTGTTACTAGTATTTTTTTTCCCTTTCTCTCACAATTAGATAAACTACTTACTATTTTAGAATACTAACAATAAGTTTCAATATTTATACAACTTATCTCTAGATTAACGATAAAATTTTATATTCTTTTAATTGTTAACCGAATGAATCTCGAATTCTGATGAAGTTTTTGTACTCTTCTAATCAGTTTCATATTCAGACAGAATAGTAAACCAAAAAGGTTTTAATCTAGAAACCTCAACTACAACACTGTTTCTAGATAACGAAGAAGATTTTATCTTTTTTCCTCAAATTCTTTAACCTTAATATTCTGATGAAATTTTATGATCTTCAAGTCAAAATGTTCATTCAAATAGAGTATTTAACAAATTGGTGAAGTTTCTATATTCTTCGAACCAATGCACAATTTTATTTGTTCATGAAGTTCTTATATTCTTCATACCAACGGAGTAAAAAAAAACAGAAGATTTTAGTTTCCAAAAATAAGACACAATCAAATTTAACATGAAGTAGAAAACTACAAAAGTTTCTTTTTCTCCTCTAAATAGAATGCATATTAATAATAATAAGATACATTCTGAGATCATCACATAATGACAATCTATCCTAACATTTATGAAATAAATTTCATGACTTATAAAGTATACAAAAAATAACCAAGGAAACAAAAATAGAACCTGGTTTTTCCTCTCATTGAATCATATTCTATCTATCAGCAATGATTTCATGCAAGCCACTTTTCTTGCAAATTATTTCTTTCTTTCCCAGTTTTTATCATATTCCAATTTTCGTTACAAGACATTGGATTTCAACGAGAAACTACACTCATGTTCAAATATTGTTAGGATACAACTTATGTTCATTAAAGTGCTCATTTTAGCCTTTATGCATAAATAATTTTCTCATTTAAAAGAAAACTAAACGGGTGCAATACTTGAATGCACTTGGAAAGAAAATAAGATTAATCTTACCCATCCAAGAAAAACTTGCTACAGAAAATATACTCGAACATACTAAAATAGTACTAATTCATCTCAAATCTCTTTTATCATATGATAAAATAATTTTCTTCTTCTTCTTCTTTCCAACAAAAAGAACACATAAATTAGAAGTAATTTCCTTACCACAGAAAATATCATCAATATTAAATTTGTTAAGCTTTTTATCTCCTATATTCATATTATCAAACCAGAAACAATAAAAGTTGAGAAGAAAAACACAAGAACTATCCGAGTCCAGAGAACCCACTATGCGTCCTTATGAAATTTAATGCCCTCAAGTATCCGAGGTTGCACATTAATTCCTCCCAAGATAAAACAGATTAACCATAAAAGAAGTAGCGGTATCTCAAATTTTGATAATTTCAACGAACCCAAAATGACAGCAACGAATCACACTCACAGACACGATCGATTGATTTTGTTTTGTAAGAAATGTATGCAAGAGAAGGGAAGAATTTAATATAGAAAAATGAGAGAAACTCTATCTATTTATAGCCATTAAAGGGTAAAACAACTCTTCGGAAATAAGACAACCTTTTATAAAGGTCACAACCCTTTGGAAAAGGCACAACCCTTTAGAAAATATACAACTTTTCATAAAGATCACAACCTTTTGGCAAAGATAAAACCCTTCATTTTCTGTTCAAACCTTCATAACCCAACAACAAATAGAGCATAGCATACTAGGGATCCACATGGATTGAGTAAGATTATCAATGGTCTGCACAAATCCAATCTGATAGTGTCACATTAAGTTATAACTTATAAATGTTTAGACAAATTAATTCAACTGTCAGTTTTTTTAAGAATTTGATTTTTCAATTTGTTCTGCCGTTTGGATAACATTCTGAAAAGCTCAATCGATCATATTATAAATTTTTGCCATTATTTTACTTTTTTTAAAATAAAAAAAACTAACCCTCACTGCATTCTTAATCACCCAATTACATTTTAAAAATATATAATTAGCTACCCCTTCTTCACATCTCTCTTAAATTGCTATAAATTGTTAACTTAATAATTTTTTATTTTATTAAATTGAATTTTCAATATTGACATGGATAAACTTCTTACTAGTTGAAGACAAGCAAAATCAAATCTCATGTGACGATATTTAAGAAATTTAATGACGATATGATTCAATGTCTAAAATGTGATAAACCATATAATCATAAATTCACATCGGACTATAGTGAGGATATCAATTTTTATCATAGACAACTTGCTTAGGCATAATCATTCAGTTTCTGATGCAAATCTTTTTTAAAATTTGATGTTTGAATTAGTTAATGTAAAATGGAAATTATAGATTCGCATGTTTTTAAAAATAGAAAATTCAAAATTAATTGCATTGGATATTAGCATTTAATATATTACTATCTCTGCTCATGTGTTGCGTAATAATTTAATACATATTTTTATAAATAATATCAGACATGAAACTGTTGGAATTCATAAGGTTTTTATTTTTTGAAATTGAAACTACTGAAATTGATAAAGTTTTTAATCAATCATTATTGGGTTGTCAGTGTTTATACCCTCCACCTCTTCATGAACCAATTCAGTTGGAAAATCTTCTCTTAGAATCTGAATTTTGAATTCGATTTTGTTAGAGTTGCACTTTGTGAGTTCAAATACAAGTCGATCCCCCTATTTTAGATTGTTATCATCCGAATTTTTTTTCCATCCAGTACTAAATTTGTATTTAGTTTTGGCTCCACCATAAAACAAGTTCCACTTCTTTCCACCACAAGTAATAACTGCAGGAGCTCAACCAAAAGGAAGTTCTTTGTTCATTTTCTTGCGTAATTACCGTCAAATATTCAAAAAATTTAGCAAAATAAAAGTCAAGAATCCAGAGAAACCCAGAGTGTCCAGCTCTAACCGTATAAATATATATATATATTTATATATATATTAAGCTTAGAACCAAGAACATCTAAGATTGAATGCACCACTCCAAAACTAAAATTCCCCCCCACCCACCCACCCACCCGGTATTTTGTAACACTCCAGAAAATGCTAGGTTCAACTTGAGCCTAAACATAAAGTGATATTTAATAAAAAGAATTTCCCCTAAGTTAGTAGACTATCTAATCATATTAGGGGGTTTAGGAGTCCAGGACTTATAGAGGAGTGTCAAGAAAAAGCAGCTAGCCAAGGCCAAAAGCCAAGGCTACCCCAAACTTAGAGCTACTGCCTCAGGCTCCACAGCCACCACCACGGCTCGTGGTCAAAACCACGGTCAGTGGAAGGCTTTTTGGAGTTGCCTTAGCCAAGATAAAGGAGTCCCAAGTGTCCTAGACATTGCCCCAACCCTCACGAGGGGACCACATGTCATGGTCCACTCCACGACTCGTGAGGTCGGGCGTGAGACTCACTTAATTTTTGTAGGAAGTGGGGCAATTAGGGTAGCTACTTCCCAAAGCACCACGGGCACCATTACGGGTCGTGGTACACATGACGAGGGGAAGGGTTTCTCAATAACTTGACTTAATTTTTTGTTGGAATCGGCAATATTGAAGAGGATACTACATCAATACTCACGACAAGCACCACGAGTCGTGGTGCTCCTTACGGATCGTGAGGTGTGGCTCATGAACCTGGATGGGTTCTTTTAATGAAGGTTAGTTTAGTCTTTTATTTTTAAGTCCAATTAATGAGGGGGTGTTTTGGGTAGTTTAAGGGTAAAATATAAATAGGTTTTTTTAGTCTTTTTCATCCATTTACACGACTCAAACTAAATAACCCAAAATATTCTCCCAAACCCAGTTCTCTGAGATATTTCTCTCTACAAATTTCCTCCATTGAAGAACACCACAAGCTTCAAGGATAGGGTTCAAGCTCCAAGATTTTCATCCTAATTTCAGGGTAAATCTTCGAACAAGGTAAAGGAACTTTCATTTATGGGATTTCTTTCCCCATGATGCCCTTCCTCTACTATTTTCAAAATTGGGATTTTTTTCAAAATTAGGGTTTTGATTCTAACCTTGGGTTCTTCTCAAAAACGTTTTCTTGATGTTGGTTATCCTATATTATAATGAAATTGACGTTTAATTAGGGTTATATTGCTAAATTTCCCTTGAACCCATGTGTTTTCCCATGCCCCCAACTTTATGAAAATTATGATGGGTTTCTATATGGGAATAGTATGTATGTGGATTTAGTAATTAATCTTGTGAATTCAATGCTTATCGTAGTAATTCTAAGTGTGATTCCAACATATGATCGATGACCTTTGAAGGGTAAATTGTAAGTGTTCAATCTTGAATTATGGCCTAGAAGGCAATGATGAAGGTAGTCCTATGTCCAAGATTCTTATATATGAATTGTTTGATCCACTTGAAAGGTGGAGGTTCTTACTTTAATGTATTTATGTATGAAGTTATGTTCCACTTGAAAGGTGAAGATCCAATGACTAAGGTGTGAGATATGGTATTGCTGAAACACAAGTTTCCTTTACAATTACACATGACTATGTTCATATAATGATTCGAAGGTGAAAGGTAGTTTTCACCATGTTAACATATAAAATTACAATTCACCTTAACTATGTATAAGTTGGAGAATAATGCTTAGCACCGAGCGGATATGACAAATGACGTAGAGAACTTCCCTCTAGTATGGCCGGGTCATCTAAATATGCTCTAATGAGATGGAAACTCTCCCGCTAGTTCAATAGGCCGAGTTTCTAGAAGCAATCTTCCATCCCATAACTATGTGCCCACAAAGTTCATAGCTAGTGGATCCACATTATAGCTATATATGATTAGTTCTACCTTAGGCAAGTAGGACGCCTTCTTTCGTTGTGGGGTTATATGACACCGGATTCCATGTAGCTCACATGGTCTATGTCGATTAAATCAATTCTACCTATGTAATAAGATAATGAATATGACTTGAACCATACTTGTGATTTCATAATAAGTCTACTTAGTAGGAGTGGGGGTATGAAACTTCACTTTTTGCATTACACAAGAAGTCTTTGAAGGAAATTACGGGTGGGTCCATGATGCTATGGTAAGACATGAAGGAATGATATACATTGATTGGTTTGTTGTTAAGATATGACTCTCCTTATGTATATGTGATGAACATGGTTATTCACTTACGTATGATTGTGGATTATGATGGGATCTAATGTTGATATGTGTAACTAAGGTGATTCTAAATGGATACTTAGTATAGTTGGTATTATGGGATACAACCTATGTATTGAACTAGTATGCTTTTAGGGTTGCTAACGTGATGGCCCTACTATGTTACGAAAAATCATATGAGAAGGCTATTATGACTTGTATTATGTCCTTATGTGCATAAATGGTTTTCCAACTTAATAAATGCATCATTTTCACTAAAATGTCTTTTTTTAGCATATTAAGTATTTTATGCATGTTTTCATAGTGCTTTTGTACTAACCCCTTCTCTTCTACATCTCCTATGAGTGTAGGTTCGGGCCGTTGAGGTGCTCTTGGTCCATTCTTGATGAAAACTTGGTTTGCTTCCTCCATGTTTTGGTGAATCCTCATTTCCGAGTACATTTTGTTAGTCATTCTAGTTCTAGCTTACTTTCCTTGCTAATGACTATATTGTATTTCCTTAAGATAAGACTTACTAATGATGTAAGGGATGAGTCCTAACTTTCGTGCTCTTATGCTTAGATGGTGTAATGAGACAAGTCTAGCTTCCTATTTTTCATATATGAAGAAAGTTGTATTATATTGTAAAATTCTTAATTTTTCCGCATTATTCTTATGTCTTATGTAATGATAATACGTTAAGGGCTTGTATAAGACCTTTTCGGAGTCATGTACGTGGTGTCACTCCTAGGGGGTAGCCCGAATCATGACATATTGAATACCATGGAAATGAGATTTCTACAATTGAAAAAAAGAAAACGTAGGCCTTTTTAGAAAATGAAATATCTCTTATTTACAAAAATGAAATTCTAACTAATAAAGTGTTTCTCCATCCAACACCCATTGTCCCACTAAATTCATATCCACCCTAAAAAACCCAACACTAGTTTATGAAGTGTCTTAACAAAGACGATCTTGTATCACTAGAAAACCTCTAGTAAAGGATGAGAATCAGCACTACAAAGAATAATTTGTGAATTAATACTAACAAAAAGAGGGAGTTTTATATAGAAATAGGAGGGAGAAAGTGAGAGTTACCAAACTGTAGACGGGCTTGACACTACTCTTAGTAATAATCATACAAACATAGGATTCATCAGAAAGTGGCAAACATTCATCATTACTGCTTTATGTTCTTCCGGTGCTTTCATTCATGATGAATTCACCTTTTTCGTTTGAAACATGTTAAGCAGACGAACCACCCTAAAAAATAATAATGAAAAGAGAAGATAAGTTTTATAATCCACAACGAGGGTTTGAGAGAAAGAAAGTAGAAACTTATAAATTTGTTAAGAATGATTGGGATGTACCTCTATTGCCGATTGATCAGATAAATGGAGCTCTTGTTCTGGTTTGATTTAGTTTACCGAGAGTACATAAAAACCTTTGAACTTTCAAAAGTGGATAATTTAAGATTTTGGGGGTGGCGGTAGGGTTTCAGTGTTTTCAAAAAATAACTCAAAAGCATTTTTTAAGTTAAGCAATTAGTCCTATTTACTTGTTCATATAATATGATACTTCGTTTTAAAAAGAGGTGTCTGCATTCGAGATTATTTTGACTTAAAGAATTACAAAATCAAATTACATAACGATTTTGCAAGACTGTTTTTGAATTTTAACACAAATAATGTGGATCACTTTGTTTGCTTTTGAAGCTTTTAGCATAAATAATGTGGGGTTTATATCTACTATTGAAGCTTCTAAGCTATACAGCTTCTAAGCTATACGAATTAATTGTATATCTTTAATTTAATTATAATTTAATATCTCCTAAAACTTTTGAAGTAGTATTTAAGAATTGTGAGGAAAAGGAAAATATTATACATTGTAAATATTAAAAAAAACATTATCTACAAATCTATTTTTGGTCGATCGAAACCCTGTTTATATAACATAATATATATATATATATATATATATATATATATATATATATATATATATATATATATATATATATATATATATATATAAAGCTAAATGTAGAGGGGTTATGTGGCATGCACATTTAACTATTATACTTATGTTATTAAGTATTTTACTGATAGAGGAGTTGAATATTTACTTTGAGTTTAAATTTTTAAAATTCTGTTTTAAGTCTATTATTGCTTGAGTGAGTTTTTCGCTCAGTAGTCATACAAGACAAAGGTTTGCTTGGGGATAAAAAATGGTTGTCAAGTATCAACCACGTCTAGGAAGTAGGCTCGGAGCGTGACAAAGTTGGTATCTGAGCACACAGTTAAAGTACCCTAGGCTGAATATGAAGTAGTGTCAGTAGGATCTTACTTATAGTTGTGAGGGCCCACTTGTATAAATGATATACTACACACATTGAAGAAAAGTTTCCCTTCTTTCATACTCTATATCATGCAATAGAACTATGTCATAAGACACTTTTTCTAACTAGTGTGTTTCTCAAATCATTCGACTACCCGTCATACTCAAGATAGTTGAAAAGCAAAGACCAGATCCTTGTCGATGAGTTACTCTGAGCAAAGTCTATAGAAAGTAATGAGATTATAGAGGGGCTTATGAGAAACTTGTGAGTGAGCTTATGTTGAGATTCGAAAGAATGCACTTTTATTCATATGAATTGTTCCTTAAAGCTAAAAGCGAGATGTACTCCCAACCTCTTGATCTTGGGCTTATATATGTGCCTAATTACAATATAAGTTTGAGAGCATTTTCGGTGTCAAAATTAATTTTTGAGAGTCTTGTGATGTCACTTCTTCTAACCAATATGATTAGATGATTCAGGGTGAAAAGAAAAGAAAACTGAGCCCAGATGGGGCACCTAGACAAAGATCGGAAAAGAGAAGATGAAGTTGCGGAGAAAAAGGGGTCAAAAATCTTGAAAATACACTACCAGGGAGCTCCTCCGAGTCACAGATCTAATACGCGTACGCACAAGAGGCATTCCACTTAACAATGGAGTGCGCGATGGGAGCGCATTGCAGAGAGTTTTCAGCTCGGTAAAACTTTAGGAGAGGGAACATGTTCGTGTCACGGACATGGACACCAGAAATTGGCCACTGTTGACACCCAATTTTGACCGACCTTTAACCATTTCTTGGAATACTATTCGATTAAATACGTATTTTTAAATTTATTTAAAGTTTAGAATTTTAGTTGATTTTGCTTGAAAAATTATATATTCTAGTATGATTACTTAATAAAATTATTGTAAGTATTATTAAAACATTTTAAAATTATTAATAAATTTTTATTTCAAATGTTTCAAAATTTAAGTGATTTCGATTATATAAAATATATCATAAAATTTGTAGTATTTTAATTGGATAGCATTTCTCAAAATTATTTAAATTCTAGCCTAACTTATTCTAATTCCTTTCAATCCTAGCCCTTCCAATTCAAATTTTATTTCAATCATAACCACATTTTTCATTTCAATTCTAGCCATTATTTATTTCAAGTTTGGCCAATCCAATTTAATTTTTAAGACTCCGTCTTTTAATCTCATCTATCCATCTAATTAATTAAATCCTAGATCGAATCCTAACCCTCCATCTCTATCTAATCTAACGGTTGAGATCAATTTGTCCCATCTCTCTCTATAACACAAAAGACCCCAAAACCTAAATTTCTCATCCTATTCCTCCCCTCTAACATATCAGCCGCCCCTCCCCTCCCCTCTCTCTCTCGCGTCGCCTTTTCCGGCGAAAGCCACCAAGGGCGGCGACCTCTCTGCCTCCCTCTTCTCCTTCGCCTCTCTTTTTCCCCGAGAACCAGCAGCAACCAGGCCACTCCGGCCAGCAGCAGCCGTACAGAAACACCAGCAGCAGCTGCACGCAGCCAGCAGCCGCCGGCATCTGGAAGGCGCCTCCTCTCCCTCTTCCTCTTTCTCTCCCCTCCTCCTTTTTCAGGTGAAGCTAGCAGCCAGCAGTAGCTCGAGAATCAGCAGTGACAAAAGCGACCAGCAGCTCGACTAGACGGTAGCAGAAGCCGCCTCACCGGCCAGCGAGCGCCAAAGCATCAACAACAACTTCATTCGGCCAGCCAGCAAGGACGAGCAGGCCACCCTGCTTCTCTTTTTCTCTCATATTTTCGGTCATTGATTACGAGATTGGCCACAACAAATTATTTTGACAAGGACGGGTCTGTACAGATCCGTCCCAGGTATGAATCCTATTTATTTTAATTTATTATTTTTTTTTAGAATGAAATCACTATGCATATTCTTGCTAAACTTGAAAATTTGGTGGACTCAATTATGTCAGTTTTGTGTTCATAAACTAATTATATATATGAATGATGCTGTTTGCTTGAATGACGATCCAATAAGTGATCTGTTAGATCATTTCTGTTCATTTAATTGCTGGAAATCAGTTTGAAATGTGTTGGGTACTTGATTATTATTTTGACAATGTAATCATATGAATGACCCTTGGTTTTTACTTGTTTTGGTTATAGTAAGTAATTATAACGAAGTAATATGGTTTGGATTGATTTGGTGCCTTTTCTTTTTAAAGAATTATTTGTTTTGGCGGATTTTCTGTAATTTTATCAATTTGCTGACTTGTGTAAAATATTTAGTAAGATACTTATTTGTTTATTTTAGTGAAATTTTGTTCGGTTATGGTAAGAAATAAAGAGGATTGATTTTACTCTTTGCTTTTTAAGGAAGATATTTGATTAAGCTAAGAATATTTTCTGATTTTTTATTGGTTCCTTTAGCGTAATTTGAATTTAAATTTATTCTTACATGTTTATTTTTTGGAAAATTTTCATTAGTTTTGTAAATATTACTAATTTTGTGCTTCTTTGAATAAGGAAAATATATTTAATTAATCCTAAATGTTTCTTTCCTTATATTATATACCCTCTTCTCTGCTATATAAAGTGACCATTTGTCTCATTAATTTTCACACCTTACAAATGTTTACACACATACATGGTTGAACACTCATCATTCACTCAATTTTCTCTCAAATTCTCATTACTCATTTATTCTCTCCTAACACAAGAACTATATTTTATTAACTCTCTCATTCTCTTACTATTCGTACTATTGCTACTATTAAACAAATTAAGATTCCGGTGTTATTCTTTGCTACTATTTGGCTACTTTGCTTTGTTAGAATAGAAGTTGGATCAATTCATTCTCATTTGCTACCATCCCTTTTTGCTCAACCGGTTAGTATTTCTTTTGCATTCATACATTTACGAAAGTTTATTGTTCTATTCCTCTACATGTATAACTTCTTGTTAAACAATTGCATGTGTCTCATCTTGTCTAAATAAATGTGATTACTTGTGTAGCCATTTGATTGCTTTGGCAGGTTTCAAACTTGAAGTGCAAGTTGAAGATTAGCTATGAAGAGATTACTTTGTTCATATATTTGAAGACACATATTTCTTATTTATTTATTTAAATATTTTTTTTCTGTAATATTTGTTTAACTCTAAAGCTCTCATATATATATATATAAAAATATATATTTGGGGATCATCTAAAGGGGAGGGGGAATTATATGTTAATCATCTCTTTGCAAACTTACTTGTATTAGAAAAGCATGCCTATAGGTTTGTAACTTGTTTGATAATCTTTGTTTGATAAAACGATTTAAATTCTAGTTAAAATAAAAAATAAAAAAAAATAAAGTAAAGATCATTGCTTGATCACTTGATTTAATCTCGGCTAAATTAAATGTTTGAAGCTAAACCTTGTGTAAAGTGTTAATTGTCTCATGCATGTAACTTTTAATTGATAATATTAACAAATAAAATCTACCTCATGTCTTTAATTTGTTTTAGATTCCTTTTCTAAATTAAATATTTTTGTATGTATAGAAATTTGCCCGATTTGTTCATATTTGGCATTTTTAACAATTTTTTATGCAAATCATAAAATAAAATCGACAATCAATTTCCTCACATTTGCTACTTGGTTTTTCCTAAATTAAATATTTTTGCATTTGAAGTGATTATTGCCTTAAAATAGTATTGGTTTTCTAAGCATTTTCTGCATTTTTGTAATTATTCTCTGCTTAAAAAATATTTTCGGCATTAATAATAAATCCATCAACAATTAAAAAAGAAAAGAGAAGATATAATTTTTCTGCATTAAAATAAACTAGTCACTTAGAATAATTTTTGCATCAATTATAAATCCTTTGTTGTTCTTAAAATAAATTTTCTGCCTAAATAAAATAATAAATCTATTGTCCTATGTTATATTTTTGCATTGATAGTTAATTTCTCTGTTATTTTAAAATACATATGCATGTGGATCATATACTTTGCTACTTGAAAACAGATGAAATATATCTAATTTTTGCTCACCCTAAAATTAGTTCAATACTAAAATTTGCAATCCATGTTATCATATTTGCCCTCTCATAATTAAATTGTTTTATTATAATTTTATAACTTTGTATGTTCACACACTTAGCATGAAACCTTTCACAGTTATGTGTTGTTTGCAAGCATGCCTAATTGATTTTTAGAGGCCAAATTGAGACTTGTATTGCTAAAATGACCGTCTTGTTTGCCTTGTTTGTTTGACTTGCTGTCTAGGAGGGCCTTATATTTTATTTTTGTCTAAACCTATCCTTTAAGAGTCCAATGCCTCTTGGACAATTAAGTTGGGACGATCAGGCACCTTTTAGGTACGAAAGCATGTGGTGGTTGGGTAGGGGTAGTTGGCCCTACGGAGATGATGACATCGACTCAGGCTTGAAAGACAAACATTGGTTTTGTCTGTCCCTATACGGCAGCCTATCGAAAAATAAAAAAAAAAGTCGAGTGCTGATCCAAAAAGTCTCTCTTAGAGTCTCCCCTCCCTTTATCCCTTTATTTGTTTGTTTAATTATATTTATTTGGGGTAGCTTAAAATAAAATAAAATTATTTGTTTATTTATTTGTCTCTTTTCAATTCCCTCGCTTATCTTTAAATTTTATTTAATATTTTATTTATTGTTACCACTTAGTTTTGCATGCTTAAAAAATTAATAAAAAATATAAATTTATTTCTCAATTGTTTGATATTTTATCACTTAGTCTTGCATGCTTAAATATTAACTAAAATAATAATATGAGCTAATTGTTTTAGATAAATTCTTATCACCTCGCCTTCGCATATTTAATTAATTATTTAAATACAAATGATTTTAATTGTTGATATTTGTTATCACCTAGCCTTTTCTTAATTAATTAATCAAAATAATAAAATAGTCTCATTGTTTTATTTTTGTATCACTTAGCAAGCATGCTAGTTAATTAACTAATAAATGAAGTGACCTTAATTGCAATTTGTAACCCCCACATAAATTGCATGAGATACGGTCGGGACCCACATTTGTGGACATTGAGGGATGCCTAACACCTTCCCCTCGAGGTAATTTGAACCCTTACCCTGATCTCTGGCTCATTGACCTTAGCTAGACTTATTTAGGTTAGATAGGTGTCCTAACGCGCCTTAATTCGTTAGGTGGCGACTCCAAAAGCTCCAAATCCCAAAAGAGTTGTTAGGTCGTGCACAAAACCCGTTTTCGCGAGAAAATGGGGCGCGACAGAATGACGACTCCACTGGGGATATTAGGTTCTTACCATTACGTGTTTCATGCTTATTTATGTGGGATTTACCTTATTTCGGTCATTTCTTTATTTGTTAGATGATTACCATGCTTAGTTTTTTTTGTTGCCTTATATATTGTTTACTTTCCATGTTCCACCCCTTTCCCTTTTTCCTTATTTGTTTATTACCATGTTTCACCCATTTCCTTTTCCCCTTATTTGTTTACTTGCATATTTTATCGTCTTTCCTCATTCACATGATTTTAATATGTTCATATGTTTACTTTCATTTACATATGCTTTTGTATTTATTTATTTACTTACGCTTTTATAAATTGCTTATGTGTTATTGTTTCCATCTACATGCTAAATGTTTACTGCTTTGATAACTGGCATTCCGCTCATACTTCCCCCAATTGGAAACTTCTTCCTTTTTTTTTATTTTGTTCTCGTGATGTTGTGCCTTTGCACCTCTCACAACTACTCCAATTCTATTCAAATACCCATTATAGAGAGTCGGCATATGCGTGGACGTAACGGATAGTTTTACTACCGCGAAACCACGAGCCTCTCGCATAGAATCCCTTTCAAGTCCGTGTCAAGCCAACTCTTAGAAGTCCTAGTTAGGTCATACTTGTTGCATGAGCCATAGATGATTTGACCCTTGGTGTCAATTCACACAACTAGTAGCCACCTTATCGTCTAAAGGGTCCCCATCACCCTTCAGACAAATTGCATATTTATGTGTCAATGTGATCATGATAGTTAAATCAAACCAAATCATGTCAAAATGGAGTTTAGAATTTTACTCTAACTGAACTCCAAATTGGCATAATAGGCTTGAATTAATTATTGTGTATTGCTTATGTGTCGTCTTAGGCCTACCTCTGGCTCAGCGAGGTTCCTTGCATTTTAGGTCGTTCATAAACCATTGTGTTTGTCCTTGTGTTATATATTATGTTACTAACTTCTTCTCTTTGTTTTTTTTCCTCTTTTGTTTTTTATTATAATTGTTTTCCCCTCCCTAAGGTTGATTCGTGCTTATCACTCCCGATCTGAAGGGCCTGCTATTTCGTCTCATTGGTCTAATCATTGGGATAAGGTTTTATGGAGAATAATAACATTATTAGTGATGCGATTGAGACTACTGCTCAGAGAGAGGGTTTAGAAAATTCAAGGGAAGGGTATACACCTGAAAACAATGAGGTGATATCAAGGTTGGAACAAAAGATTTTACAAATGCAAGAACAATTATCTCTGGCTCGCAATTCGAATGTTTTACTCTCTGAGGTCAACACCATCATCAGACCTCAAGCCATGCTCACAAATCTTCCTCCCTTATCTCATCCTATCTCACATCCTCAAACTACCTCAAATAGCCTGCCTTTTCAAAGCAATCAACATCCACATCATACCCATCCCCCACCATACCAACATGATACATCCAACAAAACATATTTAGCTCCACCAAATGCCTCATATTCTCATACCACTTTACATGCTCGCGATATACCTCAAACTTCCATTACAAATGTTTCCTATATTCCTACTTTGGAAACACACAAATTGAATTCTATTTATGTCGATTCTCCTATCCATCACCATTATAAATCTAAGCTTTCTCAAAAGGATGAATTGATACAAGCTATGACAGAAAAGTTGGAGAAGTTGAACGTTCGAATACAACAAGTTGAGGACAAGAAAGAGATAGAAGGGCTGAGTTTTGAAGACTTGTGCATACATCCTGATGTCGAATTACCTGAAGGGTACAAACCACCTAAGTTTGAAATGTTCAACGGAATTGGAGATCCGAAGGCACATCTAAAAATGTATTGTGAAAAGCTGGTGGGAGTCGGCAAAAATGAACAAATTCGCATGAAGTTGTTCGTTATGAGCCTTATTGGAGAGGCTTTGTCATGGTATATCAATCAAGATTCAAAGAAATGGTTGAAGTGGACGGATATAGCCATCGATTTTATGAAAAGGTTTGAATTTAATGTTGAGACTGCACCCGATTGGTTTTACATTCAAAATTTAAAGAGGAAACCTACAGAATCATTTCGAGAATATGCTATAAGGTGGAGGTCTGAAGCTGCTAGGGTCCGACCCCTGATGGATGAATCACATATGAAAGAACTTTTTATGCGCGCCCAAGAGCCACAATATTATGAGAAGATGAAGCTCATAGAGGATCGTAATTTTGCCGACATCATCAAGACTCACCCTCCGTGGACGAACCTTGCGGAGGAACCCTTAGGTTTTCGGGGCATTGGATTCTCACCAATGTTTGCGTTACTCAAGCCGACATTCTCTCTTCCGCTTCGTCCACCATGACAAGGAAGTCAGAAGCTCCATACCATACCTCGTGAGAGAAGTCGTCTTTGATTCATCCCCCTCTGCAATCCTGACTTCCCAGTACTCCGATCCTAGGTGTGAAGATCGAAGAAGGTTTGAAAGATGGAAAAATAACAAATTTGAAGGCACTACAAGCTAGCAGTATGACTTCTCAATCTGATGGAATCAATGAAAACAAAGACGAGAAAGAAGTGAATGTTGTATTGACAACACATGAGTCAAAATACCCTTTGATTTACCAAGCACATCCGCGTCCACTCCTCTATCGAGTACTTTCATATCTTCAAAATCCTTCACCTATATATCAAAAGGCACATATCTTTAAAAGGCCTCCAACACGTCGACGACCATCTCAATTTGTGAAATCCCGAGCTAAACGTGAGAAAAATCCACCAAAACAATACACCCCTTTGGCTGAGCCAATAGGCAAATTGTATGAGAGACTTAGAGTTGATGGCTATATTACTCCTATTCCCGAAATTGTGATGAGTACACACAGCCACATGTTTTTTATTCTAGACTATAAATAGTTGAAGTGTGCTATTTTTGGGGGAATCAAGTTCCAAAAAGACGAGAGCACAACATTTTAGGCGATTTTACTATATTTTCTAGGGTTTTCCTTCTCCTTTTTCATCTTGGTAAATTCTTGTATGAATGATAAACATTGTTTCTTGATATTTGTGCTCTGGTAGCTAAAGTCCCCTATTCTATGGTGGTAGCTATGGTTGATGGTTTAATACAATTTATTTCTAGTATGAGAAGGTTTGTCTAATGATTTGTGCTTGTTTCACTATTTTAATGCTTGATCAACATTAGAATAAACTTGTTGTCTGTTCTTGAACTCAGAAGATGAATAGAGGGATAGACTAATGAATGTGAGAAGTGTGTTAATTCTAGGGTAAAATCTAGAACGTTTTATATATAGGATAGTCTTATACTTATATAGCACACTTGGTTGTTATGCAAGATGAATGCTAAATGCGTCGTCATTTGTTGATGCCTAACCCTGCTCACCAATGTAGGTAGGTTGTCAATGGTGGTAGGCGATTAGAGGTCGGAAAATCGTGATTGTAAAATAAACCTTGCTTATCCATAATGAGGTTAACCCGTCGAATACTAGAATATATCAATATTATACCGAAAACCGATCTATGCTACAACCTTGGGATGCCTTTCCTAATTGTGAGGTTGTCTTGTTTGAAACTGTTTGAATTAATTTTTTATAGTTTCTAATTAGTAGTAGTAGTAGTGATAATGAATTTCTAAAAGTATATTCCACGTAAGTAAATTTAGTTTCGATGAAAAAGAATTATTTTGTGCTGATATGAAGTCCTTTGGGTTCGATAATTCAGCTCGAAAGAGTCGTTGTACTACTTGAGTGACGACGTGCAGTTGCGAGTGTTTTTGACGCAACAAGTTTTTGGCGCCTCTGCCGAGGACTATTAAATCGGCATATATCTAATTTTTAAGTGTCTAAATTATTTCTACAGGTGTTGACAAGTTGATCTTGTTTCTTATTTCGCAGGTGGTGTTAGGTTTTTGCACTGGAAGACGACCAAGATTTGGTAGAGCCTCTATATAAACCACAGAGATTTGTTCATTAATGGAGAAGGCGAAGAAGATGCACCCGTCTTGTTCCTCGTGTGGCAAGGGAACCAGAGACTCCAGTAGAAGGGAAGGATCAAGACCGACTGATAGAAATGGCATAAATGAAAATGAGGGTTGTGGGAATCCCACAAACTACCAATGGTATCTCAAGTATTCATAAACATGCACCTGGTGGGAGGTTTGAATTAAAGCAGAACATAGTGCAACTACTACACACCAACGACGTTCACTGGTCTATCTCATGAGGACTCACAAGTGCATATTCAGAATTTCCTCGAGATCACTGACACATACACTCAACTGGAGTGAACTCTAATTATGTGAGCCTCACATTATTCCCCCTTTCTCTGCTGGGGGAAGCAAAAAGATGTTTGAACTCTGAGCTCGCAAATTCCATAAAAACATGGGATGATCTTGTCCAAAAGTTTTTGATAAGGTTTTTTCTATCCAGTAAAACAACCAAGCTTAGAAGCGACATATTGAGCTTATGACATAAAGGAGGGGATAACTTGTACCAAGTTTAGGATAGGTTTAAGTCTCTGTTGAAAATTTCTCCACATCATAATCAAGCTAACAAAGTGTTGGTCCATACCTTGATTGAAGGGTTGGAATCAAACACAAAACTTTTACTTGATTCTACTGTAGGGGGACAAGTCTTGGATAAGACATATGTTGAGTTGTTTACATTGCATAATAGAATTTCAATGGGTAACCCCGAGTGGAATGGCGGATGAGCTAAACTGGTCGTACAGAAGACTATTGGAATGTTGGAAAAGGATGCAGTGACAACTTTATGTGCACAGATTGCATCAATCAAGGATATGATTACTACCCATTTAAGCAACATGTCACTTGGACAACTACAAGCTCAAGTTAATATGGTACATCAACCACAATCTTGGTGTGAAGTATGTGTAGGTGGAAATCACAGTGCTGAGGTATGTGAAACAAACCCAAAATCTGTTCATTTTGTAGGTAATGCTCAGCGAGGAGGAAATTACCAAAGCTATCGAAACACCTACAACCCGAGTTAGCAAAACCACTCAAACTATTCATGGGGTGGCAATCAAAACCAACATCAAGGATAGAACCGAGGCATACCACAAAGTAGTGGACAACAATACCATCACCAAAGTCATGAAAATCAACAAAACCATGGTACTCAACAGGTTGCCAAGCAAGGAGATATGAGTGTGGAGGACATGCTGAAACAAATCATGGTGGATCAAGCTAAATTTGCTGCATATGTTTGCAACAATCAAATGGCAACTCAGAATTGAGAGAAGCAGTTTGGGAAGTTTGCTAGTGCCCAAAATTCCTGACCACAAGGGGATTTGGTGGGAAATACCGATCCAAACCTGCGGCAGGTAAATATTGTGAGTACTCGAAGTGGTCGTCCATTGGAAGATTTGACGCCAAAGGCAAAAGTTGTTAAAAAAAAAGGAAAACATGTAGATGAAGCCAAACAAAGGGTATATGAGGAACCAAGGGCAAAACCACCTCCTATTCCCACAGAAATTCAGAAAGCAAGAGGAGGAGGAACGTTTTGGTAAGTTCATTGAATTACTCAAGCAGGTACATGTTAATTTGCCTTTGATTGATGTGTTGCATGGAATTCCTAAGTATGCCAAATATATGAAAGATATGCTAGCCAGTAAGAGTAGATTGGCTGAGTATGTAGTAGTAGCACTCACTGAGGAGTGCAGTTCTAGGATCCAGAATAGGCTGCTAACCAAGTTGAAAGATTCAGGGAGTTTCACTGTTCAGATGAAAATTGGCAAATGTGTTGATGCAAGAGGTTTGTGTGATTTGGGCACAAGTATCAATTTGATGTCTAGTTCCATGTTTCTCAAATTGGGAATAGGAAGGCCCAAACCCATAACCATTATGTTGCAGTTAGTTGATCGTTCAATGTCTAGGCCAGATGGCGTTATTGGAGATGTCTTGGTTCAAGTGGGAACTCTGATTTTCCTTGTGGACATTGTCATTTTGGATTTTGAGCCTGATCTCGAGGTCCCGTTTATTTTGGGACGCCCATTCTTAGCAACGGGAGGTTCATTAATTAACTGGGCAGCTTGTCGACTAACAATCAAGGCTCGTGACAAGGTTGAAGTATTTGATGTTTACAAGGCAATGAAGCTTCGTGCAATATATGAGGAGTTATCGGCAATCACATTCATTGGGCAAGACATTGAGGGAGATGTTGAATCTCAACAGTTGCTAACGTTCTAACTGTCCCGAATGTGAGTATGCTTATTAAGTTTGTGGATCCATTAACCAATGTACTGTGACCCCCTTCCAAGCCGTCAGTTGAGGAAGCACCAAAGTTTAAGTTAAAGGCTCTCCCTTCTCATCTTAGGGATACATTCTTTGGTGCCAATGAATCTTTGACATTAATCCTTTCTTTTGGTTTATCTGAATTGCAGGTTGAGGTATCTCTGAATATATTGAGGAAGAGGCGAAATGTGATAGGTTGTTAGATGGCTGATATACATGGCATCATCCTATCTCTATGCATGCACATGATATTCATCGAGGAAAGTCAAAAGTCAATTGTGCAACCTCAGCGTAGGCTAAAGCAGTGATGGAAGATGTGGTGCGCAAGGAGACGATTAAATGATTAGATGCGGGTATTATATTCGAATTTTTGGACAACAAGTGGGTTAGCCCAGTTCAGTGTGTGCCTAAAAAGGGAGGCATGACAGTGATCACCAATGAAAAAAATGACTTTATTCTATCTAGGACATTGACAGGATGGTGAATATGCATGGATTACAGAAAGTTGAATGAAGGCACCAGGAAGGATCACTACCCGGTTCCGTTTATTGATCAGATATTGTACATGTTAGCTAGGCAAGAATATTATTATTTCCTGGATATCTATTCAAGAAAGAATGATTGCACCAGAGGACCAGGAAAAAACTACACTCACTTGCCCGTATGTGACATATGATTTCAAGAGAATGTAGTTTGGGATATGCGATGCTCCGACCACCTTCCAACCGATGCATGATGTCTATCTTTCATGACATGGTTGAAGATTTTGTGGAGATACTAATGGATGATGACTTCTCAGTCTTTGGGGAGTCTTTCGACAGTTGCTTGGAGAGTTTAGAAAGGGTATTGGCTAGATGTGAGGAAACTAATATCTTCTTAAACTGGGAAAAATGAAATTTACTAATGAAGGAATGGATTGTGTTGGGCCATAAGGTGTCAAAAAGAAGGGTGGAAGTTGATCGTGCAAAAGTGGAAGCAATTGAAAAGTTACCTCCTCCAATTTTTGTTAAAAGGGTGCAAAGTTTTTTGGTTCATGCTGGTTTTTACAGGAGATTCATTAAGGATTTCTCTAAGATGGCAAGACCCGTGTGCAGTCTCATAGAGAAGGAGATGAAATTTGTATTTGATGATAAATGCATGCACTCTTTTGAAGCTTTGAAGAAGAAGCTAATAGAAGCTCCAATCCTAACTTCTCCAAATTGGGATCTTCCTTTTGAGATGATGTGTGATGCAAGTAATGTGGTTGTGGGAGAAGTGCTGGGTCAAAGGAAAGAGAAGGTTTCACTTAATATATTATGCAAGCAAAACACTAGATGCGACCCAAGCCAACTACAAAGTGACTTAAAAAGAAATTCTAGCCTTGGTCTATGCTTTTGAAAAGCTTAGATCTTACTTGGTATGTACTAAAGTTATTGTCTATACTTACCATGCAGCTATCAGGTACTTGTTGTAACACCCCGTACTCAAAACAGACCAACATTAAGATTTTCAAAAAAATATTACAGATCCAATTGACGGTTACCATCAACAGACCGTAGTCTGATCTACGGACCGTACGTACTGAAGGTCCATAGATTGTCAGTGCAGCGCTCCCAAAATTCAACTCAGCAAAATCGACTAATTCTCGACCCACGGACGGAATGATGGTCCGTAGATCAAAATGCGATCCATCGATGGTGTTCGTCGATTGAGACTCTTACTACCCAGCCTATAACACGAACGACAGATGACCAGCATGGGCCGTCGTTCGATTTACGGTCCGTAGGTCTGACCGTAGGTGAAAGTTAGCAGTCAATTAGGAGGAAAATGTTTTTGGGTCAACTTCAAATGATCATAAATCTTAGCACAAAATGAATTAGGTGTCCTATGACCTTTCAAAGGATATATAATTTAATTATCTTTCCATAGCCACCAAGTTTGCTAAAATCCAACCTCCGAGTAAAACGTTATGCCCGTTTTAGTAAAGGCTTGTCGAGTTGACCCTACCTACGGATCCAAACGACGGACCGTCGGCTGAACGATGGCCTGTCAGTCCAGGTCGTCGTTTGGTCCGACATCAATTAACTCATGGGTCTTTTTGTCTTTTTCTACTTCGTTTAACCCACTAAGATACGGTGTTTTGACCCTAAATCATCATATATTAGTCAGTTTAAGCCTAGAAGCATAACAAGAACTTACCTAAGTCAAAATCATAAATCAAAACTTAGAAATTAGAAGCAAGAAAGGATAAAAATGTGAAGAACCCTTGTTCAAGAAATCAACAAGTTTCCAGAAGTTCCAACCCCAAAATCTAAATATTTTTCTGTGGATTTCATCACCAGGTATGTCAGATTTCACTAGTGGGTTCCTTTCACTCATTAGGTCCCTAGTTTTCAATTAGTTCTTGATTATCTTATCATGAATAGACCTAGGGTTTGTAGAATTATAGTAGATCATCAAGAATTAGTTAGATATATATTCCAAATCAGATTGTAAATTTATTATTCAATTTATCGCATGAATTTTAGAACCCCAGGTATGTAATTCTTTAGTTTTTGAATTACACATGCTAGGTCCGATATTTCAGTTACTTCATATATAAGTGCCTCAGTTATTAATGCATCATTATCAGATTAATTGTTGCATTCTCAGTTTGCATGTTCAGGTTTGGGCTATCTAGTATTTACATAAATTCAGTCATATATGTTAATAACTTAATTCATTAGGAGTAGCATAATACTGAGTTGGACTAGGGTTCAGTGTACTCGAATAGTCCCAAAATTACTAGCCAAGTAGGTTGTAAGTCCCCTATATGGGCATTAGTTAGTGATCACGCCAACATGCATTTATACCTCTGGCAGGGTATATTGGGTCCTCTCGATGGGGCGTGTACATCAAACTCCACATTTAGCTCATGTGGTTTTATTATCGGTTATTAGTAGCTCCCACAGTTTAGTCAGAATCTAATCCATTAACCATATTTACAGTTCAGTTAGTATTCAGTCTCAACATATTATAAATTTGGTCATTTTATCCAGTTAACTCCGAATTCTGTATATCATGTTCAGAATATTATGCTTTATTTTATGCTTGTTCAGTTATGTTTTATTTTAGCTTTACTCTATTCTGAATGCATATTACCTTTCAAGTACTGACGCATACTTGTGATACATCTTCTCGTGATGCAGGTTCAGGTTCTCATCATCTAGATCATGCTTAGATCGATTCCCTATCTCCAGTTCAGCAGAATCAGTGGTGAGTCCTCATTCTCCGAGGACAAGAGTCATGAGTTCATTTCAGTATTTTAGTCATTTACTTTCTATTTTTTTCTAGAATTAGCTGGGGCTTGTCAAAGCATTTCTAGTCAGTTAGAGGCTTATTTCACACACAGTTAGGTTCAACTTAGCATTGAGTTAATATTTTCTTTGTATTAAACTCATCTGTTTTCAAATATTTCAGCTATAGTATATGGGTATTACCCATCTTTTCATTTAAAGTATGATTTAGCTTCCACATTAGTTTATATTCTTTAGTATGCTCATGATCATGCCAGCAGGGTTAACTTTGGATCACTTGTGGTCCTAGGTCCCATGTCCGCGTCTCGGGTTTAGCTTAGGGCATAACAAACTTGGTATCAGAGCACTAGGTTTAAGTGTCCTAGGGTTTCTTAAAAGCCGCACTAAGTAGAGTCCTTTTCATGGGTGTTAAGTGCACCACATCTAATGAGAGGGAGGCTACAAAGTGTTTTAGAAAAACTTCACTTTGTTGTTACTCTTATCGTGTGTAAGGTATGATCTAATTCCATTCTAAGTTGACGCTCTACGTATCAGATCATGCATCCTCATAGAGATAATGCTAGGAATGTGAATGCCAGGAATGCAAACGCAACTCCTCCAGTCCCAGATAGGAAGTCTCCAATGCTGAATTTAGTAATGCCATTCAGATGTTGGGTCAGAGTGTCGCCAACAAAAAGAATCAGCAGGTTCAAGCTCATGAGAATGGAAATGGTGGATCAACAGCAGCCAGGGTCCGTGACTTTGTTAGGATTAATATGCCTGAGTTCTTAGGATCGCAAACCAATGAGGATCCTCAAAATTTCTTCGATGAGATCAAGAAGATATTTGAGGTGATGCAAGTCACTGTGAATGATCGGGTTGAGGTGGAATCATACCTGCTGAAAGATGTTGCTCCTATCTGGTACACTCAGTGAAAGGATAATAGGGGTACTAATGCAACTCCTATTAATTGGAATTGCTTTAGTGAGACTTTTGTGGATAGGTTTTTACCAATAGAGTTGAGAGAAGCAAAAGCCCATAAATTCATGTAATTAAGGCAGGGTAACATGACAGTCCAAGAGTATTGTCTTAAGTTTAACCAACTCTCCAGAGTGCAGAAATGCTATGTTACTGGGAGATATGAACATCTCTAGGCTTATGACTTATGCTCAGCAGGTTGAGGGTAATAAGCTTAGGGAACATGCCAAGGAGAATAAGAAGGCTAGGACTGGGAACTATGACTATTCTCAGCAGAAATCAGGGCTCGCAGACTCAGCAGAAGTTTTCAGCCCTAACCCCTTCATCAGCTAGTGTCCCATCCTACAAGAACAAGTATGATCAGAAGGTTAAAACACCAGGCTCTAAGTCTCAGGAAGTGTTTCAGGCACCAAGACTTACCCCATATGCCCTAAGTGTAGTAAGAACCATCCAGACGAGTGCGTTGCAGGAAAGGAAAGGTGTTATAGGTGCGGTCAGTCTAGTCACAGATTGAGGGATTGTCCTTCTAAACAAGGTCAATGAGGTGGTAATGGTAGAGCTCAGTCTACAACTTTAGTAGCACTAGAAATTCCCCCGACTCAGCAGGGTAACTCATCTGGTACAAGTGGCGGTCAGCGCCATAACAGGTTGTATGCTCTTCAGGCTCGTCAGGATCAGGAAGTTTCTATTGATGTAGTCATTGGTACGTTAAGAGTCTTTGACCTTTATTTTTATGCATTGTTAGATCTAGGGGCTTTTCTTTATTTTGTAACTCCTTACATAACATTCCAATTCAGTGTTAGTCCAGAAACTCTCTCAGAACCTTTATCAGTTTCTACTCCAGTTGGTGACCCAGTTATAGCTAGACAGGTATACAAAAATTGCCTTGTCGTAGTATCTTGGAAAGTCACCTCAGCAGATCTTGTAGAGTTAGGAATTGTAGACTTTGATGTCGTTCTAGGCATTGATTGGTTACATTCATTTTATGCTTCAGTCGATTGTAGAACTAGGATTGTTCGTTTTCAGTTTCCGAATGAACCAATCTTAAAATGGAAGGGTAGTAGATTAGCGCCTATGGGTCGATTCATTTCTTATCTTAAGGACATAAAGATGATCTCTAAGGGTTATCTCTATCATCTAGTTCGGGTTAAGGATTATAGCTTTGAAACCCCAACTCTTGAGTTAGTTCCAGTAGTCAGTGAGTTTCCAAAAGTGTTTCCAGAAGATCTTCCCGGAGTTCCCCCCGAAAGGAGAAATCGACTTTGGAATTGATATCCTTCCAGATACCAAGCCGATTTCTATTCCTCCTTACAAAATGGCACAAGTAGAGCTTAAGGAATTAAAAGAGTAGTTGAAAAATGTTACACACTCAAAATGAGCTAGGTAGAATTACAGCCTAACATGTTGGTTATGAGTTTATTAAGTCCTTAAATTACTTACTATAGTGTTAAAAGGTAGTGTGTTAAGTTTGGAGGAGTTTTGAGGTCAAACGTCCAAGACGTTCGAAAGTTTTAAATGTGCTTGTGTGTCTTAGTGTGTTTCGTCAAGATTTATGTGTTGTTTAGAGTTGAAAGACAGTGTAGTTGACCCTAGTATCCTAATAAGCATGTTAAGGGTCTAAACATCCATGTGCGACCCCCCAAGGATCGCCCTAGGGGTCCACTAAGGGACCCCGAACTTTGGCCAAGCAAGCTGCCCAAGGCAGCAGGGTTTGTCCCTTGGTGAAACACAGGCGCATCGCGCCCTGGTCGCACACTTCACTATCCAAGAATTTATTTCCAAAACTAATGGGGGAACAGCTCCGCGTTGCGGACTTGTTCCCCGACGAAGATTCAAAAACTGAAAGTTGAGTTTGACATGTCTAAAAATCCAAATAAGTATGGGGTGTTTTGGTAACTTAGGGGGGCATTTATTAACTGTTTTTAGGACCACTCTAAACCCTTTCCCAAGTCAAAACCCCAACACCCAATAAGAAAAATCAAAACCCCAAAACTCTCATCTGTTCCAAATTCTCCCAAAACCTCCATGGGAGACCAAAACTCAAGATCAAGCTAGAGGCTGGATTTCTATGGTTTCTTCTCCAATTCTCCATGGGTCTTCCATCAATAAGGTATGGTGATCCTTCATACTTATTTATCCATTCATCTAAGGAGTTAAATCAATGATTTTCAAAATTTATTCGAAGACCAAAATTTCTAATTTTCAATCTAGCCATCGGCTCATTGTCAAATTGATTTCAAAGTCATTCTAATGATAGATTTATGTTTAATTACTATTTTAATTATGAATTTCAATCCAATTTTATGAATAACCCATGATCCTCCTAATTTCTTAAAATGGCCTATAATGCGGGTCATGTGATCTTGATTTCATGTTTATAAAATTGTGATTAGATTGTATTGTATTGCTTATTACTATTACTATCTATATCAATTGAATATAAATTGTGGAGGAATGATAAATGATTATCATTAGTTTGGATATTTGGTAAGTTGACCTATTTCTTCTAATTAGCTTAGAATGTATATTGAATTGTGTTGATTGGTATGGTCCACTTATGGTGGCGGTGTTTACATTATTGTACATGTTTAGGTGTTATGATCATGGGCTTGAAGGCATTATATGCAAGATGAATTGATATAATGATTCTATGTTTAGGAAGTTGGAGGATTTAGCCTTGATTCTAATATCATGTTTTAAGTGAATTGATGTTATGTGAAATATATGAGTAGCCTCCCAAACTAGTTGCATGATTTAGGTATGTGGATGATGTTATGTATATATGTGATGATTATGTTAGGGTTAGGTGTGGTCTAAGATGGCTAATTTTGATGAGTACTCTTATAGCATGACCCCGACCTATATGAACCTTATATGAATGTTTGACCAAAGTATGCTAGGACTCTTCTATTCTAATGATTGAGTATGTTCTTGTCTCCTATGATGTAATGTGAGTGTGTGTAGTCTATATTCCTTAATACTATAAATGTGTGTATGACTTGAGACTTGAGAAATGTACATATGTTGTGATCTTTAGAGGGTGGCTTCCTCAATGCTATGTTATATCCATTATGTGATCATGTTGACCAATGTACACACACACTTCATGTATATCTATGAGTAGGGAAGATTTGTGATGACTAAGGAAAGGGTAGTTCTTCTACGCATCATTACCTATTTGTATGCATGTAAGTATAGGATTAATGAAGTTATGAGCATGTGTGACTAGAGGTGTTTATGTGAAGGTAGATCTCACATTCTATGCATACATACATGATGTATAATTTTATGAATAATGTAAGGACATTCTCACATAAAGTAGGGTCTATGATGAAAGGACATTCTCATCTTAGAAACCTTTGAGCTATATATTGTATGAAGGAGCAAGCTCCTAAAGCCTTCCTTATGAATTAGAATATTAAAGGCTTAACTATATATACTAAAAAGGGAGTTAGATCCTAGCACCGAGTGAACATGATAATTGAGAGTGCGAGCTTCACATTAGTAAGTCCAGCTTCCCACAAAGAGAACCTTCACGTTTAGCAAGTCCGGGTTCCCAACAGAGATGTTGTCTCATAAGATTGAAACCTCCACGCTAGTAAGTCAAGGTTTCTAGAAACAATCTCCATGTTCCATAACTACGTGCCCCCATAGGTTATAGCTTGTGGGTTTCCACCTAGATAACTATGTACGAATGATTGCACCTTAGGCAAGTGTTAACCCTCTCTTTTCAATGTGGGAGTAGAACACCGAATTCCATGTAGCTCACATGGTCTATGTTGGTTATGGCTAAATCTCCTAAAGTAAGAAATGAACTAAGATAAGATTATGGACTCTAATCACAACTCCTTCAGAGGATTACTTAGTATAGGTAGGATTATGGCCCCTACAAATGCATTGCACAAGTGAACTTCAAGAAAGAATAATATTAGTACATGTATACAAGTAATATTATGTGATGTTATGTATGAATTGTATGAATGCATTGTTAAGTGACTTTACTATGACTAAGACATGAATTATGTGTATGTGTGTGAATTACACTTATGTCTTCTAAATGGGTTTACTTAGTATATGTGGGGGTATGGGAATCCATGTGTACTTTGCACAAGTAAGCTTCTGAAGGGGTTATGAGGGTGGTTTACTTATGGTATGAACTAAGTGATTCTATGACTAAAGTGTAGGAGGTATGATTATGTCTTCCTATGATGTTATGAAGTATGATGAATCCTTATATGATGCAATGAAGTATGTGTACTTATGTTTAGTTATAAATGAAAGTGTTATGACTTGTTAAGCATGTTATGCCTAGTCTAGGGTGACTTCTTAGGTACACTTGGTGGAAGTAGTATTATGGGATGCGACCTACACATTGCACTAGTGTGACTTAAGAGTTGTTTTAGGTGATGGTATTTATGTGAAGTTGATGTCTATGATGTGCTTATGACTTGTGAATATATGTGGTTGTGTTTATGAAGCATATCTATGAAAGGCTATTGTAAGGTGACGTCAAGGTGATACATTGTACTAAGTACATTTGAGGTTTCATTAAGAAAGGAAGTAAGATAAAAATAGAAGTAATGTATTTTATGTATTGAATATGCCTCAAAGTATGATAAATGGCTTTGTGTGCTATTATGAGTAGTATTCATGCCTATATGATGTATGTGAACTATATTGAGCTTATATGTTCCTATGTTCATGAAGTTTACTAAAAAGACATGTTGCATGATTTCAAATGAAATGTCCTCTTTAAATGCATGTTTTTTCATGGTTGTCATACTTAGTGCATTCTTGTACTAATACCATTCTTCTTCATCGTTTTACACAAAGTATAGGTGGTGATGGCTAGAGGATGTCTCATAAGTGAAGAGCTTGGATAGATCTCCCAAGTTCAAGTAAAGGGACCCTTATGATTCAAGGGTTGCCTATGTCAAGATATTCTTTAAGTTGATGTAATATATTAGACTTATATTTTATGTTGTTAAGGGTCGTTTCCTTATTCTATTCTATTGAGTATTGTCTTAAGATGGCAAAGAGACCTAGATTCTAACTATGTATTATGATATTTTATATATATATATGAAGTAATGTTCTAGCATATGATGTGCTATGAAAAGTTTTAAATTTTCCACTATTTTATGATTATGCAATGAAAGATGTCTAAGGGCTTGTCTTAGACCTCCGAGAGGTCGACGACGCCGTGTTAAGATTTGAGGATATCATAACTTATAGGGTATACACTCGGTTCATAAGAAAAGACCTACTAGATAAGGGCTTTATCATACCTAGTATTTTACCATGGGGTGCACCAGTGTTGTTGTAAAGAGGAAAGATGGTTCTCTCATAATGTGCATTGACTATAGATAGTTGAGCAAGGTCACAATCAAGAATAAGTATCCCATCCCCAGGATTGATGAATTATTTGACAACCTTCAGGGTGCTAGTCACTTCTCAAAGATAGACCTCATATCAGGTTATCATCAGCTCAGAGTCAGAGATAGTGACATTCCGAAAACAGCCTTCAGAACTCGGTATGGTCATTATGAATTTGTAGTTATGTCGTTTGGACTAACCAATGATCCTGTAGCTTTCATGGATTTGATGAACAGAGTGTTCAAATAGTACTTGGACTTGTTCATCGTCTTTATTGATGATATCCTCATTTACTCTAGAAATGAGGAAGAACATGCAAGTCATTTGAGAGTTGTTATGCAGAATCTCAAAGATCGCCAGTTATTCGCTAAGTTTATCAAATGTGAGTTCTGATTGTAATCCATTGCTTTTATTGGTCACATCGTATCTAGCTAGGGGATCCAAGTGGATTCGCAGAAGATGGAAGCAGTGAAACAATGGCCCATACCTTCCTCTGCTACAGATATTAGGAGTTTTTTTTAGGTCTAGCGGGTTATTATAGAAGGTTCGTGGAAGGATTTTCATCCATAGCCTCACCATTGACTAGGTTGACTCAGGATTTTCATACATAGCCTCACCATTGACTAGGTTGACTCATACGATGGTCAAGTTTCAATGGTCAGATGATTGTGTGAAAAGCTTTGCAGAATTGAAAACTAGATTGACTACAGCTCCTGTTATGACTCTACCAGAGGGTTCAGATGGTTATGTGATCTATTGTGATGCATCCAGAGTTGGCCTAGGTTGCGTGTTAATGCAGCGAGATAAGGTTATAGATTATGCTTCTAGACAACTTAAGGTGAATGAGAAGAACTATCCAACTCATGACCTAGAGCTTGCAGCAATGGTGTTTGCACTCAAGATCTGCAGACACACTTGTATGGTGTTCATGCCAATGTGTTCACTGACCATAAGAGCCTTCAGTATGTGTTCACCCAGAAAAAGTTGAATCTTCTCCAAAGGAGATGGCTTGAGTTATTTAAGGATTATGATATGAGTGTGCATTACCATCCTAGTAAGGCAAAATATTGTAGCAGATGCTCTTAGTAGATATGGGTAGTGTAGCCCATGTTGAGGAAGAAAGTAAGTAGCTAGTGAAGGATGTTCACAGACTTGCTCGCTTGGTAGTTCGCCTTATGAGCATGTCAGGCAGTGGTGTAACAGTTCAGAATGGGGTAGAATCTTCTTTGGTAGTGGAGGTTAAGGAAAAGAAAGAAAGTGATCCAATCTTGTTTGAAGTTAAGGGTGTAGTCCATAATCAAAGAGTGGAGGTTTTCTCCTAAGGGGGAGATGGTGTACTTCGCTATACGGGTAGATTGTGTGTTCGTGATGTGGGCGAGTTGAGACATCATATTCTTACAGAATCCCATAACTCTAGATATTCTATTTATCCAGGTGACACTTAGATGTACCGCGATCTTTGTGAAGTCAATTGGTGGAATGTCATGAAGAGGGATGTAGAAGATTTTGTGAGTAAGTGCCCCAATTGCTAGTAAGTCAAGGTATGACTCAAGATATCGACTTTCCTACTTGAAAATGGGAAGTTATCAATATGGATTTCATCACTGGGTTACCGCAAACTCGTAGACTACATGACTCCATTTGGGTGATAGTTGATAGGATGACTAAGTCTTCTCGCTTTTGGCAGTTAAGTCTACAAATTCGGCGGAAGTCTACGCCAAGATTTTTACATTAATGAAATTGTGAGGTTGCATGGGTTTCCTTTGTCTGTCATCTCAGATAGAGGACCTTAATTTACCTTTCATTTCTTGAATTCATTTCAGAAGGGTCTTGGTACTCAGGTTAACCTTAGCACAATATTTCATCCGTAGAATGATGGACTGGTAGAGCGTAAGATTCAGACCCTAGAGGATATGTTGAGATCTAGTGTGATCGATTTCAAAGGTAGTTAGGATGATCACCTTTATCTTATTGAGTTCGCCAACAACAATAGCTACCATTCCAGCATTCAGATGGCCCCTTATGAGGCACTGTATGGGCGTAGATGTAGATCTCTTATTGGTTGGTCAGAAGTACGTGAAGCAGCTTTAATAGGGACAGTTTCAGTCCTTTATGCTTGGAGAAAGTGCAACTCATTAGATATAGACATAAGACAGCCCAGAGTCGTCAGAAATACTATGGGGATGTAAGGAGATGGAACTAGAGTTCCAAGTCTATGATTGGGTTTTCCTGAAAGTGTCACCTATAAAAAGGGTGATGAGGTTTGTCAAGAAAGTAAAGCTCAGTCCTAGATATGTAGGCCCTTACACGATCTTGAAAAGGGTTGGCAAGGTGGCATATGAGTTAGAGTTGCCAGCAGAACTAGCAGCAGTGCATCCAGTCTTCCACATCTTACTCTTGAAAAAGTATGTGGGTGACCCAGCCTCTGTAGTGCCACTAGAGAGTGTCGCTATGAAAGATAGTATTTCTTATGAGGATGTACCAGTTGAGATTCTTGACCGTCAATTGAGAAGGTTGAGAAACAAAAAAGTAGCTTCAGTCAAGGTTTTGTGGAGGAGTCACTCCGTAGAGGGAGCTACTTGGGAAGCAGAAGCAGATGTGAAATTCAAGTATTCTCACCTCTTTCCTTCTGATTCCATTCCAGCTTGAGGTAATAGTTCCTCTTCAATTTTTATTCATTCATGCATAAATTCAGTCATAGAATCATGTTCCCTCAGTTTGTACTTGCATTTTCAGCGTATTTGCATGTTCTTGGAACTCAGGTCAATTAGAAATTTAGTCCATAGTGTTTAGTAGTAGGGATTGCACCTCTCTCCCTCTATTTAAGCTAGTTTAGTCTTCATTCGAGGAGGAATGTTCTCAAGGGGGAGATACTGTAACACCCCCGTACTCAAAACAGACCAAAAATCAATTTTTTAGAAAAAAATTACAGGTCCAATCAACGGTTACAATCGACGGACCGTAGAGTGATCTACGACCATTACTGCATGTCCATAGATTATCACTGCAACCCTCCCAAAAATTAGCTCAGCAAAATCGACTAAGTCTCGACCCACAGACGGTCTGACGGTACATAGATCAGACTACGGTCCGTCGATGGTGTCCTTGGATTGAGACTCTTACTACCCAGCCTCTGACACGAACGACGGATGACTAGCAGGGACCATCATTCGATCTACGGTCCGTAGGTCTGACCGTAGGTGAAAGTTAGCAGTCAGTTAGAGGGAAAATGTTGTTGGGTCAACTTCAAATGGTCATAACTCTTAGCACAAAATGAATTAGGTGTCCTATGACCTATCAAAAGATAGATAATTGAATTATATTTCCATATCCACCGAGTTTTCTAAAACCCAACCTCCAAGTAAAACGTTATGCCCGTTCTAGTAAAGGAGTAAGCTTAAGCCTAGAAACATAACAAGAACTTAGAAGATTAGAAGCAAGAAAGGAGAAAAAGGTCAAGAACCCTAGTTCAAGAACACAACAAGGTTCCAGCAGTTCCAACCAAAAAATCTAAATATTTTTTCGTGGATTTTATCACCAGGTATGTGCGATTTCACTAGTGGTTTCCCTTCTCCCATTAGGCCCCTAGTTTTCAGTCAGTTCTTGATTCTCTTATCATGAATAGACCTAGGGTTTGTAGAATTCCAACAGATCATCAAGAATTAGTTAGATCCAAATCAAATTGTAAAGTATTATTCAGTTTATCGCATGAATTTCAGAACCCAGTTGTGTATTTCTTTAGTTCTTCAATTACACATGCTAGGTCAGATATTTCAGTTACTTTAGATATACATGCCTCAGTTATTAATGCATCATTATCAGATTAATTATTGTATTATGTGCATGTTCAGTTTTCAGCTATCCAGTATTTACATAAACTCTGTCATAATATGTTAATCACTTAATTCATTGGGAGTAGCATAACATCGAGTTGGACTAGGGTTAAGCGTACCCAAATAGTCAAAGAACTACTAGCAAAGTAGGTTGTAAGTCCCCTCTATGGTCATCAGTTAGTGATCACGCCAACATGCCTTTATACCTCTGACAGGGTATATTGGGTACTCTCGATGGGGCGTATTCATCGGACTCCACATTTAGCTCATGTGGTTTTATTAACGGTTATGAGTAGCTCCCACAGTTCAGTCAGACTCTATTGCATTGACCATATTTACAGTTCAGACTCTATTGCATTGACCAGTTCAGTTTGTATTCTGTCTCAGCGTGTTATAAATTTTGTCATTGCATCCAGTTAGCTCAAAATTTAGTATATTATGTTCAGAATATTATACTTGTTTTTGTGCTTGTTCAGTTATATTTTATTTCAGCTTTACTCTATCTTACATGCTCGGTACCTTTCAAGTACTGATGCATACATGCACTACATCTTCTCATGATGTAGGTTCAGGTTCTCAGCATCCAGATCACGCTTAGATATATACCCGATCTCCAGTTCAGCAGAATCAGTGGTGAGTCCTCATTCTCCGAGGACAAGAGTCATGAGTTCATTTTAGTCTTTTAGTCATTTAGTTTCCGTTTTTGCTAGACTTAGATGGGGCTTGTCAAAATATTTTGAATCAGTTAGAGGCTTATTTCAGACATAGTTAGTTTCAACTTAGCATTGAGTTAATATTTTCTTTGTATTAAACTCATCTGTTTTCAAATATTTCAGCTATAGTATATTGGTATTCCCCATATTTTCATATAAAGTATGATTTAGCTTACGCATCGGTTTACATTCTTTAGTATGCTCATGATCATACCATTAGGGTTAGCTTGTGATCACTTGTGGTCCTAGGTCCCATGTCAGCGTCTTGGGGATAGCTCGGGGTGTGACACTTGTTCAACAAGAAGGATGCAAAACCACTGTTAATTAAATGAATTTTATTGCTGCAAGAGTTTGACATCGATATAAAGGACCGAAGATGTTCTAAAAACCAGATTGCAAACCACCGATCAAGATTGGAGATTTTGTCACATGTGGGAGAGCACGGTCTGATTCGGGAGGAATTCCCTGATGAATAGCTATTGACGCTAGAGTTGACCGAACTACCATGGTATGCAGAATATCGTTAATTATTTGGATAGCGGATTGTTTCCACCAGGTGCATATTTGTAAATAGTTTTTGGTTATGCTCGCTATTTTGTTTTTGGTTCATTGGTAGTTGTTTTCGATTCTTTAGCCCAGGACAGCCCCGTTGAACCGTAGAAAATAAAAGATTTTGTTTCTTAGAATTTCCTCAACTATGACATCTCTCTTCTCTAAATCTTGTTGAGATCTTTATGACAGAGTGCGTTTTAGAGCTTGGACACTATTTTCACCCAAAAATATAGTATGAGTTATAATGTTATAAATCGTAGTAGTAAAAGTACCCAAAGTTAAAAGAATGCATGCAGAGGTATGGTAACCTAAGAAAGAAAGATAGTGATATGTGGCAAATTATGTTGTTGCAGGTATGCACCTAGTAAGTTATTAGTGAGGAGTTTTCCCTTATGGTATACTAAGAAGTGACGAGGTTGTATAAATTTCATGATAGAAGGTAGAGTAATAGTTACTAGCCATGATGAGTTAGAGTATACCTTAACTAGAAGGGAGTTTATGATGATATAACATTGTGTTAGTTAAGTTCAAGTATATGTGTTGAATAAAATAGTAGAGTAGTCATCAAGTGATAGATCTAAGTTGGGCTTATGATTTTTAAGGGAGATCCTCATGATATTTAGATGGTTAAAACTAATTAGTCAATGATGTATAGTGAACTAATTATGATGATTTTTAAGGGAGAGCCCCGTGATATTCACGAACTACGCTCATTTGACTCTAACTTTGATGAGATACTTAAACAACTCTCTTCAAATTTGGTTATCCTTATTATAAAAAAAAGTTTTTTCCTTGTTCAAAAATTATATTTTTAAAATTATTTATTGATAAAAAAAAAATTACCTTCACCTACCCCCACCCAACAACAAAACCAACATAGGAATGAAGAATTCCTAATTATTTGCTTAAATTAGTAACAAAAAAAAAAGAGAAGCAAAATAATAATTATGGTTGCCTCTTTTATCTTTTCAAAAAGAAAAAAACTTCACTGATCATGCAGACTTGATTTTTACTTTGATGAGATACTTTAGTTACTCTTTTTGGATTCGGTATGTCTTATAAAAAGTTTTTATGTCAGAAGCTAAAATATTGGATTGTTGAGTAACAAACATGTACTTATAAGAGCAACACTGTTGGAAGACTATCTGAACCTGTTATCGAAATCGCCTTTTTACATCATGATCGCAATTGGTCATACCTTATTAGAATATTGTAATGAGATCCTCTATTTGATCCTGAAGAAGAAACTACGTCGACAATTGTATGGATATATTTTCTGATATTTCCACCAAATTTCTTTGGAAGAGAGACTGTTTTGGCAGCACCTATTGGTAAGCTGCTTCATGTAGACATGGCGACGAGGAATCAAACAAGACCAGGTTATGGAATAGTGAAGGTAGAAGTGGATTCAGTGGGGAGATTTCACAAATTGGCCTGAAGAATAGGATGGAGAAATTTTGAAAAGTGAATCCGGATAAAATATGATTACGTTCCAAAATAATGCAATACATACATGATATCAAGGAAATAATGAGGAACAATGCTATGTAGAACATCCTGATATATACCCAAAGAAGGAGATTTTTGTCAAATTAGAGGTAAATAGAAATGAGGAGGAAAGAAAATCTAAGAAGATAGGTAACGACAAAGAGAAAGTGAATAAGACTCAACAAAACAAGACTTAGTAACGGGACAAAAGAAAGAATACAGAAGAATTTCAGCATGAACAACCAAGTATACCTCATTACATCAATGTTTCGGAGAGGTTGGAATTATGAGAACAAAGTGAAGAAGTTTCTCAAGAGAATGTATTACCTTGGGCAGTTGGTGGGGACTTCAATGTAATTCTCAATGAAAAGAAAAGCCGGTGCTGAAATTCTATTTTGATTTTCCCCATTATAGATTAATCATACTTCTTCAATTTTCAATAATTTAAAATAATTAGTTTTAGAAAATTACAAAAAAAAAAATAGTTTGCAAGTTATTTAGATAGTTTTGTAACTTTTTAATATTTCTACATAATTATGTCTATAATTTGTATATTTTATGAATATTTGAAAATTATCTCAAAGATTTTATTTTTTCTAGTTAATCAGTTTAGTTTAAATTATGATTATTGTTTTGAAGCATTAGAAGGTAGAAAAAGAAAACCGGGGAAAGAGGTATATAAGGAAAAATATACATACAAAATATTTGTAGAAAATACAGAGGATTAGGGTTTATTTTTTTTTCTTGGATTCTACATTCTTATTCACTGCTTGGAGTACATTTGAGCTAATTTGTGGCTTTGGAAAGCTCTAATCTTGCTTGTCGTCCAAGTCGCTGCTCGGAAAAAGGTAATATCCATTTCCCTTTATTAAATTTATCTTCATCTCGTGTTTCTTTTGTAAGAAGTTTTTGGTTTTGATTATATTGTTGTTGTTCACTATGATCATTTCCTTAATGGTGATACCGAGTTGTCGGTTTAGCATTTGAATATTGCTAAATGTTACTCCTCTTTCTGATAAAATATGTTGTTGCGTTGTTGATTTAGTTTAAGTTATGTTTCAATCAAATCTTCCCCATTTGTTATAGATCTAGAATATATCTGGTTGAGTAGCATGCTCCAATACTTTCCAGTTGTGTTTAATCATATTATTGCTTGATTATTGTAAATCTCAAACAGATCGATCATTAGTATAAAGCCCCACCTCTCGAAAATGGTTGTATTTGTTTGTTCTTACAACCTGCCAAATATTTAAATATTTACATGATGATTTTTCTACTTTAGATTGCCATTTTTTTTATGTTATGAAATTGTTGTTATTTGTTTGCTTCCTTAATATCTTATGATTGATAATGTGTGTAGGTTTATATCTACTAATTATATTAGTTTATAGTACGTGTATGCCTTATTAATTATCAAATATTTTTAAATCAAATACTAATTTGTATTCCTGTCTTTTGTTTGTTGTAGAACGCCATGAGAGTCTAGTTGGACACAAAATCTCCTTATTTGCATGTCAAGGGGCCATGGAGGCCCTAAACACTTCCCTCGAGTCGATTCTTTGGTCAATTGAAGCGGAATGGAAGCGAATATACAAATTTTGAGGCTGATATACAGGTCTTGGAAGCAAAAAAATGTAGGAAATCAAATCGATACATGTTGTATACATTAACAAACATCTAGTATACACTCATATATGGTAATTGTATACAGTGGATACATGGATAAAAATGGACCAGGCCCAAAACAAAGTGCAGCAGCAGTCTTAAAATATTGAATTACTTAAATTATGATAGATTGAAGAAAATTGGGTCTACCGACCCAACAAATCGATAGTTGGGCTAGAAGAGATGATTATTTTTAAAGGAATTAACAGGATATTTGTAAAATGCTTTTGGGGTAACACACAAATTCATAAAGGGAAGCATTAGGTGATGAGAGAAAATTTGTTACCCTTAAAATAAGAGGAATTGGATTTAGACCACTGCATGATATTTCTAGTGTTCTTTTTGCAAAGCTATGATGGAATTTTAGAATTCTAACTACCTCACTTTGGAGTAGATACATGGAAAATAAATATTGCAAAAAACTCCATCCTACAATTGTCAACAACTCATGTTTGGAGAAAAAAATGGTTGCAACAAGGGAAGAAGTAGAATATGATATATGGTGGCAACATAAGTTGAAATTCAAGTTTCTGGTTTGACAATTGAACAAAGCAACGAGCTCTATATTTCACAGAAAGGGACATGGCATGAGAAAAGGATGTTAAATGTTTTTAATATTGTATAGACATTCTAAATATGGGTAGAGTATATATTTAAATATACTAAGTATGGTAAATTATATATTTAGACATTATAGGCATTTTATTTCCTTTTGCTTCTTAACTTCTTATGTATAAATATGGTTGTAGTTTCTTTTATTCATTGATGAATAGAATTATAAATTATACAATTTTCTTGTGTTTCTATGTCTCATTTTGTAACATGGTATCATAGCCTCTTCGGATTTTTGAAAATCATATCCACTATTCTATTTTTCTCGTTGTATTTTGTTGATAGCAGTTACTGCTTCATCACTTTGTTGGGTCTCTTTCGTCTTTCAATTTTGTCTTTTTTTTTTTGTTGACATTAATTTTTTTTTAGCGAATATCATGGAGAAGAATGATATTCTTAACATATTTCTGTTGTTCTCAATGGATCTAACTGTTGTCGTTGGTGTAAGGCAATGCGTAATTTTTGAAAGGGAGAAAGTTGTGGTGATATGTCACAAGTGATTTAATCTATCCAAAGCAAACTGAGATTGAAAAAAATGAAAAATTTGTTGATCGTTTAGAAGACTGGGATAATCGAAATCATCAAATCATTATGTGGCTTCGATATACTTCTGTTCCAAGTATTCACCTATAATTTGGACATTTCAACATCGCAAAAGAGGTATGGGATCATCTCTCTCAATGATATACCACATATGATCTTTCTCATCATTTTCAATTATAACACCCGTATCCAACTCGACTTAGAGACACACCTACGATCCATATGTCAGACCACTGTCTGTGGTCTGTGTTCGTGGATCAAGAGTCCTGTTACCCAGCCTCTGACATGAACTACGGATGACCAGCAAAGACCGTCGTTCGATCTATGGTCCGTAGGTCTGACCGTAGGCTAGGGTTAAAAGTTAGTTAGAGGGAAATTCCTGACTATCTCAACTTCAAATGGTCATAACTCTTAGCACAAAATGAATTAAGTGTCCTATGAACTATGATATGATAGATAATTTAATCATCTTTCCAAAGACACCGAGTTTGCTAAAATCGACCTCCAGTAAAATGTTATGCTCATTTTATTGAAAGCCTGTCAAGAATACTCAAGCGACGGACCCAAACAATGGACCATTGATTAAACAACAGCTCGTCAGTCCAATCCGTCGATCAGTCCGACAGTAGTTAATTCAGGGGTCTTTTGGTCTTTTCCTACTTTGTTGAACCCCAAAGATACGTCGCTTTGACCCTAAATAATGAGTTTTTAGTTAGTTTAAGCCTATAAACATAACTAGAACTTATGTAAGTAAAAATCATTAATAAAAACATAGAAAATTAGAAGCAAGAGAGGAGAAAAAGTTCAAGAACCCTAGTCAAGAACGCAGCAAGCTTCCATCAATTCCAGGTCAAAAACCTAAATATTTCTGTGTGGATTTCATCACCAGGTATGTGGGATTTCACTAGTGGGGTTCTTTCGCCCATTTGGTCCCTATAATTCAGTCAGTTTCTTGATTCCCTTATTATGAATAGACCTAGGGTTTTTAGAATTACAATAGATCATCATGGATTACTTATTAACATGCTCCAAATCAGATTATCATGTTATTACTCAGTTTATTGCATGAATTTCAAAACCCTAGCTATGTATTTTTTTAGTTCTTGATTTAAACATGCTAGGTCAGATATTTCAGTTATCCAGTTATACATGCCTCAGTTATTAATGCATCATTATTAGATTAATTATTGCATTCTCAGTTTGCATGTTCAGTTTTGAGTGATCCAGTATTTACAGAAATTTAGTCAGAATATGTTAATCACTTAATTTATTGGGAGTAGCATAATACCAAATTGGACTAGGGTTTAACATACCCAAATAGTCCCAGAATACTAGCCAAGTTGGTTGTAAGTCCCGTATGTGGGGATCAATTTAGTTATCATTCCAGCATGCCTTTATACCTTTGACATGATATATTGAGTCCTCTCGATGGGGCGTATATATTTGACTCCACATTCAGCTCATGTGATTTTATTACCGGTTAGTAACTCCAACATTTCAGTCATACTCCACTACATTGACCATATTTACAAATCAGTTAGCATTCAGTCTAAGCATGTTATAAATTTGGTGAGTCCTCATTCTCCGAGGATAATAATCATGACTTTATTTCCTAAGTTAGATTAAGTTTTTTTTTCTACACTTAGCTAGGGCCTGTCCCACCATTTATAGTTAGTTAGAGGCTATTTTTAGACATAGTTAATTTCAGCTTAGTATTGAGTTAATATGTTCTTTGTATTAAACTCATCAGTTTCATATATCTCACTTATAGTATATGGTTATTTTTCCCTATCTTTTAATTTTAATTATGATTTAGCTTCTGCATCAGTTTATTATCTCTAGTATGCTCATGATCATGCCAGCAGGGTTAGCTTAAGATCACTTGTGGTCCTAGGTCCCATGTCTGCATCTCTTCGGGAGGGGGTCTGTGACAAACTTGGTATTAGAGTACAAGGTTTCATTGTCCTAGGATGTCTGAAAAGCCTCACTAAGAAGAGTCATTTTCATGGATGTGAAGTGCACCACATTTAATGAGAGGAAGCTATGAAGTGCTTTAGGAAAAACTTCACTTTCTTGTTACTCTTATCGTGGGTAAGGTATGATCTAATTACATTCTAACTCAAAATTCTACGTTTCATATAATGGATCCTCATAGAGCTAACGCTACAAATGCGAATGCCAGGAATAAAAACTAAGCTCTTCCAGTCCTAGATTAGTAATTCTCCTATAATGAATTTAGGAATGTGATTGAGATGTTGGCTTAGAGTGTGGCCAACCAGAACAATATGGTTCAAGCTCCTTTGTATGCTAATGGTTGATCAACAGTGGGAAGGGTCCGTGACTTTATTAGGATGAATCCTCCTGAGTTCTTAGGATCGCAAACTGGTGATGATCCTCAAAAATTCTTAGATGAGATCAAGAATATCTTTGAGGTGATGCAGGTCACTGGGAATGATCGGGTTGAGTTGGCATCATACCAGCTGAAAGATGTGGCTCATATCTGGTACACTAAGTGGAAGGAGAATAGGGGTACACATGAAGCTCCTATTACTTCGGAAAGCTTTAGTGAGACCTTTTTTGATTGGTTTTTTGTCAATAGAGTTCAGAGAAGCAAAGGATCAGAAATTCATGAACTTAAGGAAGGTAAACGTGATGGTTCAAGAGTACGGGCTCAAGTTTAACCAACTCTTCAGGGATGCTCCTCAGTTGCTCACTCCGGGGCTCACATGAATAAGTTCTCATATGGAGTGTCAAATTTTGTGAAAACGGAGTGTAGAAATGCAATGTTATTGGGAGATATGAACATATGTAGGCTTATGACTTATGCTCAGTAGGGTGAGGGTGAGAAACTTAGGGAAAAGGAAAAGGAGAATAAGTAGGCTAGGATTGTGAACTATGACTATTCTCAGCAGAAATCGGGTGGTGGAAATCGCTCACAGAGTCAGTAGAAATTTTCAACCTCAACCCCTTTATCAGCTAGTGTTCCATCCTCCAAGGACAAGTATGACAAGAAGATTAGGGAACCAGTCTCTAAGTCTCAGGGAAGTATTTTAGGCACCAAGACTTACCCCACTTGTCCTAAGTGTAGTGAGAACCATCAAGGCGAGTGTCTCGCACGAAAGGAAGGATGCTTTGGATGCGGTCAGTCTGGTCACAAGTTGAGGGATTGTCCTTCTAGACAGGGTCAAGGAGGAAGTAATTGTAGAGCTCAGTCTACAACTTTAGCAGCACCAGCAAGTCGCCTGACTCAGTAGGGTAACTAATCTAGTACAAGTGGAGGTCAGCGCCAAATCAGGTTGTATGCTCTTCATGCTCGCCAGGATCAGGAAGGTTCTCGTGATGTAGTCACTGGTACGTTACGAGTCTTTGACATTGATTTTTATGCATTGTTATATCCAGGGCTACTCTTTCCTTTTTAACTCCATATATAGCAGTCCAATTCAGTGTCGGTACAGAAATTCTCTCAGAACCTTTCTTATTCTCTACTCCGATTGGTGACCTAGTTATATCTAGATGGGTATACAAAAATTGCTCTTTCACAGTATCTCGGAAAGTCACCTCACCAGATCTTATACACCAGATCTTATAGAGTTAGAAATGGTAGACATTAATTTCATTCTAGGAATGGATTGGTTACATGCATGTTATGCCTCAGTCGATTGTAGAACTAGGATTGTTCATTTTTAGTTTCCAAACGAACCAATCTTAGAATGGAAGGGTAGTATCTTAACACCTATGGGATGATTCATTTCTTACCTTAAGGCCATAAAGATGATCTCTAAGGGTTATCTCTATCATCTAGTTTAATTTAAGGATTATAGGTCTGAAACCCAACTCTTGAGTCAGTTTCCGTAGTCAGTGAGTTTCCATAAGTGTTTCTAGAAGATCTTCCTGGAGTCCCTCCCATAAGATAAATCGGCTTTGAAATTGATCTCCTTCCAGATACATAGCATATTTCTATTCCTCCTTACATAATGGCTCCAGCTGAATTTAAGGAATTGAAAGAGGAGTTGAAAGACCATCTAGATTAGGACTCATGAGACATAAAATTTCGCCATAGGGTGCACTAGTGTTGTTCGTAAAGAAAACATATGGTTCTCTTAGGATGTGCATTGACTATAGGCAGTTGAACAAGGTCACAATAAAAAATAAGTATCTCATCCCCAAGATTGATGACTTGTTTGAACAACTTGAGGGTGCTAGCCATTTCTCAAAGATAAACCTTAGATCAGGTTATCATCAACTTAGAGTAAGAGATAGTCACATTCCAAAGACAACCTTCTGGACTGGGTATGGTCATTATGAATTTGTAGTTATGTCGTTTGGACTAATAAATGCTCCTGTGGCTTTCATGGATTTGATGACAGAGTGTTCTAACAGTACTTGGAATTTTTCATTATTGTCTTTATTAATGATATCCTCATTTACTCTAGGAATGAGGAAGAACATGCGAGTCATTTGAGAGTTGTTTTATAGACTCTCAAAGAACACCAATTATTCTCTATGTTTAGCAAATGTGAGTTATGGTTGCAATATGTTGCTTTCCTTGGTCACATGATATCTGGCGAGGGGATCTAAGTGGATTCGCAGAAGATAGAAGTAGTGAAGCAATGGTCCAAACCTACCTCTGCTCATATATCAAAAGTATCATAGGTCTATCGGGTTATTAAAGAAGGTTCGTGGAAGTATTTTCATCCATAGCCTCACCATTGACTAGGATGACTCAGAAGATGTTCAAGATTCAATGGTCAGATGATTGTGAGAAAAGCTTTGCAGAATTGAAAACTAGATTGACTACAGCTCCTATCTTGACTCTACTAAAGGGTTCAGATGGTTATGTGATCTATTGTGATACATCAAAAGTATGTCTAAGTTGTGTGTTGATGCAGCGAGTTAAGGTTATAACTTATGCTTCTAGAAAGCTTAAGGTGCATGAGAAGAACTATCCAACTCATAACCTCGAGCTAGCAGCAGTGGTGTTTGCACTCAAGATCTGGAGACACTACGCGTATGGTGTTTATGTAGATGTGTTCACTGACCATAAGAGCCTTTAATATGTGTTTACCCAGAAAGAGTTGAATCTTCGCCAGATGAGATGGCTTGAGTTTCTTAAGGATTATGATATGAGTGTGAATTAAGATGAATGTAGTAGCAGATGCTCTTAGCATATTATATATGGGTAGTATGTCCCATGTTGAGGAAGAAAGGAAGGAACTAGTGAATGATGTTCACAGGCTTGCTCTCTTGGAAGTTCGCCTTATGAGCATATCAGACAGTGGTGTAATAATAAGAATGGGGCAGAATCTTCTTTGGTAGTGGATGTTAAGGAAAAGCAAGACAGTGATCCAATCTTTCTTGAACTTAAGGGTGCAGTCCATAATCAGAGAGTGGAGGTTTTCTCCCATGAGGTAGATGGTGTACTTGCTACCAGGGTAGATTATGTGTTCCTGATGTGGGTAAGTTGAGACAACATATTTTTATAGAAGCCCATAACTCTAGATATTCTATTAATCCATGTGTCACTAAGAAGTACCGTGATCTGCGGGAAGTCTATTAGTGGAATAACATAAAGAGGGATATAGAAAATTTTGTGAGTAACTGCCCCAATTGCCAGCAAGTTACGGTAGAACATAAAAAACAAGGGGGTATGACTCAAGAGATCGACATTACTACTTGAAAGTGGGAAGTTATCAATATGGATTTCATCAGAGGGTTACCTAGAACTCGCACACAACATGAATCCATTTGGGTGATAGTTGACAGGATGACAAAGTCTTCTCGCTTTTTGGCGGTCAAGACTACAAATTTGGTGGAGGACTATGCCAATGTTTACAGTAATAAAATTGTGTTGTTGCATAAGGTTACTTTATATATCATCTATGATATAGGTCCTCTGTTTACCTCTTATTTCTGGAAGTCATTTCATAAGGGTCTTGGTACCCAAGTCAACCTTAGCACAGCATTACATCCACAGACGGATGGACAGGTAGCGTACCATTCAGACCCTAGAGTATATGTGGAGACCTTGTATGATCAATTTCAAAGGTAGTTGGTATGACAACCTTCCTCTTATTGAGTTCTCCTATAACAATAGCTCCCATTCTAGTATTCAGGTGGCCCCTTATGAGGCATTTTATGGACGTAGATGTAGATCTCCTCTTGGTTAGTTTGAAGTAGGTGAAGCAACTTTGATAGGGCGGAATTCAGTCCTTTATGCTATGGAGAAAGTGGAACTCATTAGAGATAGAACTAAGACAACCCAGAGTCGTTAGAAATCTTATGCAGATATAAGGAGAAGGGAACTAGAGTTCCAAGAAGATGATTGGGTTTTCCTGAAAGTATCACCTATGAAGGGGGTGATGAGATTTGGCAATAAGGGAAGCTCAGTCCTTGATATGTAGGACCTTACAAGATCTTGAAAAGGAATGGCAAGGTGGCATATGAGTTACAGTTGCCAACAAAACTAACAGTAGTGCATCCAGTCTTCCACATGTCGCTCTTGAAGAAGTGTGTGGGTTATCCAACCTATGTAGTGACATTAGAGAGTGCGTCGGTGAAAGATAGTCTTGTTTATAAGGATGTACTAGTTGAGATTCTTGACCGTCAGGTTAGAAGGTTGAGAAATAAAGAAATCGCTTTAGTCAAGGTTTTGTGGAGGAGTCAGTCTGTAGATGGAGCTACTTGGGAAGCAAAAGCAGTTATGCAAGCCAAGTATCATCACCTCTTTCCTTCTGATTCCACTCCATCTTGAGGTAATAGTTCCTTTTTATTTTTTCAGTCATTCATGCATAAATTCAGCCTTAGAATCATGTTCCCTTCGTTTATATTGTTCCCTTCGTTTGTACTTGCATATTCAGAGTATTTGCATATTTATGGAACTCAATTCAATCAGAAACTAAGTTCTCAGTGTTTAGTTGTAGGGATTGCAGCTCTCTCCCTCTATTTCAGCTAGTTTAGTCATCATTCGAGGGCAAATGTTCGCAAGGGGGAGATAATGTAACACCTCATATCCAACACAGACCATAAATAAGTTTTTCAGAAATTGCAGGTGCAATATACGGTCACCATCTATGGATCGTAGTCTAATCTACGACCCATACTGCGGGTCCGTGGTTCACCACTGTAGCCCCTCCCAAAACACAACTCAAAATACTCGACTAAGTCTCGACCCACTGAAACACCTACAGTCCGTAAGTCAGACCACAGTTTATGGTCTGTGTCTGTGGATCAAGACTCCTATTACACAGCCTCTGATATGAACTACAGGCGACCAGCACGGTCCGCTGTTCGATCTACGGTCAGTAAGTCTGACCGTAGATTATTTAGCAGTTAGTTAGGGGGAAATTGTTTACTGTGTCAACTTCAAATGGTCATAAATCCTAGCACAAAATTAATTAGGTGTCCTATGACCTATGATATGATAGATAATTAAACACTTTTTCCAATACCATCGATTTTGCTAAAATTTGACCTCCGAGTAAAATGTTATGCTCATTTTAGTGAAGGCGTGTCGAACAGACTCAAACGATGGACCGTCTATTGAACGACGACCAGTCAGTCCAATTCATGAATCAGTCAGACAACAGTTAATTCAGGGGTCTTTTGGTCTTTTCCTACTTTGTTGGACCCCTAATATATGTCGTTATTACCCTAAATCATGAGGTTTTAGTCAATTTAAGCCTAGAAACATAACTAGAACTTACCTAAGTCAAAATCATAAATCAAAACTTTGAAAATTAGAAGCAAAAAAAGAGAAAAAGGTCAAGAACCCTAGTCAAGAACGCAGTAAGGTTCCATCTGTTCCAGCTCCAAAACCTAAAGATTTCTCCATAGACTTCTTCATCACCAGGTATGTGGAATTTCACTAGTAGGTTCCTTTCGCCAATATGGTCCCTACAATTCAGTCAATTTCTTGATTCCCTTATAATGAGTAGACTTAGGGTTTCTAGAACTACAACAGATCATCATGAATTAGTTATTAACATTTTCCAAAATAACATTACCATGTTATTACGCAGTTTATTGCATGAGTTTCAAAACCCTATCTATGTATTTATTTTGTTCTTGATTTAAATATGCTTGGTGAGATATTTCCGTTATCCAGTTATGCATGTCTCTGTGATTAATGCATCATTGTCAGATTAATTGTTGCATTCTAATTTTGCATGTTCAGTTTTCAGCTATCCAGTATTACAGATTTTCAATCATAATATGTTAATCAGTTAATTCATTGGGAGTAACATAATACCAAGTTGGACTAGGGTTCAACGTACCCAAATATTCCCAAAACTACTAGACAAGTAGGTTGTAAGATCCCTCTGTGGGCATCAGTTTAGTGATCACACCACCATGCCTTTATACCTTTGGTATGGTATATTGGGTCTTCTCGATGGGGCGTATACTCGGACTCCACATTTAGCTCATGTGGTTTTATTATCGGTTATTAGTAGCTCCCATAGTTCTGTCAGACTCCATTGCATTGACCATATTTACAGTTCAGTTAGTATTCAGCCTCAAGATGTTATAAATTTGGTCAAGCATCCAGTTAGCTCAGCATTCATTTATCATGTTCAGAATATTATACTTGCTTTTGTTCTTGTTCAGTTATGTTTTATTTCAGTTTTACTCTGTCCTATATGCTTAGTACATTTCAAGTACTCACACATACGTGTTCTACATCTTCTCATGAAGTAGATTCAGGTTCTTAGCATCAATATCACGCTTAGATCGAATCCTGATCTCCAGTTCAGCAGAATCAGTGGTGAGTCCTCATTCTCCTAAGACAATAGTCATGAGTTTATTTTTCAGTATTTAGTCCCTTATTTTCAGTTTTTTTTCTAGAGTTTGTTGGGGCTTGTCCCAATATTTCTAGTTAGTTAGAGGCTATTTTCAGCTTAGTATTGAGTTAATATGTTCTTTATATTAAACTCATCAGTTTCATATATCTTAGTTATAGTATATGGGTATTTTGTTCCCCATATTTTCGTTTTAATTATGATTTAGCTTCCAGATCAGTTTATTATCTCTTGTATGCTCATGATCATGCCATCAAGGTTATATTGGGATCACTTGTGGTCCTAGGTCCCCTGTCCATGTCTAGGGGGTAGCTCGGGGCGTGACATCAATTGATGAAGGAGATGGCCATCTTGAAACAAGAAAAGGGAGAACCTGTCTATGAATTTCTCTCGAAGATGGAATCCATCTAGAATCAATTAACTTTGTCTGAACCCGTTCATACAAATTTAATGCTACTGCAAAATCTTTAGTTTACCACAACAATGATAAATTGATTCAATTCTTGATGGATATTACTGATGATTATGAACCAACCCGCTCTGCATTGTTAAAGCAACAACCTTTGCTAACTCTTGAAGATGTTCTTCGCCTAAAATCTGAAGAAACTCGTTTAGATCTTACACGAGCAATGTATAACTCAGTTTTTGCAGCCACTAACAGAATTGGTGCCAAATTTTGTTATAATTGTGGTCAAACTGGTCATGCCTTACACGGCTGCAATGTTATTGAATGTAATAAATGTAAGAAGAAGGGACATATATCTAGGAATTGTCCTCCAATTTGCAGGTACTGTAAAAAGCAAGATCACTTTATTGAGAGTCGTCCTACTCATCCTCAGAACAAAAATCAGTCTTGTTTGTATCAGTCGTCAAACCCAGTTCTGCAGTAACTAACAATTATGGAACTTCATCAATTCACCTTCAATCTCTCCTTAGTCAACTCCTTTCTCCAACTAGTAACAATCCAACAGCTCTAGTTACTCCTTCAGGTAATTCATCTTGGTACTTTGAATCAGCATGTTGTAATCACATGACATATTCTTCAATGATTTTCTCTGACCTGGCTACAATTCCTAGCCCATCATCCATTAATACTGCTGATGGATCTAATATGAATGTTCGTCATAAAGGATCTATTTCTTCATCAGATATCTCTGTTCATGATAATTTCCTTATTCAAAGTTTAAATTTTAATATTATCTCTGTTGGACCATTATGTGATTTGGGATATGATGTAATTTTTTCTTCTCGTGGTTGTCGAGTGCAGGACCATCAAACGGGACAAATAATTGGGAAAGGCCGTAATGTTGGGCTTATGTTTGAACTCACTAGTCTTCATATTCCCCAATCATCTCCGATGTCTCGATTATGTGTTGTTTCTTCTAGTGTTCCTTTGTCATTATGGCATCAATGTTTTTGTCATTGTTCTTTGAGAACTTCGTTCTTTAGTTTCTAGTGGGTTTTTAGGTAATGTTGATGCGAAAAGTTTGGATTGTATTGCATGTAAACATGCCAAACAACTTGCTTTGCCTTTTAATAAAAATACTTCTATTTCAAAGTTTCCCTTTGATTTGATACATTATGATGTTTGGGGACCTTCCCCTGTACCAAGCATGATTGGATCACGATACTTTATCATTTTTATCGATGATTTTACCGATTCACATGGATATATATTATGAAAAATCATTCGAAACTACCTCAAATCTATATTAATTTAGCCAATATGGTTAAAACTCAATTTGGCAAAATTATCAAAGTGTTTCGGCGTGACAATGCCATGGAATATTGTGATTCCAAACTTTTGAATTTCTTAATCTTTAAATGGTACACTTTCCCAATTCTCTTGTCTCGCTACCTCCCAACAAAATGGACGAGCTGAACGTAAGAATATGCATATTCTTGATTCTGTTCGGGCCATGCTTATTTTTTCATCTTGACCTGAGCGCTTTTGGGGTGAAGCAAGTCTTACTGCAGTGTTTACAATCAATAGACTCCCATCTTCTGTTTTTGGAAACATGTCTCCTTATGAACATCTTTCTAATGTAGCTCCTGACTACACATTACTTAAAATATTTGGCTCTGCTTGGTTTTTTCTTCTTCAACCACATGAACACACAAATTAGAACCTTATGCTTGGTTTTATTTCGTTCTAGGATATAGGATAGAACATAATTGTTACCATTGTTGGGATCCCGTGTCAAATCGTATTCGTATTTATCGACATGTTGTGTTTTGGGAACATATAAAATTTTCCTCACAGTCAAAGTTTGAGTGTATTCCATCAAGCGAAGTAACATTCTTTTCTAATCCTTCTGTTGAGTTTTTTCAAAGTGATCTTAATGCAAGTTCATCTAGTGACTCAGACATTGCACCCCACGGTTCACCTATTTCCCTTCATGCAGTTCCATCTGATGGTCCAATTCATGAAAGTAGTACAACATCCAATTCTCATTATCAATCTACAATTCATAGTTCCACTCTCGATATGAATGTTGATTTAGAGGTACCCTCATATTCTCTTCTTCCTGATAACACTTCATCTATCCGTCCAAAAAGAGAAAAAATCCTCCTGGTTATCTTCGTGATTAGCAATGTTATTGTACCATGCTTAATTTACATGAGCCTGGTACATACAAAGAGACATCTAGTGATCCTTTTTGGCAGCAAGCTATGAAAGAAGAGTTACAGGCCTTTGAAAAAACGTATACTTGGGACTTAGTTGACCCTCCTTTTGATAAAACTCTTGTTCATTGCAAATGGATCTATAAGATCAAGACACGATCTGGTGGCTCTGTTGAAAGATACAAGGCTCGATTAGTTGCTTGAGGATTCACCCAAGAGTATGGAATTGATTGTGAGGAGACCTTTTCTCCAGTAGCTCGCGTTACCTCTTTCCCTGCCCTTCTTTCTATTACACCAGCTAAACGATAGGGACTTTCTCAAATGGATGTTAAAAATGCTTTTCTTAATAGAGATTTGGACAAAGAGGTTTATATGAAACCTCTACTAGGATACAATTGTCCTCCAAACAAAGTATGTCATCTTTGTTGTGCATTATATGGTTTGAAACAAGCTCCACAAGCTTGGTAAGCAAAGTTTAGTTCAACATTGAGCAAATTGGGATTCTCTTCTAACCCACATTATACTTCTCTTTTTATATGCAAGAAAACAAAAGGTGTTGTTCTTTTGATTCTTTATGTGGATGATATGATTATTATTGGTGATGTACTGCTGGTATTTCAGAGGTTAAACAATTTTTTAGTACTAATTTTGAGATGAAGGATTTGGGGTCTCTCAACTATTTCTTGGGCATCGAAGTTCTCACATCTAATAATGGGATTTATCTATCTCAAGTTAAGTATGTTACTGATTTGTTATCAAAAGCAGGTATTAGCGATAATAAATTGAGAGCACACCTCTTGAGCCTAATGTGCGGTTTTCTCCAAGCGATGGTACGTTATTATCTAATGCCACTCTTTATCGGACACTTGTAGGTAGTCTTATCTATCTGAAAGTTACTCGTCCAGATATTGGTTATGTTGCACACATAGTTAGTCAATTCATGGTTGAACCTCGCTCTACTCATTATGTTGTTGTTCTGCGAATTCTTCGTTATGTCAAAAGTACTATGTTCCATGGACTTCATTTTTCCAGCAAAATTCTTCTCTTAAATTAAAAGCATATGCTGATGCTGATTGGGGTCGTGATACCATTAATATACGTTCTACTACTGGTTATTGTATTTTTCTAGGAGATTATCTTATATCTTGGAGAAGCAAGAAACAAACCTTAGCATCCCGATCCAGTACTGAATCAGAATATCGCGCACTTGTTGATACTATTGTTGAGATACTATGGCTTCGTTGGTTATTGGCTGACATAAGTGTTCCTAAATATTTTGTCACTACTCTTTATTTTGATAATTGTAGTGCCATTCAGATTGCTCATAATGATGTATTTCATGAGCGTACAAAGCATATTGCGATTGATTGTCATTTTACGCGTCAGCACATTGATCTTGGTACCATTCGATTAGCTTCTACTGAGTCCTTAAATCAACCAGCTGATGTTTTCACCAAGCCTCATCTTCCTAGATGTTTCCAAAAATTTGTGGCCAAACTCACTCTGATTTCTTCAAAACCATCTTAAGTTTGAGGGGGGATATTAAAATTTGGTAATATTGTATAGACATTCTAAATATGGGTAGAGTATATATTTAAATATACTAAGTATGGTAAAGTATATATTTAGACATTAAAGGTATTTTATTTCCTTTTGCTTCTTAACTTCTTATGTGTAAATATGGTTGTAGTCTCTTCTATTCATTGATGAATATAATTATAAATTCTCCAATTTTCTTGTCTTTCTCTGTCTCGTTTTGTAACAAAGGAAGTTGAAGTGAATGAATTTATGATAAACGGAGAATGAAATAGTAATAAGGTTCTGGAATGTGTATCACCTTAAATGACTGCACATATTATCGATAATATTGAACATGGCTCGAAGTGGAGGATACTGATAAGGTGTAGTGGATGGAAAACGGATCTTTACTATAAAGTCAACATATCATATTATTAGAAGTTGTAGAGCTAATTTGGAGTGGGTGATCTATTTAAGGATAAAAGGTCTTCCTTTTAAAATTTCTTTGTTTCTTCGGAGGGTTTGGAGGAAAATAATTATCACTAATTACAATCTTTAAAGAATGAGGAAACAAATAGTCTCCAAATACTATTTTTGTGTAAAGGGAGAAATGGAGACAATGACACATCTGTTTCGAAGAGCCCCCATAACCCAAAAGCTATTGAGGCAGTATGTTTCATGTGCAAGGTTTGATATTTAAGAGTTGCATCTACATATGATTATCAAATGGTGGGAACTAAAAGAAAATACAAAGATTCAACATATTTTAGTGGTGATTCCTGTTATTATTATGTGGGAGCTATAGAAGAGGAGGAACACAAAAAGGCATCAAAAATGAATCTTCATATGATAAGATGTACTCTCAATGGAAATTGATTGTTCACCATCTTATTAAGGTTAAGTTTCATTGAAGGAGAAATATTTCACATCACTGGAAATGTTTGTTTGACATGCTTTGGGATACACCCAATTCATGAGGAGGGTAACTTTAATTAATTTGGTTCACATCAACTTTTTATTTTTAGGAAACTTACAAATACACACAACTTAAGATAGCATAATATCTAAAAAATTCTATCATTTAAATTAATTATAAAATCTTCTCTCTTTTGTTTCCTTATCTCTCTTCACCTCTGGATACATCCTACTCATTCTCCATACACCACACTTAACTCCCCAAAACCACATCCACAATTTCTCAATGTATCAATCCTTTCTTCTAACTCAGCAATTTTGAATTACAAGTGTATTATTCTAGAACTTATCATCAGTTTTAAATTCTAAAAAAAGGTAGAGGAATTTCTTCATCATCTATTCTATTTTCAATATATAAGAATTTTGAATTAAAATAGTTTCAATTTACTAATGTAATGGATCCGTGAGCAATGAATATATTGTTTCTCATTAATTTGATTCGGATACAGATGATTTTGTTGAAAATATATCCAAACACCGCAATGATCCTTTGATGATGAAGAAATTCCAGACTGTGAAATTATGAAAGGATGCTAATTCTAGTTCAAAATCACCGATTGCAAAAGCTTCATAAAGGGGTTGGGTGGGAGTCGAGGGTGTCACTAGACAACCTTCTATACCTAAGATTTAATTTTTTTAATGCATCTTCTTGATATTTATGTATTTACTTATGTACCGTGTTTATGTTTCAACTATAAGATACACTATAATTTTGTTGTGTTTATGTTTCAACTATCAGATACACTACAATTTTGTTGTGTACAATATATCAAATAGAAATGTTATTATTGATACATAACCCAAATCACATTAAACATAAATCAGTATTAATCATGTCCATAATTATGTATCGAATATATAAATATAAAAACATTCGAGGGTGTTACTACATGGCCTTCTCTATCCAATATTCAAATTTCAAATGTATTTCGTTGATATTTGTGTATTTACTTATTATCATATTCATGTTTAAACCATCAAGTACATTACAAGTTTCTTATGTTCTATGTATCATGTACAAATCTTATTATTGATACATTACTCCAATTATGTCAAGCATAAATCATTATTAATCACATTCATAATTATTTATCTAATACATAAATTTGAAAAAATTAATTATATTTTAGTAACCGATCGATACATATACCCACTGCTATTTATCTAAAAGGGTTATGTATCGGGCTATGTATCTGAAAAGAAAATATTGTCTCCAACAATGATTTTATCACTATTGAACGATTAGCTTGAACTATTTTATAATTTTGAATTTGTTACGAGTTATGATGGATTTATTAGCCATGATTTAAATGTGTTTGGGTGAATTATGGAAGGATTAATTAATTTTCCATTATTTTCCTTTTTTGTAAAAGCAATATAACCTTAAATAATGAATTTGAGAACAATAAAAAAATTAAAAATTTCGTGATTGCTGAACTTCCCGAATAAGATGTAATTAGCCCTTATTTGCATGTGATTTATGTACTTCATAAAAAATTTTTAGTTTTCGCATTCCTTTCAAGAAATAAAAGGATGATTATTTTGTTCCAAAACATACGTTGTAAATTCAACATTCAACCTCCCATATGTCTCATCTTTTATTTTGGTAAGGGTTCACAATACTATTGGGATTCATCTACTGCCACAGAAATGTATATCAGAACTTTACAAAAATTCTACAAAAGTCCCTTAAAATGATAAGATTTTGGATACATCAGGAAACCTGCGGATATATCGACGACGGATTTTATATAGTACATTACTTAATGGGATGAATGTATCTGAGAAGGGGGGGGATGTCTTCGAGAGGGGATAATTGATATCGAACTCCCTAATAAGTCAAACGTTGAGGCTTCAGTTTCTTCATGTGTTGTGCACTTGGAGGGAAGCATTTACGTAGACTCTCACTTTTAAAAATTTATATAGGAGAAATGCCTAATCATAAATTACCATATTCTTCTTTTGGTAAGATCATAAACTACTATATTCATGACCATTTGATATCATAATTAAAGTAACTTTTGATAGAGAAACTGAAATAAGTTCCCTATGGTTTATCAAGGAACTGAAAAGCTTATTCTTATATACCTCGCATAATATGAGTAGCCCACATATTATTATAGAGTACTTTTTATCTCACTTAGTATGAGAGATCCACAAAACACTATCTAGTAGATCATTTAAATACACTATGCAGCAGACCATGCGCTTGAGTGACAACAAAAAGGTATTATAAAAAAATATGGCAAAACAGAGTTAGAACACTATAAATGAAGAGATTGTTTACTTGATCTGTTATTTGCCTTCTCTTGGTCTCATCACAACCTAGTAACTTAAGACCGTCACCTTTCAGCGTCTCCTTTCTTTATTTACCAAAAATCACAAAAAGAGGCGTGAATGCTTAAATGGCATAACATGCTAGCAAAAATTAGTGAAACACATCCAAATAAAGAGATGATTTCCTATAGACCCTTCACTCAAAAGAGATGTTTCTGAAGTAGAACTGCTAGAAAAATATGTCAGCAAAAGAGCAAGAGATAATTCAAGGAAGCAACAACGAGTAATATACATTAAAAATAAGAGAACACACGACTACTTAATAATACTACTGAAGTAAGGAATAGAGAGTAAACATATATATATTTGTTATCATTCTCCTAACTTAGCAAAAGAGAATCTCAAGAACTATTGAGAATCCTCAATTAGAATCTAAAAATATGAGTATTAGATAACTTTAAGCTCAAGATTACACACTAAGATGGGAAAGAGCCAATTGAGAAAACTTGCCCAATGAAAAGATTGTGAATACTCATATATCATAAGTAGGTTGTCACGTCATTTGAGAATCCATATTCTAGGATCACAAGATCCAGTACAAAAAGTGCTAACTATGGTAGCTTGAATAAAATCTCTCATGTAGAGAATCTTCTTTAATAAATTTTAAGGGACCACAATTCCATCAACTTTTTGAACAAAAGTAATCCATTTCCTGTATTTTTGGATTAATAAAAAAGGGATATAAATCAGTGACTTTTATATGAAGAACACATCAATATGCATACCTGAAAAATTAGTTGAAAATTGAGAAATAGTATTTTATTTTGAAGTATTGTGCTATCACTTGTTTCTCCATCCATCAAGATCTGACACTGGAGTATATTTTTTTGAAGTGACAGTGTTATTAAAAAAAGCGTCAAAAACATGCTACTACTTCAATCGGTTATTCGTACTTTAAGTGTTGTTGTGTGATTCTTCTGTGGTCTTATCGTAAGAGAGGGTAATATAAAAGTAAGCTTTATTTTAAAGCATCATTGTAAGTTCCAAATATATTGAAAAGATTATATATCTTTACATGAGTATAATGGATATACTTGAGTATTTAAAAAGGTCATAAACAGATCTTAGCTAATTAAGAACCTGAAAAGTGCACACTTTAATTGTCTTACATGTTTCATTCAAAATCAGCATAATACAAAATTTTAGGTGCATTATCCGCTTCAAATTAGTTGTTAATCCACACAAAATACATCAAAAAGGCATAATGCATGTCGAAAACAGAAACAAGTGCTAACATACACATAAAACTTCTAGTAGACATATTATTATCAAAGGAATTATATCTCTCTAATTTATCATGATGATGCATCATCCGGTAATTGCAAAATATATAGAAATATATTGAAAATCTACGAAGAAAGAAACATAACAAAATATTTTTAGTGTTATTAGGCATATTATCGAATATCTTGAGCGCGCAAAGTGTCATAGCATAGAGAAGAAGTGAAATATGAAATTCCTTTGCCAAAACATGTACAAATATTGACCCCTACAAAAGAAGTAGACTAGGAGAAAGTCTTCTAAAAATAGAGAAATTTGAGCTAGAAATGTAGGAAGCACATGAAAAATTTAACATTCAATCACCAAAAAGGTGTATTGAGATGGAGGAACAATGCAAACCCAGGAAAACATAAAATTACCATTTTGCCGTTGCTCGTCCTCCAAACTCCCATTTCTAAATAAGAAGTAAACAAAACACATTTTAAACAAATTCTTATTATGCAAATATAATACATCAATAAATTACTTAAAAGCAAAAATAAGGTAAATAATATTACATCATAGCAAAAAAAGATGAGACAAATGAAGAATAGATAAAATTGTAGATTGGTTGTTGGAATGACTATGGTATTATATGAGCCTGAATTAAGAACAAAAAAGTAGTATTTATAGGTTAGTGTATTTTCCAAATAGAAATGAAAATAATTTCAATTTATTCTAAATACTTTGCCATGAGCAGTTACTCTCTTGTGAAGGCACATCATTTGAGTGTTTATATTTGTTTTTGAATTACTAAATAATTAGTCAAACTACCAAATTAAATTTATTTTTGAATTACCAAACTTAAACCACATGTAGTCTTCCTAAGTTTATGCTCATTTCTCAGCTCGATTGAAGCCAAAGTCACGAAATGATTCATTTTACTCAAAGTCATTGCAAACACATGTTGCAGTTGTTGTGTGTTCCTCCTTGCATTACGAAACATCTTTTTCATTTTTTTCATCTTATAAGATAGGGTGTAGCAACTTTTACTTTCTCATTGTTTGATAAATTTAGACTCAAACAATATGTAATTTCATAAATTTTTATAATTGAAAATTGAAATTATTTATTTTAGATAAAAAAAATTTGGTTTCTTGCCTCTCTTGAACTTTGCCTGTGCGGAGCACGGGCAGCCCCATCTAGTATATATATATATATATATATATATAGGAATGTTAGTAAATAATGGGTAGAAAGAGAAAGAAGAATAAATTTACATATTCTAGAATTATTAGTTATTTTATAACTATTTGGTTGTTGTTAAAAAAATGTAATCATGGGCAATGATTGTCTGGAGATATGAACCAATGTAAATTAAAAATATTGTTGGATGCCCAGTAGTAGGGAATTTTTTTTTTAGTTGATTTCTAATTGTTACATTATAAATTGGAAATTTAAGGATTTGTTTATTATTAATGTTATGTGCAGTGTTGGATCATTGGGAAAGAAACAAAAAAGGTAAAATAAATGTTAGTCATTAATGGGTTGAAAGGAAATAGGCCTTATTGTGTGCTGCGTGGGTCCCTGGAAATTATTGTGACTAGTTTTTTTTCAAGAGTATTATAATGGGTGTTGGTTGATGTACATGCGTGGGTAGCAATTAGGAAATTAGGAAGAGTAGATCCGGTGGGTGCAAATGAATTTTTTGGGGATTATGAAGTTGTGTTCTCTCTGTAAATGCTTAGTTACTGGTTTAAATTCTTATAATTATCACATTATGAGTTAAGTTTTGGTATATAAAATAGGTGATTAAATATTAGATCTATTGACTCATAAAAATATCATTCGAATTATGATATTGGAAAAGTATTGGGACATCACCATAAACTTGAAACTTAGGAACTTGATTATAAATTTGGGTGATTTCTTAAGATCAAGGTTAAACACATAATAATGTGGGTGTTATTAGTTTCGAAACCTTTTAGTGAATATATATACTTGATTAGGTTGCATCAATTCGGAAGATCAACGGAAAGGGAAGGCTCAAATTCCGGAGTGATTATTCGATTGGCTAAGGCAAGTGGATTTCTAAACCCTTGTTAAGCATATGAAATTCGTGTATTTTCTTATGTGGTGTTGAGAATGATTTGGAGACTTGTTGCTTATTTGTTGGTTTTGTATTCATTGTTGTAAATTGTGCTTTGTTATCAAAATAGTTATCTCCTCATTTTTATTTGAGCATGTCATTGCATTGCATCTGAAACATGATTGTTATAATAGTTATGTGATAAGAGGATGTACCATTTCGAGGGTCGTATCTTGCGCCGCGATGGATATTATATTTTGAGTGACGTATCGCGCGCCGCTATGGTTACTATTACGAGGGTCGTGTCGTGCACCGCGATAGATGCATGGATAGATATGTCCCCCATGGGTCCCAGACTGAGAGACAACGGCTGTGTATCGTTAAGGAAGACATGCATCACTATACTTGACATTGCATCTCATGGCATTACACATTTTTATTATTGATGAAATTGAGCATGTGTTTTGCTGATCTTGTGAGTGTTTTTCAGTGAAACTTGTGACTGTTGAATATTGAGTTGTTATTGAGAATATGTAAGCTGATAGAGTGTGGTTGTTGAGTTGTGTTCTTGATAAACTGTGAACTGTTAGGCTATAGTGTGGAGGTTCATATAGGGTGTAAGGAGTACCCATATTTTGTTCACTTAACTTGTGTTTAGAGCTTTGCTTGTTGTGTACCGCGTGCTTTGATACTCACCCCTTGCTTCTACAAATTTTTGTAGGTTACGAGCCCGGATCTTCGTGATACCTTCCATTCTCTTCATTTCCGAGGCATCTTGTGGAGAATTATGAGGTAGCTGCTTGTCATCTCATCGAACTTTTCTACTCAAGTTTATGACTTTGTTTTTACTTGAAAGACAACTTCATTTTAGAATCATATTTCTATTTCAATTATAGTATTTACATTAGAGGCTTGTGCACGTGACAACCTGGTTTTGGGGATTGAATTAAGTTGACTTGTTTTCATAGTGAAAACTGTTGTTGGATTATTGTTTATTTCCGCACTTTGTTAGATGTTGGGTTTTAGGTTGACTTGTCTTGGTGAGATAAGACGAGTGTCATCACACCCATTTATGGGTCGTGACAAAATGGTATCAGAGTCCAGGTTCATAAGTCTCAGGTGTATACAAGCTGAGTCTATGTAGAGTCTCAAGGATTAGTACGGAGACGTCTGTACTTATCTTTGAGAGGCTATAGAGACTATTAGGAAACTTCCTTTTGTTAATTCTTTCTCATCGTACGTGGTTATCTTCTTTATCACTAAGTTGTTGTATACTCTTTTGACAGATGACGAGGACTATAGCTAATGTTACTGGTGGTAGAGGCAAGGCACTTCCCGAGGCAGCTGTTGAGGCCCCAGCTAGGGGTAAGGGTATATCTCGAGCTAGGGGTCGTGCTCATGGTACAGCACTAGCCAGAGGTCGTGGCCATGGAGCAGCACCAGTGGGAGGTCGTGCTAGAGAGGTCTCTCTAGAGCCTCAGATTGATGACAGAGAGGACCAGGTTCCTCCAGAGCCTGCAGTCACACCGTTGCTTCAGGATACATTATTGAGGGTGTTAAGTGTGTTGGAGGGCTTTACTCAGACCCAAGAGCAGCAGCAAGCTCCAGTTGTTCAGGATGCTGTGGGGCAGCTACCAGTGAATCCCGCGGTTCAAAATGATGTTGCACCAGCAGTTGGGGGTAAAGTTTCACCGGTGGTTGTTCTGACAGAGGATGAGCATCGTAGGTATGAGAGATTTCAAAAGATGGACCCAACTCAGTTCAGGGTGGGAAGAGCGAGGACGCTCATGAGTTTCTGACTACATGCCGAGAGTTGTAGAGGTGGTTGGATAAGCTAAATCACATGGGGTTTGATATGCTACACTCCAGCTTCGTGGGCCAGCAAGAGAGTTGTGGAGGACTTATTCGGGGGCTTTGCCTGTTGGATCTCCTCCATTGACTTGGGAGAAGTTTTCTAGTGCATTCTATTATCGTTTAATCCCTTGGAGCGTGAGAGAGGAGAGTCGCTTGAGGTTTGAGAATCTGAGATAGGATGGTTTATCGGTTACAGAGTATGAGGCGCGTTTTTTCCAGTTGTCTAGGCATGCATTGGCCATTATTCCAGGTGAGACAGAGATGATCTGCAGAAGGGATTGACTTTCTCTATCAGGTCAACTGTGTTTCGGGCATCTAGAGAGGGGGCTTCTTTCCAGTCCATTGTGAGCACCGCCAAAGAGGCAGAATTGGTGGAGAGTGAGGAATTTGGGTGACCTAAAAGGGCCCGTACATCAGGTCAGTTTCATGGTGCCTCATTTGGAGGTAGGGGATCACAAAGAGGGAGTGGTTTCTTTCAGCAGCGGGGACCATTCATGCATTTATACTGACATCTGAGGGTGTTCAGACATCTAGGGGTTCTTATAGCCCGGGTCAGGGCTCGTACGTTTCACAGCAGCGACCTACAAGGCGAGGAAATTATAGTGGGGTTTTAGGGTCCACACAACAGTTCCCAGGTCAGAGATTTTGCTTTACTTATGGATATCACGATCACTTGATGCGGCAGTATACTTCTCAAAGGGGTCGTGGTGGGCCTCGACCTGATTCTTCATTTCAGACTAGACCACCAGCACCACAAAGTAGAGGTCGTGGCAGAGTTCAGTCAGGTAGAGGTGATAGAGTTTCTAGTAGTGGTGTAGCAGCTCAGCAGAGTGGGGGTAGAGGTACCACCCAGGCTGGAGGTGGACGAGGGGCCCACTGTTAGGCTTTCCCAGGGAGACCTAAGGCGGAGACCTCTGATGTTGTTATTACAGGTATCATCCCAGTTGTATTATTTGATCCAGGGTCTACATTCTGTTATGTGTCTACCTATTTTGCTGCTGAATTTGATATGATATGTGATAGAATGACTGTACCTATTTGTGTTTCTACACCCGTGGGTAAGTCCTTAGTGGTGGATCGAGTGTATCGATCATGCCTTATTTCTTTGGCTGGGTATGACACTTGGGTAGACTTAATCATTCTGGGGATGGTATCTTTGATGTTATCTTGGGTATGAATTGGCTTTCTCCTTATCATGTTGTCCTTGATTGTAATGCTAAGATTGTGACTTTAGCGATGCCTGGTGTTCCGAGGGTTGAGTGGAAGGGTGTTAGTGGTTCTTATCCTATCAAGGTCATCTCTTTTATCCGTGCTTAGAGATTGGTGGAGAGAGGGTGTTTGTCTTACCTAGCTTTTATTCGGGATATTAGTGTTGAACCACCTCCCATGGACTCTGTTCCCGTGGTTTAGGAATTTTCCGATGTATTTCCTTCTGATCTTCCAGGTGTTTCTCTCGATAGGGATATTGATTTTGCTATTGATTTGGATCCAGGAACTAAGCATATTTCTATCCCTCCATACTGTATGGCTCCAGCAGAGTTGAAGGATCAATTACATGATATTATTGAGCAAGGGTTTTATTCGCCCTAGTGTGTCACCTTGGGGTGCCCCTGTATTGTTTGTGCAGAAGAAGGATGGGACTATGAGCATGTGTATTGATTACAGACAGTTGAACAAGGTAACAGTGAAGAATAAGTATCCTCTTCCACGTATTGATGACTTATTTGATCATCTACAGGGAGCATCATTGTTCTCTAAGATTGATTTGAGGTTCGGATATCATCAGTTGAAGATTAGGGCATCAGATATTCCTAAAATAGCTTTTCGGACTCGATATGGGCATTATGAGTTCCTAGTGATGTCCTTCGCATGACTAATGTCCTGCAGCATTCATGGAGTTGATGAATGGGGTGTTTCGACCATACCTTGATTCTTTTGTGATTGTTTTAATCTATGATATCTTGGTTTACTCTAAGACTGAGGAGGACCATGTCCGACACTTGAGGATTGTACTTTAGAGGTCGAGAGAAGAGAGGTAGTATGCCAAGTTCTTAAAGTGCGAGTTCTGTCTTACTTCTGTGGCATTCTTGGGATAAGTGGTGTCCAAGGAGGGTATTAGAGTAGATCCAACCAAGATTGAGGCAGTTAGAGGCTGGACGCGACCTACTTCACCTACGGAGATTCAGAGTTTTGTGGGATTGGTAGACCATTATTGATGATTTGTTCAGAGTTTCTCTACTATTGCAGCTCCATTGACTAGATTGACTCGACAGGATGTGGGTTTTCAGTGGTCTTATGAGTGTGAGGAGAGCTTTCAAAAGCTCAAGACTTTGTTGACTTCGGCTCCTGTGTTAACTCTACCTGAGGAGGGTGTAGACTTTACTATGTATTTTGTTGCTTCAGGAGTTGGACTGCGTGGTGTGTTGATACAGAAGGGGAAAGTGATTCCTTATGCTTCTAGGCAGTTGAAGTCCCATGAGAATAACTACCCTACTCATGATTTGGAGTTGGCAGCTGTGGTATTTGTACTTAAGTTAAGGCGTCATTATTTGTATGGGGTGCATTGTGAGATCTTCACTGATCATCGAAGTCATCAATACATCTTTAGTCAAAAGGATTTGAATTTGAGGCAACAAAGATAGCTTGAGTTGGTGAAGGACTATGATGTGACCATTGTGTATCACTCGGGGAAGGCCAATGTTGTGGCCGATGCTCTGAGTAGGAAGACTCCTAGCATGTGGAGCCTTGCAGAGCCTAGTATTGAGGAGATACCATTGGCTAGAGATGTTCAGATGTTAGCTAACAGTCTTGTCCGATTGCATATTAGAGAAGAGTGATGTGATGATTGCTTTTATTTATGCTCGATCTTCTTTAGTTGAGCAAATCCGTGCGCACCAGTTTGATGATGAGAAGTTAATTCTCATTTGAGACAAAGTATTGAGAAGGGAATCAAAGGAGGTTGTCCTTGATTCTTCTGGTGTTTTGAGGATTGGAGGCAGGATTTGTGTGACCAAGACGGGCGAGTTGATTAGATTGATTCTTGAGGAGGCCCATTGTTCTCGATATTCCATCCATCAGAGAGCAGCAAAGATGTATCATGATGTGAGTCAGCATTACTGGTGGTGTGGGATGAAGAGGTATATTTCAGACTTTGTTTCGAGGTGTTTGACTTGCCAGCTGGTCAAGTGTGAGCACCAGCGACGCGGTGGTGTATCTCAGAGGATGCCTATTCCTACTTGGAAGTCTCAGCGGATTACTATTGACTTTGTTGTGGGTTTGCCTACCACAGTGGGTGGTTATGACTCTATTTGGGTTGTTGTTGACAGGCTGACCAAGTCTACCAACTTCATTCCTGTTCGGGTGAAGTATATGGCAGAGAAGTTAGTCGAGCTATATATCAGTCAGATTGTGCGACTACATGGGGTTCTTATTTCTATTATATCAAATCGAGGTTCACTATTTACTTCTCACTTATAGAAGGCATTACAACATGGTCTGGGTACTAAGTTAGATATGAGTACCGCTTTTCACCCTCAGACAGATGGCTAGTCCGAGCGGACGATTCATGTGTTGGATGACATGCTCCGCGCGTGTGTGATCGATTTCGAAGCTAGATGGGATCGACATTTACCCTTAACAGAGTTTGCCTATAATAAAAGTTATCACTCTAGTATCCAGATGGACCCATTTGAGGCGTTGTATGGCAGACGATGTAGATCTCCGGTTGGTTGGTTTGATTCGGTGGAGATGGACTCTTTGGATACAGACTTGCTTAGAGATGCTATGAAGCTAGTCCGTATGATTCAGTATAGACTGTTGACAGCCCAGAGTCGAAAGAAGAGTTATGCAGACCGTAGAGTTAGAGCCTTAGCGTTTATGGAGGGTGATCATGTTTGGCTCCGAGTATCACCCATGAAGGGTGTGATGAGGTTCGGAAAGAAGGGAAAGCTTAGCCCTAGATTCATTGGACCTTTCAAGATTGTGAGCCGAGTGGGAGAGGTAGCCTATAAGTTGGCCTTGCCACCTAGTTTGTCGGTAGTTCATCCTGTTTTCCATGTCTCTAAGCTTCAGAAGTATATTTCGGATGAATCTCATGTGATTTCACTTGATTCTGTGGGGTTGGGTCCAGACTTGACATTTGAGGAGGAGCCTATAGCTATACTAGATTAGCAGGTTCGAAAGCTTAGGACCAAGGAGATTGCTTAAGTGAAGGTGCAGTGGAAGCACTGATCAGTGGGAGAGGCAACTTGGGAGACAGAGTCTAACATGCGTGCCAAATATGCTCAACTTTTTGAAGCTTCAGGTACTTTCTTTCGCCTTATGTTCGAGGACGAACATGATTTTTAGTGGTGGATAATGTAATGACCGGGACCCGAAAAATCATTTTTGGAAATTTTGAATAGTCTTTTAACTATAGTTAATTAATTTGTGGGTAATTTAATTATTTTTAGTAATTGTGGGACAAGTTTAAAATAATAAAATAGGTTAGTGGAAATTATTAGTTTTAATACCTATGTAATTTAGAAAATAAAATAAGAAGGAGCGGAAAGAAAACCGACCAAAGGCGTCGTCGATCACGAGTGCAGGTATGTGCTTTCAATGAATGGAAATTTTGGATGGATTACCTGCATGAATACACAATATTATAAGTATATATCTATATATATATAGAAATGTTAGTATATGATGGGTAGAAAGAGAAAGAAGAATTAATTTACCTATTCTAGAATTACTAGTTATTTTATAACTATTTGGTTGTTGTTAAAAAGATGTAATCATGGGCAATGATTGCCTGGGGATATGAACCAATGTAAATTAAAAATGGAAAAGTCCTTTTGGCCAGAAAAATTTGATCAGAATTTGGCCAAAATGATAAAATGATATGTTCACATTATAATCTAGTTTACTTTTAGACATTTTTGCCCTTTAACTTAAACATTAAATGTATTATTTAATTATGTTTTCAATACATTAAAAATGATTAGTGAGATTAATTATTGATCATTTCTTAATTAAACATGGGAAAAGAACCAAAAAATTCACCAAAAAAAACATAATTCAATTTTCCCCCTTTTTACTTATTCTTTTTAGTTTATTTTTTTTCATTTCTTATTCCTTAATGATAAGAAAAATTTTAAAAGTATAAAACAGAACTAAGGTTAAATTATCTATTTTAATTTATAATTTTTAATCGCGAAAAGATAATTTATATCTAAATTAAAATATTAAAATATAAAAATATAAAATTAGACGAGTTGGCTAAAGAGTTACTCTTATTTATTCAAAGGAGTTATTGTTATACACCGATTTTCTAGAAAAAAAATTAATGATAAAAATATATTTTATCCAATTATACTCAAAATTATGTGAGCGAAATAAGAAGAAAACTAAAATTATCATCATGTTTCCTCTATTATGTGATTATTTTCATATTTTCGATAACATATGAATCATGTCATATACAAAAAAGACTCATTAAAATTAATTTTTATTTTTTATTTCACTACTAGAGACATATACAAAAAAAATTTATAAAATTTTTGATGGTGTTTCATTAAAAAAATTTAATAACATAAAAAGGATATAGAGAGTTTTTTGTGATTTCAAAATAAACTTTATAAAAAAATTTGAAAGAAAAACATCTTTATAGTTCTCCGATGACAATGACAATACAAATTTAACATGAACTAGATTTAAGTTTCATCACATATATATTTTTCTTTAGTAGTATTATTTGTTATTTATTAAAAATGTTTGCTATTAAATGATCTGCAAAAATATTAAGTATACATAGTTGTAGTCACAATATTATTTTTTTCTTTCAAATTAATATTTGTTTTGAACGGATTAATATTTTTTAAAATTAAGTAATTTTACTGCATTTATTATATAAATAAATTTAAATTACCTATTTAAATAATTATTTAAATTAAATTTTAAATACTTTTTTTATATATATAATGTAAAATAATTCAATAATAACAATCAAAAATCAAAATACTTTAGAATTGATAAACATCAACACATTAAAGAAATACTAAAAATCATACGGTTTATAAGTGTCGATCCTATTTAACAATAACCCAAGATAACTACACATTAATGTTGAAAAATTACATATTTAAAGTTTATGTTTGGTTATTATGTTTTAAAAAATTAAACTACATATTTACAACAACATGTTTAAAAATTAAACTACATATTTAAAAAATTTAAATTACATATTTGATTACTATGTTTTAAGAAGATTAAATTATGGATTTTATAATGTGTCGATGTCTATCAACTCGAAAGTATTTTGAGATTTGATTGTCGTTATTGAAATATAAAATTCTAGATAAATGAAAATAATTTTTAAAACATATATATCCTAGTTATGTTATAATTTACTTATACATGTTAAACATATTGTAAATTAATATATACATAAAATACATCTATTTTAAAGTATTATAATTGATAAGTAGGTACTGAGTGATCTTTTATTCATTTGTTTTGAAATATCCACTTAATTAATACTATTCGAATAACTGGATTATTTATTCATTGTTAAAATTAGTGAAATAATTTCACCATTTTCTATATATGTTAATTCTTGTACGGAATGATTATAATATAAAAAAAATAATGTGTTATTTATGACATAGTTTTGAATGTCTTATCATCAATTATTTTTAAAAATATCGAAATTTCAATATAATTTTTCTCTCAAAATATGTCCATTATATAGACTTATCTATTTAGTTGATTATATTTAAAGAAGAATTTAATTAATTTTTTTAATCTATGCTTAATTACTATATTTTACAATTTTTTATTACAAAATAATTAAGTATAATCTTTAGTAGATAAGATAGTCATTTGTAGTTATTATTAATGAGAAATTTAATTGTCTTTTTTCAATAAAGAGGTTTATTTTAAGCGAAAAAATAATT